>CM021110.1:307041797-307169171 GCA_007115665.2 Sequoiadendron giganteum
ATGGTTCAATATTAGAAGTAGAAATAGGAATCATTATGTTACTAATGCCTCTTTTCATATATAGGGGTATCTCATCACTTCTATAAGTTCTTCTTAACCTCTTATAATCTTCCTCTCTTTTGTAGGTTTATTTTGGTCAAATCCTTCTTGTTTAAGCCAAAACACTCAATGATAGCAGATTTGGTTACCTCTACCAATATTGAGCCATTTGGAAACCTTACTATCTTGGTTGCAAAGTGAGAATGTTTGGCTAGTAATTTGATAAACTCTACATCAATTAACATGTTCGGGACAATCAACTTTGCTAAATCCAATATTCAAGGGTTTGACACTGGAATCTTCTCATTTCTCACCCGAATTTGGGAATGAGAGCATCCCTACAACCTTGTGCAATGTCTATGAGAAATTTATTATTTCCCTCCTTGGTTGATCTTGGAAGTATATCTAATAAAGACTAGTAGAGTGGTCTCTTCTTTACCTTAGGTTCTTCTTCCTTAATTTTGGCCTTACTTTCTTTTACTTCCAATTTTTTTCTTTTAGGAGGCATATTTCATTTTTTCCTACTATGACTTCAAACAACAAAGCTCTACCAAATACTACACCAATCAAGCTTCTTCAGAGGGTTATTTGTGCACTTACCCAATTGCTGATCATTCACAAAGCTCCTTTTCTCGACGTCCTCAGCTTCATCCACATCAATGCATTTTAATTGAGCACAATCTTAGGAAAATTTACTTGCTTTTGAGGGCGTGGAATTTAGCTATATCAGTTTTAATGCCAATTCTTTGCCAGATAGTTTCCCAATAAGCTCAAATCCTTGAAATTAATTTTAAAGCATGTGTGAGGGACTTTATTGCTATAAATTGTAATGATGCCACAATTACCGTACTACCATTGTCTCTTATTATACTCATAGCGGTATGGCGGTGTTTTTCCCTTTCATTCTAATATTTACTGCACTACCGCCTTGCTTAAGACCTCTTACTGTGGGGTTGCGATGTATATCGCTCTACCACAGCCATATTATCCACCTCATGTTTTACTACGATGTCCACTTTTCTTCCATGATTACCTCTCTATCGCCTTGCTCAAGACTTCTTGTTTTGGGGTTGCGGTGTACACCGCTCTACCGCATATGTTGCTCACCCTCTCGGCGATATAGCAGTGTATGCTTTATCATCTTGTTGCTTACTGCCTTAACACACTCCTTTGAATCACCTTATGCAGGATGTTTTAAACGTAAGTCAACTGAAAAATATTATGGCCCAACTATAGGGAGCATTTAAACGATTAACCATACGTGATGACCAACTAACTTAGAACTCGGGGCCGATACAAAGAACAATTTTAATGGCTCAACTCATGACTTAAATGACCGATAACCGGATGCAGTAGGTCAACACGAAATTATAATTCCCAATTATGGGAAAAAAAATTCTCATAATTAAACAGTTTAAAAATAAAATTAAAAAATCACCTAATATACTGAGAATGGGAATTATAATGTACATTCTTTTTGCATATACATATTCTTTTTGTTTAGTATTTAATTTCTTTTGTATTGAAACAATGCAAATAATACAAAAAGGAGGCAATAAAGGTTTCCAAAAGAGATAAAAAGATTACAACCAGGCTAATAGCCAGCAATATAGTCACTTACAACCACCAAAAACAGCAAATAATTACTAGTATTTAATTTTTTTTTGGTATGTAAGTAGGAGATTGTATTAATCAAAATTAAAAAAATTATAGATCGTTTGCCATTGTAGGAATAGATTTCCAATAGATTTCCCAACCAGCCAAAAACCCAAGCGGACAAGCTAGAACTATGCTTCATAATTTTTAGGCTACCCAAACCACCCATTTTGAGCCTCACCAGAGGCCAAGACAACCACCAAAACATCACCAAAAAACTAACTGAACCACCACCAGGAGCCACCAACAATCGCGAAAGTCAAAAAACCAACACCATCCCACCACGAGCTCGAGGTCACAGGAAGCCATTGAGATGGGTGAAGTCATTGAATTCCTCCACCCACTCCAAATCCTCAGTCTCCACTAGATCAAGAGATAATTTCAAATACTCCACCCCAATCGTAGCCACCATCTGATGCCTGACCAACGTCATTCATTTCAGCTCCAATAGAAGCGGAAAAAATTGGACCACCGCACTTGGAGTTTTTCATCATTTCCCAAACCAGGTTTTTGGGGGTGCTTTGATCAAGCAAAGATGCCAAAAAATGAGAGACTATGTGGGAATTAACTCGAACCACTTCACTGTAGGCCACATGCTCTCGACCCAAAACCATTTTCACTGTGGCCACCATCAAGGGATCAAACTCTAGAAGAATCTGTTTGAGCCTCTAGTCCATGAGTTTTTTGAAACCCCCTGACTCACACCACAATCCAAGAAAATCGGAGTGTCATGCCCAAAGTTGGATACTGTCTCGACCGATTTAATTACTGCATACTTCACGTCCTTCTCCATTATTCTTTCTCACCCAAGCGAATCCTCTGGAAGCAAATTCAAAATGCGGAGATCGCCACCTTCATTGGATTAAAATGAATGTCACCCTTTCATGGCATTCATTTTAATGTGTATGTGCCACCCTTTGAGTTGTTGAAAATTCATGTCGAGACCACTAGCCGGGAATGTCGTTACCCCTCATATAAATGAGAGTGACGTTCTATCATGTTTTTGTTTAGTATTTAATTAATTATAAGGATTTGCATTATTTTAATTTTATTTTCCATTTTAAACTTTAGAATTTTAGTATAATTTTTATTTATATTAGGTATTTAAATAGTTTTAAATTTTAAAAAAACTCAACTAATATTATCTAAAAAAATTATAATTACTAAATGTTTAGTTTACCTGTTCAAAATTTTAAAATGGAAAAGAAAATAAAAAGAAGAAAAATCCTTATAATTAAATACCAAAAAAAAAATTACAATCCTCATAATTAATACTTAAAAAAAGCAATATGTATATGCATAGAGTATTTTGTTAACCAAGTGGTTTGTAAATTTATACCAAGCAAGGAGTAAAATGATAGAATAGTCAATTTAGTAGAATAAAAAGTATTTTTTTCTAGTGCTTGGTAATTTAGGGCTCGCAAAACAAATAATATTTACATGCCTGTAAAAAATTAGAATAAAAAATACTTTAACCAAACGCGATAGTAGATATTATGCAACACGCACAAGAATAAATTATATGTAATCCGTATAATATATTATGCAACATGGGGCATACTTTGTAGACAAAGTATTATTATAATGTGATAAGATAAAGAAAAAGGTATCAATAGACCAAATAGTTTCAAGGGCCGATAGTCTGATATCAACCATCGATTGGGAGTTTCATGTTTATCTTCTTCAAATAGGATACACCTTCATCGTAAAATATATAGTGCCGTCCCAATAAATAGCTCCATCCCAATAAATAGCGCCAACTTTTTTGAAAAAATGGAGAAAAATACATTAAACCCTTAATTAACCCTCAACCCTCTACCCTCAATCCTCAACGCTAGTTAATGTTGAGAAATTGTGTCTCAACTTCTAGCTTGATGTCCTCATTCTTCTACCTTGGTGATTTTTGTGCCTTTTATTTTGTCTGGCGGAGACGAAACCAGGATGGAACTTGGCTTTGTTATTTTGGCCTTGTTCTGGGTTTGTCTTCGGCTTCGGCTTTGGCTCCACTTCTCGTAGTTTGTTTTCTATGGCTTCATTCTTCTTTGGTGGTGTTGGAGGTGGAACCAGGTTTGGAACTTAACTGTGTTAGTTTGTAAGGTTCCCATTTCTGTTTCCATTCTAGCTTTGGATCCAATCCTTGCTTTTGCGATCTGGTCTTCCTTGCGGTTTGGTTTTCCCTCGGGATGGTTTCCTCTGCTTCGTTCCGGTTCGGGCTTGTTGTTTCTTGCTGTTGTCGGAGGTGGAACCAAAATGTTTCGTGAACCTGAATTTTTTGGTAAAGTCCTCTTTCCATTTCCAATTCTGATCCGACTCCGACTCCTGTCCTGTCTTCTGGTTTGACTTCGCATTGAATTCCTCCGAGCTGAACTATCTTGGGCTTGGTCTTCCTTGCAGTTGGCAGAGGTGGAACTGAAATGGTTCCAGAACCTATATTTTCGGTCGAGTCTTATTTTTTCTCCCATTCTGACTCTGGCTCCGATAGAGTTGTAAAGACTTGGATGTCTTGGACAAGCTCGGTGTCTATTTTACTGAGTTGGAAGCAGTATTAGGTGTGATAAGCAATGGGATGGTGACACGTGGCAATCTGAACGAATGTTGATTGGATGGTTACTTAAATAGTTATTGCTGATGGTGCATGGTCAACGTAAGGTGGCGGAGCCGAACCCATTTTTGGTATAGCATTAAAAGCTTGGGTGGCTCGATGCAAGACCTGGAATGGGATCTTTTGATTGTGTGTTCAATTGGAATTTCTTGGTCGGCCGTTGGATGATGGCATTGATTGCAAGGTTTGACTTTCACTGTTTGGCAGGTGTTTTGATATTTATATTCGCCTTTTGTGTAATTTTCAAGATGGATGAGAAAAAGTTCACTTGTCGCAGGTTGAAGAGCAGAAGAAGAAAAGAACGGGTATTCTTAAGAAGAGAGTTCGAATTGTATGTTGAGAAAAACATTGTAATAGTGAATCCAAATCTCTCTGGGCTATTGTGAGCAAAACAGAGAAGTCTATAAATTGTATGTAATCGATTCATTACTAAAATACAATAGACTTGACTTTGTGTGGTGGGGTTTTTACTTGAAATTTTTTTCCCACATAAATAATGTGTCATCTGTGTTTGCTCATTCTTTGTTATCTCATTTCAATGGTTGTATGCATCTCAAATATTATTTAAAAGTTATTAGAATCAGTTTATGCTTCACTCCTCGGTTGTATTGGTGAAAAGGGAAAGGATTCCACACTATTGGGTCGCTTTGATCCAGCCCTCTTTCTCTTCACAGTGGTATCAGAGCTTGGCCTGTTTTGTTATCTTTGAAGGAAAAGTGCAGTTTTTTGTGCCAATATTGTTTCTAGTGGGAGTCTTGCATTGATAAACTTGTTTTTGTTTTGATATGGTGAGTACATTTGGTAGAGTTGAGATTGAGAAGTTTAATGGAAGCAACTTCGAGTTATGGAAACTCAAGATTGAAGACCTGCTTGTGGATAAAGACCTATGGATTGTAGTGTCTGGAACTAAGCCACAAAATACGACCCAAGAAGCTTGGGATCTTGCTGATAGAAAAGAAAGAGGTTTGATAAGACTTAGTCTAGCTGATTCTGTGCTCCTGAATGTTCATGAGGAGACGTCTGCAGCTTCTTTGTGGAAGAAGCTTGGTGACATTTATTAGGGAAAGTCTCTGGTAAATAAGTTATTCCCTAGGAAGAAGTTGTATTCATTGAAAATGGATGAAGGTGCATATGTTGCAGATCATTTGAACTCGTTTAACATGAGTATTACTCAACTGGCGTCTGTAGGTGTAAAGATTGAGGAGGAGGATCATTGCATGCTCCTATAGTGTTCGTTACCTGACAGTTGGGATTATCTTGTGATGGCTATTGGAAGCACAACCACTACTTTCAAAATGGATGATGTGGTTGCTTCACTTATGTCTGAAGAAATTTGAAGGGAATCTTTTGAGATGGCCAAAGAGGCTCTTGCTGTTCGAGGTAGACCAAAGGAGAAAGGCAAGAAGAAAGACAACAAGTCGAAATCCAAGTCTAAAGGGAGATCAAAGTCTCCTAGTAAAAAGTCCAAGGTAAAATGCTGGAACTATGGGCAACCTAGTCACATCCGAAAGGATTGTAAAGAGAAAAAGAAGAAGTACACTTCTAACAATGAATCTTCTCAGAGTGATGCAGATTCCTTCATAGCAGTAGCCTTGACAACTCAGGCATCAGATGATGTCTGGTTGGTTGATTCAGGTGCCTCTTTTCACATGACATCCAATAGAGAATGGTTCTTAAAGTATGACGAGTATGATGGTAGAAAGGTGTATTTGGCAAGTGATTCAACACTGGAGATTTTTGGAAAAGGGAGAGTCAGAATTCAGTTTCTTGATGGCAGAGTCAAAGGAATAGGTGGTGTTATTCACATCCTGGGTTTGGCTCGAAATCTTCTTTCTATTAGTAAGTTAAATGATGCCGGTGTAGAAGTTTCATTCTCAAGTAAAGGTTGTAAAATGGCTAGAGGTGCCATGGTGCTAGCTAAGGGTGTTCGTACTGGCACTCTGTACAAGATGGATGCACGTCCTATTCTTTGTAATAGTTCCTCTATAAAGTCATGTAATTTTGCACCTATATATAAAGATGAAGACTCTTCTCTGTCTGCAAATGCTCTGGAGGTAAAACTCCCAGTAGAGAAGACCATGTTATGGCATCATAGACTTGGTCACATTGGTGAGAAAGGTTTAAAAACCTTGAAGGTTAAAAACCTTGTAGAAGGGCTTGATGATTGTAACCTTGAGTTTGATTTCTGTGAACATTGCATCTATGGAAAGTAACACCGTGTTTCTTTTTCCTTGAGTCCTCACAAATCTTCTGGTATACTGGATTATGTTCATTCTAATGTGTTTGGTCCAATTAATGTTCCTTCATTATCAAAGTCTAGATATTATGTCTCTTTTATTGATGACTGTTCAAGAAGGGCATTTGTATACTTTCTTAAAAGAAAATCAAAAGTGTTCTGTCAATTTAAAGAGTTTAAATCTTTGGTAGAAAATCAGACTGGAAGGAAAATTAAGTGTTTGAGGACAGACAATGGTGGTGAGTTTTTTTCTGCAGATTTTGAAAGGTATTGCACTGATCATGGAATTAAAAGGCATAAGACAACCCCCTACACTCCACAACAAAATGGAGTTGCTGAAAGGTTGAACAGGACGCTGATGGAAAAGGAAAGGAGTATGCTGAGTGGTGCTGGTCTGGAGTAGAAGTTCTGGGCTGAGGTTGTGGCTATAGCATGTTATCTATTAAATAGATCTCCCTACTCTGCTCTTGTTGACAAAACACTTTTGGAATCATGGTCAGGAAAGAAACCCTCACTAAGGCATGTCCGAGTCTTTGGCTGTGAGGCATATGTTCATGTGCCAAATGAAAAGAGATCTAAGTTAGATAACAAGGCTATCAAATGTATTCTCATCGGCTATGGAGTTGGTGTGAAAGGATACAAGCTTTGGAACCTTGTTACTAAGAAGGTTTTGTATAGCAGAAGCATGATTTTTCATGAACTGAAACCTTTAGTAAGTGATCAACAGCTTGAGATAGATCAGAGTGACATGAAGAAGGATGTAGTTGAGATTCTCCAAACTCCAAAAAGGGAAGAGCTGCATGGTGTACCTGAGACTGAGGAGAGCTCAAGCAGCTTTGGAAGTTTTGATGATGAAGAACAATGTCAACCTATAAGGAGATCTAATCGAGAAAGAAGGCAACCAGAAAGGTATGGTTTCTCTATGTTAGACTCAAACTATGCTTATGCTTTAATAACCAACATTGATGAACCTAGGACTGTGAAAGAATCAATCAACATGTTTGATTCAAAGTCTTGGGTGGAAGCCATGAATGAGGAGATGGATTCCTTGAAAAAGAATGATACTTGGAAGTTGGTACCACTGCCTAAAGGGTGAAAGCCTGTTGGCTGTAAGTGGATATTCAAAAGGAAGACATGCCTTGATGGCAGTGTTGAGAAGTATAAGGCATGAATAGTTGCAAACGATTTTTTCCAAGTTGAGGGAATTGATTATGGAGAGATCTTTTCCCTTGTAGCAAAGCTGACATCCATCAGAGTTTTGTTGTCACTAGCAGCTGTATATGACTTTGAAATTGAGCAGATGGATGTGAAGACAAATTTTCTCCATGGTGAGCTGGAAGAAGAAATTCACATGTCTCAGCTTGAGCATTTTGTTGAAAGAGGTAAACAAAATCTAGTTTTCAAGTTAAATAAATCTCTCTATGGTCTTAAACAATCTCCTAGAATGTGGTACCATAAATTTGACACATTTGTGTTGTCAATTGGGTTTGTGAGATCAAAATCTGATCATTGCATCTATTATAAATGTGAGAATGATCCTGTGTTTTTTATTACTCTGTATGTGGATGACATGCTATTCATTGGTAATAGCAAGACTATGATTTCTGACCTTAAAACTGAATTATCTGCTAAGTTCAAAATGAAAGATCTTGGAGCAGCAAGGTACATTCTTGGAATGGAGATAACTAGGGATAGAACAAGCAGAAAACTTTGGCTCAGTCAGAGTAAGTATGTGAAAACTATTCTAGAGAGGTTTAGCATGAATGATTGCAAGCAACTAGTTGTTCCAATCATGCCAGGATTGAAACTATTTGCTGAAGACTGTCCAAAGTTTGCTACTGAGATGGAGGACATGACCAGTGTGCCTTATGTAAGTGCAGTAGGCAGTTTGATGTATGCTATGGTCTGCACAAGGCCAGACATTGCCCAAGTTGTGGGAGTTCTAAGCCGGTTCATGGAAAATCCAGGAAGATCACATTGGGATATTATGAAGAGAGTGTTCAGGTATTTGAAAGGTACTTTAGATTATGCTTTGTGTTACCATGGCAGTATGGTTGCCTCACAAAGGACTCTCAACATTCAGGGATATGTTGATTCGGATTGGGGAGGTGACATTGACAGCAGGAGATCCACTAGTGGATACACTTTGATGCTTAATGGTGGAGCAATCTGTTGGATGAGAAAAAGGCAAGTTGTGTTGCTTTATCCACGACAGAGGCTGAGTATATGGAAACAACTCATGCTTGCAAGGAGGTAGTGTGGCTAAGGCGTTTGTGTTCAGACATTGGATTTAATGCTGGACAGATTTTAATCTACTGTGACAGTCAAAGTGAGATTTTTTTGGCAAAGAATCCTATCTTTCATGCTAGGACAAGGCACATAGATGTGAAATATCACTTCATAAGGGATATGATTGAAGATGGAAAGGTCAGTTTGGAAAAGGTTGACACCTTGAAGAATGTTTTAGATGCTTTGACAAAGGTAGTGAGCACACACAAGTTTAGGTGGTGCACAAAATCAATGGGCCTTGGGGCTTATGATCATCAATGAGGTTTGATATCATGAGGAAGCTGAAAGTATTCACCAAGTGGGAGATTGTTGAGAAATTGTGTCTCAACTTCCAACTTGATGTCCTCATTCTTCTGCCTTGGAGATTTTTGTGCCTTTTACTTTGTCTGGCGGAGACGGAACTGGGATGGAACTTGGCTTTGTTCTTTTGGCCTTGTTTCGGGTTTATCTCCGGCTTTGGCTCCGGCTCCGCTTCCCGTAGTTTTTTTCTACGGCTTCATTCTTCTTTGGTGGTGTTGGAGGTGGAACTAGGTTTGGAACTTAATTGTGTCAGTTTGTAAGGTTCCCGTTTCTGTTTCCATTCTAGCTTTGGATCCGATCCCTGCTTTTGCGATCTGCTCTTCCTTGCAGTTTTGTTTTCCCTCGGGATGGTTTCCCCCACTTTGTTGTGGTTCGGGTTTGTTGTTTCTTGCTGTTGTCAGAGGCAGAACTAGAATGTTTCATGAACCTGGATTTTTTGGTAAAGTCCTATTTCCATTTTCGATTTCGATCCGACTCTGACTCCGGTCCTGTCTTCTAGTTTGACTTCACATTGACTTCCTCCAGGCTGAACTGTCTCGAGCTTGCTCTTCCTTGCAGTTGGCAAAGGCAGAACCGAAATGGTTCTGGAACTTGTATTTTTAGTCGAGTCTTGTTTTGTCTCCCGTTTTGACTCCGGCTCTGGCAGAGTTGTAAGGACTTGGATGTCTTGGACAAGGTTGGTGTCTATTTGATCAAGTTGGACTCAATATCAGGTGCGATAGGCAATGGGATGGTGACACATGGCAGTCTGACCGAATGCTGATTGGATGGTTACTTAAATAGTTATTGCTAATGGTGCATGGCCAACATAAGTTAGCGGAGCCGAACTCATTTTTGGTATAGCATTAAAAGCTTGGGTGGCTCAATGCAGGACCTGACATGGGCTCTTCTGATTGCATGTTTAATTGGAGTTTCTTGGTCGGCCATTGGCTGATGGCATTGATTTCAGGGTTTGACTTTCACTGTCTAGTAGGTGTTTGGATATTTATATTCGCCTTTTGTGTAAGTTTCAAGATGGATGAGAAAAAGTTCACTTGTCACAGGTTGAAGAGCAGAAGAAGAAAAGAACGTGTGTTCTTAAGAAGAGAGTTCAAACTGTATGTTGAGAAAAACATTGTAACAGTGAATCCAAATCTCTTTGGGCTATTGTGAGAAGAACAAAGAAGTCTGGAGATTGTATGTAATTGATTCATTACTGAAATACAATAGACTTGACTTTGTGTGGTGGGTTTTTTACCTGAAAAGGTTTTCCCATGTAAATAATGTGTCATCTATGTTTGCTCATTCTTTGTTATCTCATTTCAATAGTTGTATGCATCTCAAGTATTTTTTAGAAGCTATTAGTCAGTTTATGCTTCACTCCTCGATTGTATTGGTGAAAAGGGAAAGGATTCCACACTGTTGGGTCACCTTGATCCAGCCCTCTTTCCCTTTAGTTAAACCCTAATCCCTCATAGCCCCTATACCCTGTATCCTATACATTGGACCCTCAACCCTAATCCCTCAACCATACACATATGTACAGGCCTATATAATATTGGACCCTCAACCCTAATCCATCAACCATATACCCTCAAGACTCTACCCTCAACCTTAAACCCTAATCCTTGAACCATATTATACCCTCTACCGTCAACCCTAATCCCTCAACCTTAGTTAAACCCTTAAACCCAATTACTAAACTCTCTACCCTAATCCCTCAACCTTCAACCCTTAATCCCTCAACCCTTAATTAACCCTCAACTCTCTACCTTCAACCCTAGTTAAACCCTAATCTAGCCTCAACCCCTATACCCTCTAGCTTATGCATTGGACCCTCAACCTACATATACCCTCAACCCTCTACCCTCAACCTTAAATCCTCAAGCCTCAACCCTTAAAACGTCTTATACCCTCTACATCCCTCTATCGATCTACCCTATACATTAAACCCTCAATCCTAGTTAATCCCTCAACCCTCAACCCTTAAACCCTCAAGTACCCTCAGCCCCTATACCCTCTACCATCTACATTGGAACCACAATATTCCTAATCAACCTTCAACCATATTATACCCTCAAACGTCCTACCTATACCCTAAACCCTCTACCCTCAACCCTTAACATCCCTCAACCATAAACCCTTAAACCCTATATATAATTTGCACCCTAAAACCTAATCCTTGAACCATATACCCTCCAGTACCCTCGACCTTTATTCGTCAACCCTAGTTAAACCCTTAAACCCAACTACGTACTAAACTTTCTACCCTAATCCCTCAACCCTCAACCCTTAATCCCTCAACCCTTAATTAACCCTCAACCCTCTACCCTCTACCCTCAACCCTAGTCAAACCTTAATCCCCCAATCCATATACCCTCTACCCTATACAATATTGGTAGAAGCTCAACCCTAATCCCTCAATGTACATACCATATATGTATCCTCAACCCCTATAATTGCACCCTCTACCCTATACATGATTGGACCCTCAACCCTAATCCCTCAACCATATACCCTCAACCCTCTAGCCTCAACCTTAAACTCTCAAGCCTCAACCCTTAAACATTCTACCCTCTACCCTCTGATCTACCCTATACATTAAACCCTCAACCCTCAATTCTCAACCCTCAACCCTTAATCCCTTAATCCTCAACCCTTAAACCCTAAACCCTAGTAAACCCCTATACCCTCTACCCTCTACATTAGAACCTCAACCCTAAGTGACCTTCAACCATATACCCTCAAATGTCCTAGTTATACCCTAAACCCTCTACCCTCAACCCTTAACATCCCTCAATCCTAAACCCTTAAACCCTAAATCGGTCTTTAACCTTCTACCCTCTACCCTCAACCCTAATCCCTCAACTTATCTATACCCTCAACCCAATACCCTAAACCCTAAACCGTTAAACCCTCTATGTCCCTCTACCCTCAACTAGCCAATACATACCCTCTTATACCCTCGACCCTAATCCCTCAACCTTTAAACCCTTAAACCTAAGTAAATTACTCTCTACCCTAATCCTTCAACTCTCAACCCTTAATCCCTCAACCCTTAAACCCTTGACCCTCTACCCTCTACCCTCAACCCTCAAATAACCTTAATTAACCCTAATAACTCAACCCCTATACCCTCTACCCTATACATTGGAACCTCAACAACCCTCAACTCTAGTTAAACCCTAAACCCTTACACACACCCTCTACCAGCTCTACCCTCTACCCTAGTATACATTAAACTACCCTCAAACCTCAATTATTAACCCTCAACCCTTAATCCATACCTCGATCTCTACCCTAATCCCTCAACCCTATACCCTCAACCCAATACCCTAAACCCTAAACCATTAAAACCCTCTATGTCCCTCTACCCTCAATGTCCCAATACCCTCTACCCTAGTCGACCCTAGTAGTCCCTCAACCCTAATCCCTCAACCCTTAAACCCTTGAACCCAAGTAAACTCTCTACCCTAATCCCTCAACCCTTAATCCCTCAACCCTTAAACCCTCAAGTACCCTCTACCCTCAACCCTCAACCCTCAAGTACCCTTAAACCCTAATCCCTCATTAACCACTATACCGTCTACCCTATACATTGGACCCTCAACCCTAATCCTTGAACCATATATGTCCCTCAACCCTCTACCCTCAACCTTAACCCCTCAACCCTCTACCCTATAGATTAAACCACCCTTAACCCTCAATTCTCAAACCCTCAACCCTTAATTTGCACAAAGTATTGTGGTAAAGGTGAAATTTGGTTTCTTTATGATTATAAGGAGGAATAAATGAGTATATATAAAGGGAATGCTAGTTACAGTATGGATCTTGTCACACAAATTTTTGCATTTCTTGTTAAATACAATGAAAAATAAAAGGTAGTAGATATTTTGATGCAAGTGAAATGTAGGCAAGCAATTGAAGGCTAGTGAATATTAGGGAAGGAATGTTTGTTCTAACACCCTTGATCCCTGCTAGATCAGAACAATTAGGTGCTAAATTAGGAACTACATTAGGTGCTAAATTTGGCACCAAAAAAGGCTCTAAAGTAGATGCTAAAATAGGCATTACTTCGCTAATATGGTTGCTAACATAGACGTTAATTTGGTTGCTAATTTAGGCACTAATTTGGGTGTTATCGCAGGTGTAGTTTTTGGTGCTAATATTGACATTAATCTAGGAATTAATAGGGGTGTTATACTAGGCATTAATATTGGTGCTGATTGTAGCACTAATTTCAGTGCAAATTTGCACTTGAATCAATGTCAGCTTATTCTGGTTGGCACAAAAAGTGCCAAAAATAGTGCCATCCTAAAAAATAGTGCTGAATTTTCCTAAAGATGGAGAAAAATACATTAAAATAGTGGGTGGAAGCAAAAAATGGAGCAAAAAATGGAGCAAAAAGGGAGGTAATCATAAGGCATTGTTGTAGTGTACCTCTCTCTCACACTTGGAAGAATCCTCTTCTAAGCTAGCACTAAAAAATCCATTCTGGTACACATGCTATCCAACAAAGTGAACAATGTAAATGATGATGACTAGTTCAAAGATAGGCATTGTCATTCACAATCTTCTACATCATAAAGTATTCTAGAGAGATGATCTAATGGGACCTCAACAATTTCTTTAACTAGGCAGAAAGTTCTAACCACATCTTCCCTCTCTCTCTGAATAGTCAACAACACTACTTGCAATTTTCCAACTCTTATTCTCTATTTTCCTTCTTTGTCTTTGAAGAAATCAAAAATATTTTCAATACTATTCATCTTAGATTCAATGGCTTCAATTTTTCTTCTAAAATTATCGACAACTATAAGCCACTAGAGACAATACTGGTAGATGTCAGACATCTCTTTAGTGCATTATCTTGTCTCACCATTGTGTTCAGATAACTTATATTTAGCTTTGAAACATATTCTTTCAACCATAGGTTTAAACTTATGTCCTCCAAGTCCTTCCAATAACATTCTTTCTTCAAAAAAATCTACTAGATTATCTAGTAATGAGTCAAAAACATCTGAAATATCAATACCCTTCTTGAGCAGATACTCAACCAAAGCATCATCGATTTTAAGCCTATCCACCAGAGGGTAGGCACACCACATTTTACCAACCTTCTTTATTTCACTTTTATCAAACATAATTTGAATATCATCTGTATCGAAAGATTCAGATCCAAGAAGGGGCTCTTCTTCATTCTCCTTTTCTTTCAAAATAGTGATGAAATATTCTATGTTAAATTTCCTCTTTTTAGGTTCCAAAGGGGAACCACAATAAGAACTCCCAATTCCTTCTTACCAAAGCAGGAAACCTTCTCAAACTGATAGCTGGGCATAGCACTAGACAGTATCACACCGGAGCACAAATCTTTCTACAAGGATAAGAAATAAACTTTGCATGCACTTTCTTTATGCTCCATACATTCCAAATACCTATAAACGTACTTTCCATCAGGGATGCCAGGTTCCCACTTAACATTCTCTCTTTTCGGTAGCGAACTCAAAAATTAAAATACAAAACATATAAGTAGAGACCCAAACCAGAAAGGATAACCCTCAACCAAAGATATTCATATATTCTCAATTAGGTTCTCCATGATTAGGCTACACAAATCAAACAACTTTTTTCCCTTCACCATCATGTGTGCAAGATATATAACAATAGACGAAGTAGAACCTTCACAATTTTTGAAATAGATTTTATAAGTGATGCCATAGGTGACATACCATACTGCAGGATCGACAATGGTATTTATCAATAGAGCTCGAGGGTCTTTTTCGATGCCAGTAAGTTCCACCATGCCTCTATGTTTCACTATTTTATTCCTAGGGAGGTCACCAACACTACACAACCCAGTAATAGCTTCAATTTCCCCTTCATGATCAGGTAGGGTTTGTCCAAGATAATGCTACCATCCTTGAATTGACTTAATAGGAACAAGATGGATTCTTTATATGCAAACCAAGGAAATTCTCCCCATAAATCCATATCTAGAGTTTTTACGTTCTACAATTCATTTGTCTTCAACCCTAGTTCCATTTCCTTCATCTTCTATTGATCAAACTCTTCCAACTCAACTCCCTTCAGCCTTAGCAAGATATTTCCACTCGATCCTTTGTCAACAGATTCCATCGTCACACTTGTATTCTTAAAACTATTTCTTGCTCAAAATTTCCCCATGTTTTTGTAAACAGAGAGAGATGATTTTGAACACTTCCGTCTTTTAATCTTGGATTTTCGTAATAATTTCTCTAGATTGCCTTGTTGTGACTATATCACACATGCCCCATTCGGAACAGGGACCCTCTCTTTTCACATTTGTTGGGTCACTTTTTGCCTATGCCTCATTTTTTGTGCCCTTGGTTTTGAGCATCAAAGTGGTTATGGACCCTAAAGGTCATTATCCTTAGTTGACCAAGCTCCCCCCACCCCAAAAGTCCTAGAAGTCTTTGGCTTTTACGGGTTTCCCTTGCCAGTTTTCCTTTGCCTTTTAAAGCTGGCATCCTTTGCCCTTTATGGGTCCATGGCTATGGTCCACTCCTTGTGGGTTTTTTTCTTATGTTTTCTGCTTTGACAACGGTTGAATCGGGATGCCTTCTTGCATGGCGGGCCCCACATCCTCCATCACTGCCCCCTTTGCATGCTCTGGTGGCGCTGCCCTGCCTTCCATCTGCCTTGCAAACCCTGTCATTCCCATCACCACTGCGTTGAATCCCTCCCCCAACAACCTCAACTATCACCATACCTATAATAAATGCAAGTCATAAATGCCAAAAATCCTCGAAATGAGCTGATTCAACCTATCATTTTCACTGCGCTAGTTGGAAATTTGTTAGAGCTCTAGCTTGCCACCACTGCCCTTGTGCCGACATGATCTCTTGGAAATTTCAAGCTAGATCCTCACCAATTTCCTCACGAGTGCTAGGTGAATTTTCTACCAGCTAGTCAAAACACAGTTTAAATTAAGTTTTTTCAAAACATTTAAAAATCCTAAAGAAAAAATTTAAAAAATCTGCATGACTAAGATCATCATTAGATTCTACGGCTACCCATTTGAACAAAATTCGAAAAACTATTAAAATTGGCCTCTTGGGCCCATGCAAAACTTTGCACGTCCGCGACTGTTCTTGACCAGGGTCATGAGCCCTTAGTGGCCCACACCCTCCTCATCATCACTGAAGCAATATGCCAAAAACCTAAATAGAAAATCCTTCATCCGACCAACGACCCTCTTAGGTCCGTGTTTGCGAGCCACTCTATGTGGGTAGCCCTTGCATTGCAACCATTTTAGAATGGCCATCTTGTGTCTCCCTCCCACATTGTGGGTTCTGTCGAGCCCTTTGTGCCCATCCTTCTATTTGACATTACCCGTGGACCTTCATCTGCCCTTTGCCACTGCTGAGAGTGACCATCCTAAAAATGAGGAAGCTCTAGCTTTCTCCTGCTCTATGGGCCCCACAACCCTTCTTGCTGTCTGGTCCGCATAATCTTTTTTTTTATCTCCAACCCTTTGTGGGCTGTCATCCATGAGCTGCCTTGTTGTTGCTTCCATTTTTATATGACCAAGGAGATTTGTCCTCTCATAGTGCGGGTTTTGACCTCGCCATCTCATTCAGGCCCCTGATGCAAAAAATGACTAAGTCCTATATGTGTTGCAAACATATCCTTGCGATTAGTCATCTATGGTGCACTGTCCTATGATTACCTTTGATAAACGACCATGCCTCACCATCCTTCCACATGATGGAACCCACACCTTCCTCCACCATCTGGAATAAAAGACTAGTACCAAACCTCTCTATAGGACCGACGATGCAGATCACCACATGCAGGCCATTTTCCTCAAAATTCCCATCTATTGGCCACCTCTCATAGCTCCTTGCCCATAGTCAACCTCATGACCAACCTTGGAGAGAACTGGCCTGAACCATTCGAGCCTTTTGTGGGCCCCGCATGGCAGAATTACATCTATGGGTTTTTGCCTCTTGGTCATTGTTTCTCAACAATAGAGCTCCAAAACAACCTTGATACCTCCTACCTCTACATGCCTTGAGTCTGCATGTGCAGAATAGCTAAATAAATATCTTTAAAGGGCTCCAAACTGATTTTTGCACATGCCAAATGCCTCTAGACATCGACTGATCATCAAACCTCGAGTGTGGAAATCTAAGTGCTAGTGGCCGTCTGAGGGCTGCCATGCCCCCAACACTGTGCCAATCTTATTTAATCCAAATGACCTTTATCCCAAGGAAACCTACATCCTTGGGCCCACATTCCCTTAATTGGTCTAAATGAGCATCAAATGATGAATTTTATGAAATTTTAATAATATATTAATGGATTTGACCCTTGTTTTGTAGGATTTAGCTAACACTTCCTCATTCTTGATGAATGTGCTTATTGTAGTCTTTTGTGCAGGATTTATGGAATCAACTGTGGGACCATTAGGAGTGTCCATAGAGAAATAAACAAAAGAAACTTGCTAAAGCGCCTAGGGGGAAAGAAGACAAGGATCAAATGAAGTACTAGTTCCTTGGGTTTGAGATCACTTCCAAGGTCGTCTCAGACTGGGGCACCATTTTAGACACCAACCTTGGACATTTTAACATGAATGAATTCAAACAAAGGGTGACAGTCAATGCAAAAACAAAAAATTCCTTCAAAATCAAGAAAAGTGTCCTCGTCGAGGCAACCAATTTCCCTTCTACGTTCATTGCCCGAGAATTGGTAATGGCATGTAGGGAATGCTATCACAACAACATGAAGATTATAGACCATGAGGGTAGGGTTTTGGTAGAATTATCTACCAAGTCTATTGGCCTTGCATTCCATATTCCCACATTTGACAAAATGGAAGAAACAAAGAAGGAAGATGTTAAAAAAATGTGGAAAATAGATCCCCTAGCATGCAAGAAATTGATCAACTAGCATTGTTTGAAGGAAAAGAGGGCTATTGCAACTAAAGTCCCCCAAGAGATTTTTAGATGTGATTTCCATGGGGAGTACCATGACTTGGCTACTCTGCTCAGAAGAGTAATGGGCCTCCCTATTGCTGCCTATTTCTAGGAATGGATATTCTATTTCATAGAGGAGATTGCCCGAGGTAAGACCAAGTTTCATTGGGAAAAGATCATTAGTGATAAACTTCATAGCCAGCTGATGGCCATGAAGAAGACCTCCTAGTTCCACATGACCTCTTACTTGGTGTACATGCTTGCCGACACATTCCCCTACAAAGGCCTCTCTGTCATGCACAATCCAGATCCCAACCGAGACCTTAAAATGTATGATAGATACCCTTAGCTACAGTACCAAAACTTTAAGAAGGATTATCTAAGGGTGAATGATGCCTTTATTAGGCATATTATTATACTTATCGAAGGTGACTTTGAAAGAAGTGTTACACACAACACTAGAGATTTCATTCAAAGGTTCGGGTACCTGTTCATACAGTTCCCAAAATTTACATACATCAAAATGAAAGGTTTCTCTGAAAAAAATTACAAGCTATCGCGCTACCTAGTGACCAGATGGTTCTACTAGAGGTCACCAGACAACTATAGAATGCTCATGCCTTGCTAAGGGATAATAATAGAATGGCCATTCCATACCCCCTCACCTTCGGACAAGGAATGTATTCCTGTCCTACCACCCAATGTGTAAATTACTTAGAGAGGGAAATAGTGGAGTATCATCTTGAACCTACCACAACTTGATCGAGGATGGATCCCTATGGAAAATTGAAGAAGTATGTTGGTAAGCAGTATGCCATCCAGCTGCACCTTGAGGACTTCTAGGCCAATTGTCAAGATGACAAAAAGGTTAGGATGAGATGCTATATGTAGATGACGACCCAGTTTGTAAAATCAATTAATCCATTTCTTGTGCCTGACCAGGTCATGGAGGAGGATGATGCAATCCTTGACCTAAGATTCAATGCCATGGCTAACTTTCTACTACCACTGATATATTGGAATGAGGGAGAGGTCAATAAACTCAATGCAGTTATGCAACCTATCATGGAAAAAACTAAGGAATAGGTGGATGCCCAAGTTGCACAACTCAAGGTGCAAGGTGCAACATTTATTTATGGTGAGTTCAAAGATGAGATTGGAAGTGAAACCAACAATGGAGGTGCTGCTAGCTCTATAGAAGAATTGCCAAAATTGCCTCTAGCCACAAGGTCAAAGAAAAGGAAGGATGTGCCTGAGCTCCGTGTTAAGCATAAAGTCTACTCACGAAATGCCATAGAGGGAGAACCATCCAAGAAAGCACAGAAGATAAGGGGATTTTCTACTGAAATGCCAACTATTTTGGAAGACCCTCAACATGAGGGAGAGGAACAAGCAACTTAAAATTCGTGCTCACCATCAGTCACCTCCACTCCTACTGCTACCATTGCCATTGCTACCACTCCACCACCTCCCGCTTCATAGGAATTGCCTATTTCATCTCCACCCACCGTGTACATCTCAATCCACCTCTACTCCACCCCACCGGTAGCTCCCATGGTAGTTCTTGATTCTTTCTCAACCACGACATCCCCATCGTCAACTTTGTCGCTGCCTCCCCCACTTCCTATCCTGTTTTCTCTAATGCCAAAAACTACTGTTATTATGGCCCAATTCACTTTGCTAGAGGACTTTGAAAAATACATGCAGGGTTTACCTTATGAGATTTTGGGGATGATCATGAATCCTACCATTCAAACTCTAAGGGCTCAAAATGTTAGCGACTTTCCCATTCCTCCACCGCCTTTAGAGCCACCAACGATGGAAGCCACAATGAGAATGTTTGAAGAAATGGAGAGACACCAGAAAGAAGTTGGAAAGAGCATAATGGAGGAGTCTGAAGACCCTTAATTTGAACATCTAGAGGATAGGTTGAATATTAATCTTGATAAAGTGGTGATTCATGATGAAGAGTCACAATCTTCAGAGGAGGACAATGAAGCTCTCAGTGTGAAATATGTAATTGAGACCTTGGATCAAGAATTAGAAGAGGTCTTGTCTCAACAACTCTAGGACATAGGTGAAGAGGTCAAACTAGAGAGGTCTCCCTCCCAAGAAAATAAAGATACCAAAGTGCATGTGGAGTTACTCAAAGAGCCTCCATAGATTGGCCAAGATAAGGGCCTTGGGCCATGAGTAAAATCAACTCCAAGAGGAGGAAAGTGATCAAGAATCATCTAGGGGGGAGATTCAGATGCCTGATTGGTTGGTGAGGCAATTGCAGAAGAAGGCCCCCACTCTCATGGATTCTAAGCCCAAACTTGAGGCCATATTGACTCGAGCATAGACGAAGACAAAGAAAGAGAAGAAGTGGAGAGTCTGCTCTCACATTATAGTTGATGCCTCTAGATCAAGAATAGTACAAGTTTCTACCCCAATAACAGACGGGGAGGTTGGTGTCTTCTACACTATTTCCACCATCAAATTAGGTACTACTACTACGAGAGAAAAAAATCAAAGAATTCCAAGGATTTGTAGCCGATAGTCGAACAGATGAACAAAGATCAATCCTCTAAGGAGGAACTAAAGGAACAAGTGGCAAACCTCAATGCTTACATCCAACAATGGACGTCCTTGGAAGAGGAAACTCTGACTACATCCTCTGTGCCCTCACTCATTTCTCAAGAAGAACTCACTTGGATGGAAAAGATGAAGAATTGGACTAGGGCTACTACTGATTGGTTTAGACGGGTGCTCTACAATGGTGATATGGGTATAAGCCAAGCCGTCCGAATGATCAATAAGTTATGGGAAGAGTAGAAGAAACTATAAGGCATAGAGAGAATCTGCCATCACTTCACTAAGCTCTATAGGACTATCTATCCTAAGCTCAAAGCTATTCTCAAAATGCTGAAAAAGACATGGGAAAAGGAGCTGAATCTACCCAAAGATGATCACTGGTTAATAGAAATGTGGAAAATGGGACTAGATCATAGAAAATGTGTCTTGGAAAGAGTGATGCACGAAGTCAAGTTGGACCTCAAATGGGCCAAATAGCACAAGGAAGACACCGAAGATTACCTCAAGTTAATGACTGAATATGAGATACCGATCCTTGAGCTCGATCCGGAGAAGATTAGGCCATACTTCCACAAGAAAATGGAGTAGGGAGTATCAGATTCGTTAATGCCAAACTTAATGGATTTCTCTTCCAAATCCTTTGTCTAGTCTAAGAAAATGGTCAAGGCCACACCCAAATGCACCAAGAACTGGGAGTAGAGCACAGAAAGATCAAAGAAGTTATTCTTCCAAGTGCTCCAATCTGATATTATGGAGTGGGACAAGCTTCACGTGTTAATCAAAAAAATTATGGAATATGCTACTCTTCAAAAGGAGGCTGGAAAACCAGTGATTGATGATGAGTTCTTGACAGTATAGATGGAAATAATGGCAGTCCACTAGAAGACAAAATAGCTACAACTACAGTGCCAAGGCAACCACTATAAGACAAAATTGGAATAAGATAAATTTGTGTTTTAAATTCCTATATATTTGGGGGTAGGTAAAACCCTAATGTAAATGAATCTTGGCCACACAATGAGAATGAATCCTGGCCATTCATTTTACTTTTTGAAAACTATAAATAGGGGTCCCTTCTCTCATTTTAAAGAGGAGAGTTGAGTTATTGTAAAGAAATGCTACTGAAATTTTAATAGAATCTCATTGCTTTTGGTGGATTCCTAAGTTTCTCTCATGTTACATAATTCTTCTCCTCATATTTGATAGATTTAGTTACTTTTGCATTGTTGTTCTTAGTGTTTTCAAATAGTTTTAATAATTTAGTTGATGTTGTCCATTGATGCTGAAGAATGCTATTGTGTTGATGCTTTTGATGCTCATTATTTTTGCTGGTTATTGATGGTAAACATCAGTGTAAAGCTAGTCTAAACATTAATACTTTTCTGCACTTGAACTTCATCTTTTATTCATGCTTTATGGTGAATGAATAGTTGAAAATCTGCAGACCTTAGAAGATAACACTAGTTTCATGACATTGTGTGTTTTGGTTAAGTGGAACTCAGTTATAGGAAATTTTTACACTATAGCATCCTCCATTATCACTATTCATTAGTAGTTGCACGTCTAGGAACTCTCACCTCCCTTTTCCCTTTTGACCTTTCTCTGAAATAGATGTTAAAACAAGATTCTAGCATCATTGTAAAGCCAAATCTGATGTTGAAAGTGGAGTTTTAGACTGCTGTTTCAAATCGAAAACAAGTGCATTTAATTTCTAGAATCATAGGAAACTCCATTCAAAGATCCAATATCCACCCAACTTAGCAATTGTTCATGCCCTTTGTGATTACTAGCAAATCACATCAATCCACTAAGTTGTTTTTGCAATTCATGACCTAACACCCAAGAGACCTTGGGATAATTTTCTGCAACTTGTTGTAGGAAGTTGTTTTTCAAGAGAGGCAGTGCACTTGTGTGTTGTCTATGTTGAGAAAATGCAAAAATACCCATCAATATGCCTCAAAATCATTCCAAATCACTTCAGGATCGCTTCAAGACCATTTTACAAGTTCTTCAAATGCACAAGTGATAAAAAATGACTTATGAATTCCACTTTATACACCATAATGCTGCCCTAATTCACATTAAATGTGAGAGGTTTCAAAAAGATGATAAAAACCCTTCATCACTGCATGATGAAACCCTAATTTACTCCACAAATGATCACGCCTACATATTTTCTTTTAATTTATTTTGCATAACCTCTACCTATTCATTATTTACAACATATCCTCATGCCAGCATCTGACATGCCATATATCTAGGGGGTTCGAACAATTTTTTGTTAATATTCCCCCTAAGACCATGCTAGGTTTAATTGTTAGAGGAATTGTCTACACTAGATGAGGGAAAAAATACATCACTCATCTCTATCTCTTCTTTCTCCCTCTATATCTTGTTCATTTCTTGCTTAACCTCATTCTTGTCAATTCTCTTCACAAGTTCATTCTTCTTTAGCAGAGCAAATTGATTTTTGTTTTTACTTCTACAAACTCTTGAAATATGTTCGAATTTGTTGCAATTGTAGCAAACAACATTTCTCTAGTTGTTTTTTCCTCCACTAACCCTTGATCTGCATTGATTTTCTTTGTGTCCAAACTTATTACATGTATAGCAGTAGCCAAAAAAATATTGATTCATTCTACCTCCATTAAACCTATTCATCATCACTTGACTAATCATCCTCACCTAAGATCTGCATTCAGTAGCTTTATGTCCAACTTTCTTGCATGCAAAACATTGTCTGGAGAAGGAACTAGAAAAATGATTCATCCTACTTCTGCACTTAGTTACCCTGTTAAAAAATTTATTACATGAAAATAAAACACCATTTAAAGATGGGTACCTTTGAGCATTTGACTGTCTGATAGGTGTTCTTCTAGCAAAGTTTCTTAGATTTCTTTTCTACTTCCCTTTATCTTTAGCCTTTTGATTATCCACTAGATTTGAGGTCTGCAAATTCTTAGAGTTTTCACCGGCTTCATTTCCCAAACCACCTTTGTCAA
Organism: Sequoiadendron giganteum; assembly: GCA_007115665.2. Classification (NCBI taxonomy): domain Eukaryota; kingdom Viridiplantae; phylum Streptophyta; class Pinopsida; order Cupressales; family Cupressaceae; genus Sequoiadendron; species Sequoiadendron giganteum. The sequence continues at coordinate 307,065,435 of CM021110.1, forward strand.
TAGAAGGTCTCTATCATGTAATCAATTCATCAAGCTTGGTGGAGCTTTTCTTGAAACTATCTTCACAAAGTTTTTCTTTCAGGTTCACCACTTCTTTTTCAAGCCTTGAGCATACATTAGACTTTCTTTGCACTACTGTATTAAGACATTCTTCAATTCTCTTCTTTTCCTCCACTTGTACCTTCAATCCGGTAATATCTTCATTTGCTTGTTTTAATTGTTCAATAACTTCTCTGTCTTTATTTAAATTTCATCAATTTCTAGATGCATTCATTTGCCTCATCAATATTTTCTTTTAGATATCTCTTTTCATTTTCAGCCTTATCAAGATCTTCAAGAGCATCCCGAAGCTCTTCTTTATCATGCATTTATTCAATCTACATGATCTTCCTCAAGCTGTTAGGATTTTTCAAAGGAACTAAGGCTCTGATAGCAATTATGGAATTGCACAAGACAATTGAGAGCGGGGGTGAATCAATTGTATCTAATTACATTCACTTCCCATCTTAATCAATTACACATTCACTTTAATCTATTATTAAGTATAAACATGAAATGTAGATAACAAAAAGAAAATACCAGAGATACCAAATTTATGTGGAAAACCTAATGAGGGAAAAACGAGAGTGAGGATTAACTCACAATATAATGTAGTTCCAAAATCGGATACAAAAAGAGGCTCACTGCTAGATACAAAAGCTCATTGCTTACATAGAGAACTCACTATCCAAGCAAGGAGGTTCACTCCCTACAAAAGGATTAAAATAACAAAGTGGCTTACAACTAGAATGAACTGGTAAGAGTGCACCTAAGAAATGATGATTCGGTTCCTTTGATGCTCAATAAACAAACTTATGAAACTTCATCATTTTCACACACTTTTCTTCACATTCACATCACACTTCCATTCTATTCACTTCAAAAATCTCAAAACAATCCAATATATATATTTGATACATCCGCAAACATCAATTAGGTCGGCCTAATTAGATGCAATCTTTATTCACCAAAAAGACTAACTACCAGCTCCAAGTTAGTAAAAAAATTCTCCAAAAATAATTCAATCATGTAGTATGCTACATCATATCAACATGGACCAAAGATAGGTCACACATATATCTGCAACACAAATTAATCTATTACATTATCAACTATTCATTAGGTTGGCCAGGGATATATCTAATAGAAAAATGCAAAACTGGAGTAATTCCAACTCACCGTATGAGCACTTGAACACATGAGATCTTGAATATACAAGCTTCCAACATCCAAGAACCATTTCCCAAAACTCCAAGTAACGATAATCATTAAAGGAGGATTGTAAACCAAAATACTAGAGGATGTAAACTGGTTCTTCATACTAGATCAAATTGATAACTCAATCAACATGGTGACATCATTGACAAAACAAAGTCTACAAAAATTTAGACGTTCTTCTTCATTCTCCCAACAAAATTTTCAATGTGTGAAGGGAATTTATTTCACAAGTTTAATTATTTTTAGATAAATAATTTTCCACTCCTCAACATGAAGTTCAAGCCAAAATTAATTTATTTCAAAATTCTAAAAATGCTTCCACAAAATTAACCCTTTTTTGTTTAGTATAGGATTTCCAATTACCATAGATGCTACTGCATCACATTATAGCTCACATTGCATTTCACATCTCTACATCTAATTTTTCATCACAACACTCAAATTTATTCCACTCTGCATATGGCATCAACTCACCCTGCATTTATACCATCTAAAACTTGAAAAGGATCTTCAAGTCGGCTACACACAGCTTACACTTTTACAAATTGAAAATAGGTCATCACTAACCATTCTTGTGGTGGATAGGAATGAAAATGGACCAATAAAAAGCTTAATTGGGACCCAAATCAATACTTACATGCCATGCTACACCTTCATCAATAGTTTAAATATCTTCGAATGTAGTGTAAACACCAGATCGACTATTACTCGTGCAAACACCATTAAACTTTGAAGTACGCACTTCCTCAAATCCAAGGATGACTTGAGAACCACACATCATGCTTCTAGAAAATCTAGAATAATCTACAAACCACTTGAGATCCAAAAAATTATTCACACCAACTCACACCTTTAGAAAGTACACTTGTACACTAAGACCACATTGCCAAACACTGTAACTCTAAAATCCATCTTCTGGAGCACAAAATCATAAATCCTTTTGACACAGACAAGCGATCAACACCATAAACATACCTTTAGAATTGAAAGACCTGAAGCACAACTATGGTGAAATGCGAAGCAAAAAAATTTCTCCTAGACATCTCTATAAGAAACACTGTAAATCCAGTTCACACATTAGTGAACATAACTTATTCTACACATCAATCGAGAATCCCAAATTCTAGATATAGAAACTATGAACACCTCTAACCAACATATCCAAACCAAACAAGTAGATCTTCAACCCAAAAGAAAGGTGGAGTAAAACCAAAACACCTCTGTAACACCCTGTTTCCTCTTTTTATCAATTTTCTCAATATTCTCAACATTTTTATCACTACCATAAACATAATGCAACTAATCAAAGAAAAAATACACAACATTCCTGCACTCTCTCCTCTTTACAAGATTCACTCTCCCTTTCAACTTTTTATTTTTTGTATGCTTCACTCTCCCCGTATATATATACTTTTTAACATAACTCTCTCTCCCCCTTGGAAATCAATGGAAAAGGATAAAATGTTTTGCATTGTTCTCCCCCTTTGACATTGAACTAAGATGCTCGCTGTTACCTAACTGTGTTTTCAACCGAATTAGGTAGGGGTATAATAGCAGTGAAGACTTAAGAGTGAAAGGTACACAAAAAAAAATTCTACTAGATTTTCATTATCATATGGATGGCATAAAATGAAGTATTTGAGTTTTCATTATGCAATTGTTTTACAGATAGAGAAAAGATTACACAAACTTTGCATAAAATAGCTGTCTTTTATTCATTTTACAAAACATATCCTGATAAGTTTCCCACACAAGCCATGGGAATAATTGAAATAATGCAAGATAAAAGTAAATTATACATATAAAGAGAAAAAAATGATGAACATATGAAAGGAAAAGGGACCCATCATTGCCTAAATGGTGAACCCTAGTGTTGATCTGCTACATCTTCAACTCGCTTCGTTGGTAAGCTCCAAAAATATCTACAAGAAATAGAGGATATGATGCTAGAGCTTAGGATTACAATTCTCCTCATATCTAATATCAACAGATATAACACCTACTTTTATGAAGCATTAAATTACTCGAGCAGTTATCACAAGTATCCGAGAAAAGCAGAGGGTCATCAATCATCACAAGGCTTTGAGCTTCATTATTTTTATTATTTTTTTTGTTCAACTCTATTATCTCTGTAGAATATAATGCTTCTATACCAGGCATATCCTCATAGCCTACAATAATTCTTGGTATGAATGTTTTACATGGTTCTCTAGTACATGGTGATACACCTTCAATTGTGCTATTATTTCTTCTAGAGAATGATCTTTGATTCCAAAGTACACGACCTCAGTGACAACCAAATCTCACAAGGTTGAGATGGTTGAAGCTCCATACAATGCAAGTTTAGAGCTAGGTTAAGCATGAAATCCCTAGGTTTTCAAATTCTAAACCCTCTGGTATAGAGAAAATTAACTAAATCCTAGAAACAAAGGAAAAAATGATAGAGGTTAAAGCAATTGTCTTTTGAAGATTGTGACATTGAAAGTCACTATTATAATGAGCTTAAATGAAACCATGTGGAAGGAAAGCTACAAAATGTGCTTAGAGTTTCAAGAGTAAGCCCTCGGGTCTAGAATATTGAAAACCTAGAATTTTAAAAAAACTTGAATAATAAAAGCAATGAAGGATATATGAAGAAGAGCCACGACCTATATTGGGTTTTGAAACCAAAAAAGCTTACAAAAAATGAGAAAACCACAACCCTCAAGTATCAACATGAGGAAACCCTTGAACATTTGCAAAGGTAAAACCTAGATTAAAGTTTTGAGATGCTTACAAAGGCTAAGAAAAGAGAAAGGGTTTCATTTTCTTCCAAAAAAAAGAATATTTCTGCGTGTTCAACCAAAATAAAGAGCATAATACATGTAAAGACAATAGAGAAGCCATGAGCAATATTTTTCCACCATTTCTTCCAGAAAAATAAGAGAAAGCATAGGAAATGAAAGCTTTTCTTCTTTTCTTGCTTAATGGAGAGCAAGAAAATAATATTTTCTTCCACATGTAATGGAAAAAAATGACATTGTTTATGGAAATGAAAGCTTACAACGTAGATCCAACATGTATTTTGCATAGAAAAATATCCAGACCTTCAATTTGAAACCCTTGGTGGTGGTGCAACAACATAATAGCAGAAAAAATAAGTGACAAGTTAAATGCAAAGTATGAGGTTGAGTCTTCTCTTTAAGGGTTTCATATGCCCTAATTTGGCCGACCCAACATACGGATATTTTTCACTTTGATTTAACAATTTTGCATAAAGATTAATACCTCTACCAATTTTTTGAGCTACCTTATATTTCGTAAAGCTTTCAAATGAAATCAAATTTTCCCCTTTATTTTTACATGAAGCTGAAACAAAATAAAAATGTAAACATTATTAAAGTAATGAATTGTAAATTACTTTAATAAATGTCATAAAAATGCAAAAAGGTGAGGATATATATAACACAAATTAAAGTTGATCACAACTTCTAAGTATGCTATTCTATTTGGGACTATTCTTAGAAATAAATTTGGGGCTACTTCAAACCCATAGACTCTAATTATAGTACAATTAGAATATGCAAACCAATCACCCTAGTTATGGTTTACCTTTTTCCTTGGGTCTTTTTCTTTTGGTCTCAAGAATCTTTGTATCTCCGGGGATAGGTTATAATTGCATGGGTATCCCAATAATCTCATCAATGGCTTCACAAAATATTCCTCAAAGTACAGATAATATGATCCACCATACCAACTATCCCATAGCGAAGTACACATTTGTATAGGCTTCTAATTCCCATTCTCATCTACATCCCTTATTCTTAATTCCTCACCCTAGAACCCTCTAACCTGACCCTCATGTAAAAGAAAATGCATAAACAAAGAATAGTGTTTGAAATTAATGGTGTCACTGTTGTTTTTGATCCTTTCCAACCCTTGATTAAGGGCATTTGCTAAATAGCTAGCATAGTGAAATGTCTGAAATCTTTTCTCTGTATATCTGTAGCCAAGACCATTGACACAATTGACATAAGAGGTGGAACCTCTACTCTTAACACCTATCCAGCCGAATGATAGGTATACCAAAAATATTCTTCAAATAAATCCTTGTGAAAGGGAGGTTTTTCATTGCTAGAAAACCTTCTAAGTTGGTTTCCTTCATCCTTGGGTCTTTGTAAGGGTAGCTTGCACCTCTTATAACTTTTTACCATGTGGTTATACTCTATTAGGAGGTATTTTATTGTGAATGGAAAATTCATTGAACAGTCTAATTGAAACACATTAGATATGAGATCCCTAGAAATAATGAGAATTTCAACCCCGTCGTGTGATTGGATAGTCCTTCTCTTGGGGTAATATTTGTTGGAGAGAGCTTTAATCATCTCTGTATTGAAAAATACATTGAGCACCACTAATCTCCCTAAGTTCAATCTCCATGGGTTGTAGACTGGTTGAAACCTATATTGTTTCCTATAATGGTACATAAACAACTCATATCCCCATCGTGTTGTCCACACATCTCCCAAACCTTTATGCTTGTCGCATAACTTATCCACAAAATGATTTGATTGTGCATTCCTTTTGGGTCTTGACCTTGAACCAGAGTATTGGTCTATTAGGTCCTGATTTAGGAGTCTTTTTTCTATTTTTTGTTTTTTAGCCTTCAATTTCTTTGTACTCTCTTCCATTGTTTAAACAGAAAGAAAATTCTTAGCCGGGTTTTGCATACTTACTTGAATGTCACTTTCCATGTCCTTGAGCAGCACAATAATGGTGAATTCCAAGATTTTCCTTTCTACTCCCTCTTTTAGTGAACTCCAAATTTTATGACAAATATGCAATCAACTTGGAATATAATTCACTTTAGTTTTTGCTAATAAATGCTCCACTCTTTTCTAGTCTTGTCATCGAGGAAGACCATTCATTTGAATATCTCAATGATATCATCAGGACATGAAATCAACAAGAAATAATCATTATCGTTGCATCGACAAGACCATGATTCTCCTTCCACTGATAACCACCTCTTCCATCGAAGGACTCTTTTCTTTTAGGCTATCAGCGAGACACCATCTAATGTCTTCTTGACATGCCCTAATTTCTCTGATATACCTCCTTAGCATGTGTTTGACGGTTCATGATTTTATCGGGGTAACCCTTGTTCATCTTCCACCAACAGGCATCACTTCCTTCGATGCCTTCAACCTTCTATCATTGTATTGGGGGAATCGGTCTTTATGTTGGCCTGATATCCTATTATTCCATTGATATATTTTTCACCATATGTTTGAACTTTTTCCTTGCATATTGTATCACGTCATTTGTGGGGCACTATGTTGTCTTCTGCCAATATGTGTAAGTGCTGCTGATATGATTTGATCGGGCCATCAGGGGGATGCTAACATTCATTCTATTGATGTAATAGTGTTATTGCAATGTGTTTACTTTTGTTGAACCCGTCGGTATATTGGGGAGAGTGCCTTAGAAGTCTGATCGATAGGGTGTTGTTATGTTGATAGTGAGTTGTGGGCCACTTTCATCAGTTGATCGGTGGAGCCATGAGGGGAGTTTCCTTGATGCAATACTGTCAGAATGATAGTATTGAATTATTCAAGAATAGAGGTGGTGAGCATGGGGTTTTTACACTTATTTATGTATATGATCAAATGGTAATGTGGGCCATTAAATGGATCTGGTCAAACAAATCTCTATAATTTGCACTAATCATAAAATTAAAATGTAGTGTATTTTGTAGCATGTGGGATGTGGTTGAGGTGTAGGTTGGTGGATACTGAGTAAGATTTTTAGTCCCAACGGTGGCTCTGATTGGGGATTAATGATCCTTGGGGTCATTTCAAGAATTTAGATGCAATGTCTAGGGAGAAGACTATGAAAATGTGATGAAGTGGGGTGGGGGAACGGGATAGGAACCTAAAACTACTATGCATGCAAAATATTTTAAGAAGTTTTCAAGAATTTTCTATGCACTAGTAATTCTCAACTTCATTACTGTGCATGGAAAACTTTTTTTCTAAGAAAAGAAGTGTTTCATGAAATTTCCATGCATTGGAAACTCCTAATCTTCTCCTGACATTCTTTGGAGATGAATTTTCACCTCCTTTTCTTATGATGACAAAAGGACCTAGCCATAGAGCTTCAAATTTACTATGTTTCCCTTTATAGTGACACCTTCCATTCCATAACCGGATCATGTCATCTACCTCAAAATTCCTATCCTTGGCCTTTTTGTCAAACAAGTACTTCATCTGTGCTGGCATTTTTGTGTTTTGTTCTTGGGCCAAACTTTTGATATCATCTAATTCAGCTAATTGTTCCATCCTTTCTTCCATGGGCTTAGGGATGTCCAGGTCTTCTTGGAGTATGAATTTATGTACTGGTAAGAATTTATGCATAGGCATTCTTGCTTGTGTTTCATAGACTAGCTCAAAAGGTGACTTACCAATTGACTTATTTACAATGATCCTATCTTCCCATATTGTCATCCTCAACTTAGAGTCCCAAGCCTTTGTGTTTTTGTCCAACATTCTCTTAGTGATTTTTAGGAAATTCTTGTTGCTTGATTAGGCTAGTACATTTTCTTGTGGATGGTAGGGGGAGGCATATGAAATTGTGATACCATATGTTTCATATAATTTCCTAAATTCTTCTGATTTGAAACACATACCATTATTTGTAATTATCCATCTAGGTGTCCCAAAACTTGTAATGATGTTTCCCATCAGAAAATCTATTACAAATTTGTTGGTGGCCTATTTTGTTGGGATGGATTCTACCCATTTTGTGAAGTAATCAGTTGCCACCAGTATCCATTTGTGACCTCCACTATATTTTTTTGGTATCTCTCCAATAAAATAAATCCCCCATTGATGAAAGGGAGCTTCAACTTGTAATGGCCTTAGAGGTAGTTCCCCTTGGTATTTCATCTTTCCAGAGAACTTCTGACAAGTCACACATTTTCTTACATAAATGAAAGAGTCATTGAAAACTCTGGGCCAGTAGTATCCAACCCTCTAGATTTTATGGGCGGTGGTTTTGGCTAAAAGGTGTCCACCAAAAACTCCTTCGTGCATCTATTTTAGTACATGTTTTTCTTGTGACTCATCCATACATAGAAGTAGCTCTCCATCCCTATTTTTCCAATATAAAACTCTGCCCATGAAGACATATCTTGAAGCATGTAGCTCTTTAATTTCATTTTCTGATTTTCATTCAAATTCTTGGGACACTCTCCATTTTTAGGTAGTACATTATGTCAGTATACCAAGAGGTGTGTTTTATGCTTGCAATCATATCGTCTTCTACCTCTATGTTATATATTTGAGATGCCTTGAGGTTTTATTCAACCATTAATTTGGCTAGACCTTGACCCCTAACTAGTTTAGTGATTTTAATGTCAATATTGAATTCTTGAATTTTATTGATCCATCTGCACCTTCTTCTTGTGACTTTAGTTTGTACAAATATGTCTTTGGCTACAGTGTTGGGAACATATGTAATCACTTTTTCTCCAACTAAGTAAGTTCTGAAGGCCTTCACTTCCTTGAAAAATGAATATGATTGCTTCTTTGTAATATCATACTTTAGTTCAACTCCTTGGAGGGACTTACTGAAAAATGATATAGGTTGCACATGTCCATCACCATTCTTTTGTAGCATTACTACTACTACTATGTGGTATGATGCAAATGAAAAGATCTGAAAGGGCTTACTAAATTTAGGAGATGTTAATACTGGGGACACCTTTATTTCTCTTTTGATAGATATGAATGCGTATGGTGCTTCTGCAGTCCAATTCAATATTAGCCCCCTTTTTCAACATTTTTTAGATGGGCTTGACAATTTCAGAAAAATTTGAGATGATTCTTCTCACAAAGTTTATTTTTCCAAAGAAAGAATGAATGGTTTTCACAGTCTTAGGAATAGGGAAATTTTCTATGGCTTCTACCCTCTTCGGATCAATCCTAACTCCATCCTTGGATACGATGTGCCCCAATAATTTTCTCTTTGTTACAACAAAATGAAATTTCTTAGGATTAAGGGATATACGATATTCTAGCTCTTTAATGAAAATATTCTTAACCTGTACAACATGGTCCTCTACCTTCTTGGAGTATGCAATGAGGTCATCTTGGTACACCACCTTGATTGCATTGATTAAATCAATGAAAGCAACATCCATGGCCCGTTGGAATGTTGCGCTAGCATTTGTTAGGCCAAATGGCATTCTAACATACACATATGTGCCCCAAGGGGTGCTGAATGTAGTTTTATATTGTTCTGATTCTTTCACTTTTACCTGGTTAAATCTCAAAAAATTTTCCATCATGGATAATAGTTTGCAACCTGTTACCCTCTGCAACATAACCTCCATATTTGGAAGTGGGTAATTTTCTTTTAGAGATGATACATTTAGGTTTTGAAAATCCACACATAGTCTTATGTCTCCATTATTCTTCCTAATAGGTACTAAATTAGAGACCCAAGTGGAATGCTTCACGGTTTTGATAATACCTCCTTCCCCGAGCTTCATAATTTCCTCATGCATTTTAGGCTCTAGGGTGGGATTTATTGGTCTCTATTTTTGTCTAAATGGTTTTGCATCAGGCTTTAATGGGATCTCATGTTGGAACAAATCTTCTTTGTCTGCCTTAAGGTCATCATACGACCATGGAAAGACATACTTGTATTTTATTAACAATGCAATCAACATTTTTTTTGATGGTAGGGCTTATCTTTTTCCCAATATACACCTTTTTTATGGGCCTATTCAGTCCCAAGGTTGATTTACTCAACATCCTCCTTTTTCACTGGTGTTTTCTTCATCATTTCTCTATCATTCCCACCAAACACCCTTTCTAATGCAACCAATCCTTTAGGATTTTGTTTTGTTTTGAGTTGAAAAACTTCCTGACCGAACACTATTTGTTTGTCATCTATTTCTTCCACAAATGCATTAAAGTCATTTTCTTGGGCCTCATACTGATATGTGTAGTGTAGGAACTTGATCAAATTTGTGTCATCATTAAAGACCTGCCAATTATATATATTTTCAAGGACTACTAGCTGGGTCTTGACTTCAACCTATGAAATTTCTGCCAAGGTGACATCATCCTTCCTCAAGGTCAGATTTTCCAAGAAATCAACCATCAAGTTTTTCAATCTGTCAAGCCACTCAATAGAAAATGTGTTAAAGAGCTCAATAGTATCCCACATAGAATTCCTATATTGCTTTAATATCTTATTCTTTGTGGAGTAATTTGTTCTCACCTGTGAAAAAACTAATTCAGAGTCCCTAAAAATAGTTAGAAGTTTGATCCCATGTTTGATGGCCATATTCAATCCCAACAACAAGGCTTCATATTCTTCTATATTATTTGTGCATTCAAACATTAGTAGAAATGAATATTTTAAAGTTGTACCTTCTGGTGAAATGAAGACAATCCCTACTCCATTTCCTTCTCTAATATAGGCTCCATCAAATTACACTTGCCATATGCCATGTTCATTTTTGGACACATCCCTGACAATTGGGTCTATGTTTAGTATCTTTGGGTTTGAATGTTCAATTCTAAAACTTCCCAAGTCTACATCACAAAAGAAATTCATTTGATTTGGATTGAATAGTTCAATTACATGTTTAGACCTAGGTTCTCTATATAATTTAACTTCTTTTCCATTTACTGGTATAGTGGCATATGGAAAATCTAGTTGAACATTCCCACCAACTACTACAGTCCATTGCCTTGATAGTAACATCCCATAGTAAGGAGGGGTATCAACCACAATGATATCTGTTCTATATGTTGCCTTTGGATATGATGCCAATTTTAATTCTACATCCCACGCCACACCAACTATAGGGACTGATCTATTATCCATAGCATAGAATTTCCCATATGTGGTGTTTACCCATAGACCTAGTTCCTTCATGACAGCCAAAGGCATAATGCTTATTGTTGCCCCTAAATCAATCATGAAATTTTTTACTAGTTTATTATTTATCACCAAGGTTGTATAAAATATATCAACCTAGTATGGGTTCTTAGTGAGTGTATCTCATAAATATAATTCTGGTGATTTTGAAATTTCTCTTTCTTTGGTTTTCACTTCACTCTCCAAATCTCTCTATTTCTGGGATGTGTTAGTGATCATTCTGAGGGCAGTGTCTCTAAATTCATCAATATTCATCAATTCCATGAAGGGGAATGTTATCTTTGTCTGAGCCAATGCTTGGGCCATGTCAAATGCAGGGATGGTGATCCCTTGTTCACCCTTGTTAACTTTACTAATCTTCTTCCCCTCAGTTTAGATTTTGTCATCTTTTGATATTTTCTTAGGCTCATGTTTGCAGTCTCCTTCTAAACATTTTTTTTATGCTTCTTCACTTCATCCTTCTTTTGGTTAGATGGGATACTTTATTTTTTCTTATGATCCTTTATGAACATGCTTCTTGGTATTCCCTGATCCTCCTCCATGGTTATACTTCTCAGTTTATATTTCCTTCCTTTTGCCTCAACCACAAATTTTTCTGCAATAGCCCTCTTTTCTTCTTTTGTTGGCATTCTCAACTAAAATTGAGGTGTTGTGTTATATGCATATGAAGTTTCTTGTGTATTTTCTTCTTGATTGGGGAATACTTCTTGTTCTATGTTCACATTGTGTTTTTGATTTTTAACATTATATTCATAACCTTCCTCTAAAGAAGAGTACCCTTCATAACCCAGATGAGATCTCCATCTTAACATGTTCATAGTGTGGTCATCCCTATCCTACTCTTGTAACCACTCATCTTGAAAAGCTTGGGCCACTGCACAATGCTCAGGAGCATGATATTTTTGCAAGGGGAACACCATGGTGTAGTGTCTAGTGCATGTGCTCCATGCCTCTTTAAGGGATAAGGTGTTTCTTTCCAATTTGGTTTTGTTACTAGTTTTCCATCTTTCCAAGTAGTATTTTAAGACATGCCATGCAATCTTGGTCTTTTATTTCTATATTGATTCTCTTGTCTATTCTAGAGATTATTAGGATTTAGAGGGATCATAAGGTTATCCCTTTTTCCCACCATGCCAATAGCTTTTCTATTATTTTAAATGGTGAAGGTTTCCTTTTATGCTTTGGCCAGACTCCTAGGGTTTTTATTTTAGAGTTCATATCCTGTTTTAGGGTCAAAGGATTTTAAATAAATTCTTTTAGCTATTGGGTCAACTAAGTTGGAACCATGTGGTATTCTATTGTAGAGCTTGTTGAACCTTTGATTAAACTCATAAACTAATTCATTTTGTTTTTTCTGAATACTAACTAATTCATGTAGGGAGAATTCAGGGGCACATTAGTTCCCATATTGTTCTAAGAACTGACCTTGGAAGTCTTCTATAGATGTGATTGAAGCATTAGGCAGGCTGTTGAACCAATCCCTTGCTTCTTCAGTTAGAGACATCATGAAAAACCTCATGTTTATATTCTCATATCGCATGTCCAAATCTTGAACAAATGCATTAAAATTTCTTATATGTTCTCTTGTTGTTGCACTATTCCTTGTGAAGGGACCATATTTCTATAGTTTCTATCAATGAGATATGGATATAGTTGATGTCCTGTGAGATCAAATTGTCTATTCATGATTGTGGGGTTTTGTGAAAAAGGGTTTTGAGGTGGTGGATTGGGGTAATATTGGAATCCATACGGAGGTTGATACATATTTTGGGGGATGTTTTGATGAGCATTTATGTTTTGTGCATGCTGATGATGGGGTGGGACATGGTGTTGTCTAGGTGGTGGATAATATTGTGGAATGTTGGATATGCTCTATGATGGCACATTTTGTGGGGGTATATTGGATTGCACATTCTAGTTTTTTTTACCCATTGTGTTATGGGGTATTTTTGAGGTGCCTTGAGCACCTATACTCTACAACAATCCTTGTGCATTGATGCTACCTCCTTGTTTATGAAGGGGGGATATATTTTGGTGGTTTGGATGCTTGAATGTCTAATTGAGCTATCTAATGATCATTTTCTTGAATTTGTTTTATCATTTGTTGTCTCCTTGTAATTTCTTGTTCCTACCACTACAAAGGCACTTCTAACTCTTGATTGGTCATCTAATCATAATTTTCAACATGGGAAGAATGATCTCTGGGCCCACATTGAGCCTCTCCTCCTTGTTGCAATAGTAGATTGTGGTCATACTCATGTTGTTTCTATATTTGTTCTACCTCAAATCGGGCCTTGAACTCCTCATCTCTTTGAGGATCAACCTTCCATTGAAGGGCTAGATGACTAGTGTCCTCTTGTCCAAAGGGGGTAGGAGGATCGTTGTTACAAAATTCTAATCCCTACAATGGTTTAAAATTATTATGTGTTGTAAATATTTGTTCTGATGAGTTCTCCTTATATGTACTTGTTACATATACTTCATCAAATTTTGATTTTCCCTTGTTTTTATCTGTATTGGGTTTAGAAGGGGGAGACCCATGCTCATCTATCCATTGGGTACCATTTTTTGTAGGGATTTCCTTGTGCAAAGATCTTCTGCCATTGATTATAGTGTACCTTTGATGTCTATGATCTAATCTCTCATTTTTTATGGTTATTTTATCAGTCATAAACTTCTGACAAAGTTGCCACCTACTTGTATCTTAGTAGGAAAGAGATCTTATCTTTACTCCAGCAGAGTATTTTATTGAATGTTTACTTAGAGTGTAAATGTAGTGACTCTATGGAAGGCCCTGATTGATTTTTAGGCTTTGGATATGTTGAATTTATTTCTTAAATAGTCTCTAGTGGAGTTGCCAATCTATCAGGTCTCAAAAATATAGGTTTTGAACCTCAAGTGGTGTCAATCTCTTGATACATTTTAGGATAAAAAATGAGACAACTATGAGTGATAACCCCCTACTCTCTTCAGGCTCTACTAGACCTTGGTGGGTATACCTAAATGATGAGGTAGATTTAATTGTTTAGATATGATCCTAATTTTGTGAAATCTACTCACTATGGCATGCTGATTTGAGGTAGATGTAACAGTTTTCTAATTAATGTTTATGATAATACTTAAGGATGTAAATAGAATTTGTGTAATATCATTCTAGAGTGGACCAGTGCCTAATCTAATAGGGTGAACAGAGTTGGAAATGGATGGTGATGATGGATATAGGATTTTTGAGATGGATGGATTTACTTCTCATCTTAACTCGAACAGTTGGGCGCTTTGAGTTTTTGCACTTTTTGCAAACATGCAAGTATGTCAATTATTTGGACTCTTCTTAATGATCCCAGTGATACCAACCTATGCTACTATGAAGTTGTGAATGGAAATAAATTAAGATAATCTATTCATAAGGACTTTAATCCAAGCAGGAACCTATTAAATTTGATCTCTTAAAATGAGTTTTAATTCTTCTTCACACAAAAACTAGTCAACAACATCACACAACTACAACAAATGTGTATTGACAAATTAAATGTATTTTCACACACTTAATTTGAATAGTATAAGAAGACCACTCTAGAGACAACCAAATAACATATAATAATTTAAATCCATACAACAGTTGTACACTTGAAAGAAAATCAATAATTATGCACAACCTTCTCCATTGTATTGATCTTCAAATAGTATGCATTGTAACAATTTTTTTTTAATATGAGATGAAATGGGTGAATGGGTGAAATCTCTATTCTTACTAATTCCTACTCTAATGAAAATGGAATATATGATATCTCTTTAATCGAGTCTTTGAATCTCTTTATATGTGAGAGGAAACAAGCTATAGACCCATTACAAAAAGACACGATGCTTGATAGCTAAAAATTAACATAATTGAAAACAAAAATTATTTTACAAGTGAATGCACTGATCTGTTAATCTTCAAGTAGATGCCTATGATCACTAAAGATTTGTTCAAGGCTCCTACTCCATGATAATGCATCACATTCAAAGTGTACTCCCCTTATGGCGTTGACTAATTTTCATGCTTCGATGGTTGTTCTAGTATATCTAATGCATCTCTAGTTTTATTGATGAACAAGTTGATGGCAGCAAGATGACAAATGTATTCGTCATCAGCATAAGTTTCCACATTGACAATCTCACCTTTCATGTCATACTCCATATATGTGAATTTTTCAAGTTTCCTATGAGAATTCTGTAATATCTTTTCCTCATCATTAATTTCTTGCAATGCAGCAGGTAGAAACATAATGAGCTCTTTCTTCCAATAATTTTTCTCCCTAGGATTGCCAAGGCTTTCATGGAGTGAAGGGGGAAAATCAAAGTAGTGGAGATCCTCTTTAAGCCTGCTGTGGTATCCATTGTATGATTCCAACAACTTGTTGTAAGTCTACAATGTCTAACCTTTCATGACTTTCTTATTTAGGAGCTCTTCTCTTTTCTCAATCATTCACCCTTGTAACATTTCATTCTCCACAAGTGCTGAGTGTATTTGTTTGAAAAACTTCCAATATTCGTCAGCATGACCCATCATTCTGTTAAGTCTTTCCTTGATTATATGAGACACTATATTATACTTAGTGGTTTTTATCTTTGTTTCCAACTCCTTGCATTTATTTTTGGACTTCTGGTGAGAGTTCTTCTACTAGGCTACATCTGCCAATGCATCCAACACTCTTTTGTCTTTCTCAACCCATGAGGATTACAACTCTAGTGTAGAGGAGGAGGGTGTTCTATCCTTGTAACTTTCCACTTCCTTCCTTAATGTATCATTTTCTTTGATCAACTTTTCAATTTGTGCTTTGGTGAACTTTGCCACATTTACATTGAACTCAACTATTTCAATGGGGTTAGTGTCCCCTACTCTGTGAACCAAGAGATGTCCAAAAACTTGATTTGGGTTACTAATTATAGCAGGCCTTTTGTCTTGAGGGTATAATGACCAAATCAACAAGGTGGATTCATTTGGGTTATATCCAGATCTTGAATACATCTTATCACTCGCCTCTTCTGTTAGGTGCATCATTTTATCCCCTCTTCCTAAAACTATCAAACACTATTGTAGCACTAATATCCCATCCTAATAGGAGTAATAATCCAACCTCTTGAAGCAATTCCCTCTCCCTTTCAGGGATGATGGATTCCAACTCCTTGTCTACCTCTTTCCTTAATTCTTCTAGTGTAGTTGCTTCTTGTTCAGAAGTGAAGTATTTCACTTTTTGTCTTAGCATTCTACTTTTATGCTCATAAACAAATGATTTAAACTTATAACTTTTAACAAATTCAGTATCAAAGATAAATTCTTGCCCATCATTGAATCTCACATCATTAGAAAGCTCATCTGATGCTTCAAACTTGACAACATTATGTTCTTGAGAGGGCTCATATTATGCAACTATAGGGAAACTTATTTGTTCAACCTCATCACTCTCTTCATCACTCTCCTCTTCATCTCCTTCACTCATGGTTGTATGTATAGAGAAGCTTACCTCAAGAGTGGGCTATGAAGGTATGTGATCAAGAGGCTCTATGTTTTTAGCCTACATCTTTGAATAAATCATTTGTGGTGCTTCAAAGACAACATGGGGCATATATTTTATTAGCTCATCTACATGAAGGATAAGTTACTCAAATCTCTCTAGAGGGTCTTGCACTTCATCAAATAATCTTGAACAAGATGGGATATTCCCCCTCTTCCATGTCTCAGTGAGCATAATTTTGTTGTATGCATTCATCCTATTTTTGGTTGAGGCCTCATCATAATTTCTTATTACATGATCTACTGATAAATGATGTTCATATCCAAATAATCCTTCTAAAAACCTTGCCTTGTGAATAAAACTCTCTATCAAAGTTATTTCTATCATTACCCAAAGGTAAATTGTATGGTGCCAATTTGTTATCAATTTTCTCATATCCTTCATTGGTGACCACTGTGAAATCTCCAAAACATAAGGTGCTAAGCATGATGGATTGTTTATTATGTCCTTTAAGGTGCTTGGCATCAGATTTAGCCATTTGCCTCACAACTTCTAAGTATGCTATTCTATTTGGGACTGTTCTTGGCAATAAATGTGGGGCTCCTTCAAACCCATATACTCTATTTATAGTACAATCAGAATATGCAAACCAATCACCCCAGTTATGGTTTACCATTTTCCTTGGGTCTTTTTCTTTTGGTCTCAAGAATATTTGTATCTCTAGGGACATGTTATAATTGCATGGGTATCCCACAATCTCATCAATGGCTTCACAAAATATTCCTCAAAGTATAGATAATGCGATGCACCATATCCGCTATCCCATAAAAAAGTCCACATTTGTACAGGATTTTAATTCCCATTCTGATCTACATCCCTTATTCTTAATTCCTCACCCCAAAACCCTCTAACCTAACCTTCATGTAAAAGAAAATGCATAAATAGAGAATAGTGTTTGAAATTAATGGTTTCACTGTTGTTTTTGATCCTTTCCAACCCCTAATTCAAAACATTAGCTAAATAGATAGCATAGTCAAATGGTTTGGAATATTTGATCTGTATATATATAGCCAAGACCATTGGCACAATTGACATAAGAGGTGGAACCTCTACTCCTAACACTTGTCCAACCGAACGATAGGTATACCAAAAATATTCTTCAAATAAATCCTCATGAAAGGGAGGGTTTTCATTGTTGAAAAACTTTCTAAGCTAGTTTCCTTCATCCCTAGGTTTATGTAAGGGTAGATTCCATCTTTTATAACTTGTTTCCATGTGGTTATACTCTGTTAGGAGGTCTTTGATTGTGAAAGGAAAATTTAGTGAACACTCTAATTGAAACACATTAGATATGAGATCCCTAGAAATAACGAGAATGTCATCCCCATCGTGTGATTGGATAGTCCTTGTCTTGGGGTCATATTTTCACCTGGGAGCTTTAATTAGATCTATATTGACAAACACATTAGGCACCGCTAATCTCCCTAAGTTCAATCTCCACGGGTTGCATACTGTTTGAAACCTATATTGTTTCCTATAATGGTACATAAACGACTCATATCCCCATCGTGGTGTCCACATGTCTCCCAGACCTTTATGATTGTCCTATAAATTATCCATAAAAGGATTTGATAGTGCTCTCCTTTTGGGTCTTGGCCATGAACTAGGGCATTGGTCTATTAGGTCCTAATTTAGGAGTCTTTTTTCTATTTTTTGTTTTTTTTCCTTTGGTTTCTCTATGCTCTCTTCCATTGTTTAAAATAAAAGAAACTTCTTAGCTAGGTTTTGTGTACTTAATTGAATGTCTCTTTCCCTATCCTTGAGCTACATAGCAATTGTGAACTCCAAGCTTTTCCTTTCTACTCCCACTTTTAGTGAACTCCTCCGAATTTTATGACAAATATGTGATCAACTTGGAGTATAATTCACCCTAGTTTTGGCTCATAAGTGCTCCACTCATTTCTAGTATTTTCATTAAGGAAGATCATTAATTTTAATATCTCGATGATAGCATCGAGACGTCACATCAACAAGAAATAATCATTATCGTTGGATTGACAGAACCATGATTCTCCTTCCATTGATAACCACCTCTTCCATCGATGGACTCTTTTCTTTTGGGCTATTAGCAGGACACCATATAATGTCTCCCAAACATGCCTTGATTTCTCCAATATACCTCCTTAGCATGTGTTTTATGGTTCATGATCTTATTGAGTTATTAGGGTAATCCTTGTTCATCTTTTGCCGATAGACATCACTTTCTCTGATGCCTTCAACCTTCTATCATTGTATCGGGGGAACCAATATTTTTTGTTGGCCCGATATCCTCTTGTTCCCTCAATACTCTTTTCACCATATGTTTGAACTTTTTCCTTGCATATTGTATTGCCTCATTGGTGGGACATTATGTTGTCTTCTGCCAATATGTTCAAGTGTTGTAAATTGGCTTTGATCGAGCCATCACTGGGATGCTAACATTCATTCTATTGATGTACTTGTGTTACTGCGATGTGTTCAATTTTGTTGACCCTGTTGGTGTATCAGGGAGAGTGCCTTGGAAGCCTTCCCGATAGGGTGTTATTATGTTGATAGTGAGTTGTGGGCCGATTTCATTAGTTGATTGGTGGAGCCATGAGGGGAGTCCCTCCAATGCAATACTGTCAAATCGATAGTATTGAATTGTTCAGGAATAGGGGTGGTGACCATGGGGTTTTTACACTTATTTATGGATATAATCAAATGGTAATGTGGGCCATAAAATGTCTCTGGTCACACAAATATCATCCATTTTGGCTAATCATAAAATTAAAATGTAGTGTATTTTGTAGTATGTGTAATGTGGGTGAGGTGTAGGTTGGTGGATATTGAGCAGGATTTTTAGTCTCAACAGGATAGATTTTTGGAGATATTTTGCAGTGTAGTTAATTGCAGTTGACTCACCTAGAATCTTTGGAGTCCTCTTTTGTATTATAGGAGAAAAAACTTAGGGGTTTTCCCAATTCTTTCTTTTTTCTCTCTTGGGAATTGCAAAGAGAAAGAGTTTTGCAGCTTTGTTACAATTTTGATATACAACTTTGTTTTTTTTAGACTACAAGAATTGGGTAGCACGACCCCCTATAAACTATAGTGCACCTGGTAAAGTTTTTTAACCTAACCGACGGTGCTAGCGTGACATGCCCTCTGGTACCACAAGGTGAGGGAGGCTAGACCTCATGACCAAACTCCCGCAATAGGAAAGGTTTATCCAACCGAGCTATGACCCCCACCCCTATTTATTTATTGAGATTTGCACAAGAATTTTCCTTTTATCAATATAAAAAGTAGCTTTTTTGCCTTCTCAAAATCCTTGTGTTGAGAATTTCAAGAATGATTTGATTTAGTTTCTGTGATTTTAGTTTTGAATCCTCAAATTAGGTCTCATTTAAAGCTATTTTCATTCAAGAATATAGAACCTATTCGGGTCATTGTCCATGTTGATTGCTTGAGAGAGCTTGTAGTTGTGAAAACACACTGTTTTCCTACAACAAAGTTTGAAACACAACCTCCAATTGAAACACTTTTGTATATGTTGGTCGAAATATTGAGTTGTTCATAGAATATAACTGTTCTTTTTAGAGAGATTATGAGTTTGAACAATAAGTTCAAATTATTTTAATCTTCTAGGTGCATCACCTCCTAGTTTTTTTTTTTTTTTTTCCATTTTTTCAATAATCCTTCTTTTCTTTTCTCAAAAAATATTAGTTTCTAGGAGATCAAAAGGGGAATCAACCCATAATCTGGAGATTCACGTTCGCTATGAGCAACCCATATGCTTGAAGGTGTTTCAATGTTACACAAAATTGCTAAACCTCCAAGCTTAGCATCAGGGTGCAATCCTATGTGTTAACAATTTTTAGCACACTCGATGGGACATTGAAACTTGTTTTAGTCAAAGAATTAAAAGTTTTAAGCTACCGTTTTGGTATATACAATAGTGATTTTGGTCTTTTGAGGCCATAAATATATACCTGATGACTAATATTTTATTTTCAAGCATATCTAGTGCAAAAAACTTATGTGAAGGGTGCAAAAAAGAGGAAGCTCTTCTCCTTTTGATTATTTGTAGCTATCACCACTAAGGAGAAAAGGGAGGACAAAAAGAAGGAAAAGTCTTAGCCCATTGGCTAGATCAAGATCTACATCTCCAAATCACTATCGTACAAGTACAGTACCGAGAGTTCCAGTACCAATCATACAAGCACCATTAGTGCAAGTGCCATTAAATCTAATGACAAGGAAATTTTATTTAGCACCATTTAATGGGGGCAACCATTAAATATTTCTCAACACAATGATATACCTATAGCAACCCTTAAAAGCTTACCTTCTTTCATGGGAGAAAATTAGACTACACTTGTTGAGCATATTGGAAATGTGTCTACATTATGCTCAATTCATAATACAACAACAAAAAATGTAGCAATCAAGCTTTTGGCTCCATCATTGAAGGGAAAATAATTGCAGTTGTTCAGGACTCTTCCTATTAATTCAATCAGAACATGGGATGAACTGGGTGATGGCTTGCATAAACAATTTGAGGACAAGTCAGATAATTTATCTTTGATGGAACAACTAAGTACTATCAAGAGAACTCCACATGAGCATATGCCAGATTTCAATTACTATTTTTGGAGAACTTGGGATAGAATTCCAGTAATGGTAAAGCCTTTACCTCAACATGCATTTTTATATTTTCTTAAGGCACTTAATAGTGATATTTCAGTAATGATTCAATCAATGGGTGGAAATACATTTCCCAATGTGTATGATATAGCTATTAGAGTAGAGAAAAACATCATACAAGCTAGTAAAATAGCCCAAGGCCTCCAATGCCAATTTTTACTGAGGTACAACCACCTACACCAATTGTATTACCCCCTATAGCTACTGTTCCACCTATCCCAACATTAAATTATGAAGCTATATCCCAAGAAAAGGTTGTTCTAGCATAATTTCAAGAGCTTGAAGAGATAAGAAACATATTAAAAATATTGGCAATGACTTAGTGAATATCAAGAATTAGGTTGGTAAAGAACCCAAACCATATCAAGTACCATATCAGCCAAATAGGCCTCCTTATCAAGCTAATTTACATTGTCAAAGAAGGAATTATAATTTTATACATTTTCAACCTTATAATCCTAATGTTGGTAGCTCTTCAAAAGAGCTCATGCCTATGCAAAACAATATGGCACATGATTGTGAATGGTGTTTTCCATTGAACGAACCTCACAATCAGAACACTCATTCTAACAAAATGTAGATCAGGCTCTCATAGTACAAAATAGCACTACTATTATACAGGATGTGACTAGAGAAATTCATGAACAATAGGTCTCTCAAAATGAGCAAGGTACTCCTGATGTTTCCTAAATGAATTGGCAAGGTAGTGATTTTTGTGGAGTGAATCAACCACAAGGAAAAACTTAGTGTTACACATCTATTGTAGCCAATACAAGGTCAAATAAAAGGGTTGTTGATTTAGAACAAGAATATGAGGATAAAAATAAGACTTATATAGCTCAACAAGGTCAAGCTAGTTCTCATCTTCCCAAAATGTTCATATTTTGTCAAGGGGTCAAGAATTGGCTAGCAAGGAACAACCAAAAGTCTAATCATAGTCTAGATAATCTCAAACTAATGCTATTGTTTCAAAGGGACAACAAAAGGTTAGCACTACTACGTTTAATATTGTGGATCACATGAAGAAATCTATTATTAGTTTTTCAATGTTGGATGTTTTACTTATTCCTGGCAAAAAGATTTATTTTAAGATACTTTAGCTAATATTTCAGTTTTTGATGAGTCTAGTAAAGAGAATCCCAAATTTGTGCTAGCAAACAACCCTCAAACCAAGAGTGAGCAGTTAGCTCAAGAGGCTAAAACACCCTCATTTTACGTCATTCTAATTATAGGCCAACACTTAGTACATAATTGTATGATTGAATCAGGTGCAAGTAGCTCTGTTATGCCAAAGCAATTAGTGGATACACTAGGATTGACATATGATCCCCTCTCAAAGGGAGTGATTCAATTAGATGGTATAGCTATATAGTCAGTTGGGGTGATTAAAAATTTGCCTCTTACCTTACATGCTTGTCCAAAATTTTCAATCCCACAAGATATCTAAGTTATAGATCTGCCACATTTCTTTGACATATGCATCTCTAGGGATTTTACTACAAAGTTAGGAGGGTATCTATCATCAGATTGGTCTCATATGTTTTTTAGAACAAAATATGGCACTAAGGTGACCATAAAATCAAAACCCCAAGCTAAGGATCACATAGAGCTATATGTGCCTAGTGCCATAATTGCAAACCTAACCATCTATGAGTAGGAGGATCAATCCATGACCCTAGACCCCAACACACCTATTGAAGGCATACTTGATATAAATTTAGATGAGTGGGCAACTGAGAATCACAAAGTTGACCCTTTCAATCACATGGACAAGGTAGGACTGGGGATTTATATGATTCATGAGCATGATTCAACTATCCCAAATCCAGTTAAAGAGGAAACACAAAAGCCTAAACAACATGCCAATTAGCTTTGGAAGCTATATTTTGATGGCTCAAGAAGTAAGGTAGGTGCTGGTGGAGGAGCTATGTTGATTTCTCTTGATGGAGAAAGCTATTATTCAACCTTAAGATTTTCTTTTAGCTATACAAATGATACAACAAAATATGAGGCACTCATTCATGGCCGAGAATGAGCTAGAAAGAAAGGTATTAAATTCTTGCAAGTTTTTGGCGATACAAAATTAGTAGAAAATAAAGTAATAAATCTGAATGTGATAAATAATGATTTTCTTAAGATTTATAGGCATAGAACTTTGGATTTAATTGAGGAATTTGATGCTTTCAATTTTCTATCCATTCCTAGAAACCAAAACAAAGAAGAAGATAGGTTGGCTACCTTAGGTTTCCAAATTAATATTCCAATTGAAGTGCATAATGTTGAGGTACAACAGTATGTGAAGGTGGTAGGGAGGCCATTAGTTCCAGATAATAACACAAATTGGCAAGTTTTTGAAAGTGATGAGCATATTATAAACTTTCTAATGGAAGAAGCTCAATTTGTAGCTAGAAACCAACAAAAATGACATCAATATTATGATAATTAGATTTTATAGATAAAATAAAATAAGATGCCTAAAGGTTTGGTAACCTTAGAATCAATTTTGAATAATAATGATCAAGTCATAAAGGATAAAGCCAAAATTTCAGCACGAAACAAGAGCACTATGAGCCCATAGAGATTTTCGAAGACAAACTTTTGAAACTTGGCAAGGTTCATGTACTAGGGAAGAACAACATGCCTTTATTTTACTTTTCAAGGAGCTTAATGATATTTTTGCTTGGGAGTATGGAGATTTGAAGGGTTTTAACCCTGAGTTAGTTCAACACACTATTGAGTTGGAGCCCAAGGCAAAATCAGTGAGACAAAGGCAATGACTTTTAAATCCCAAGATAGAACATCTTATCAAAATAGAGTTAAACAAGCTAATCAAAGGTAATATTATCTTTCCAATTAAGCATACATCTTTTCTTTCTAACTTGGTACTTGTTAGGAAAAAGAATGGTGATATTAGGCTATGTGTTTATTTTTGTGATCTAAACAGAGCCTCTCTCAAGGATCATTATCTGTTGCCCTCAATGGAGTAGATTCTAGAAGTTGTTTAAGGTTTTGACAGGTTTTCATTGTTAGATGGTTATTCAGGGTACAACTAGATTTTATTAAAATAGGAAGATCAGTTCAAAAATGCCTTTACTACCTAATGGGGTACCATGGCTTATAGAAAGATGCCCTTTGGATTGTCTAATGCAGGGGAAACCTTTCAAAGAGCTATGGACATGGATTTCCAAGGCCTCATAAACAAGTTTGTAATTGTTTATTTAGATGACATTACTATTTTTTCAAAGAATGCTAACAAACATTTTGATCATTTAAGGCAGATCTTTGAGAGATGTAGAGAATATGGGGTTTCACTTAACCAAAAAAAGTGCATTTTTTTGTCCATGAGGGTAAGCTTCTTGGACATGTAGTTTCCAAGCATGGTATTTCAATAGATATAGAAAGGATGACTGCTATTCTAGATTTACCTCTGCTAGCACACAAGAAAGGCTTGCAAAGCTTTCTAGGTAGGATCAATTTTGTAAGAAGGTTCATTCCAAACATTGCAACTCTCTTAAAGCCTCTTACTTTAATACTTAAAAAGAATGTTCCCTTTAGCTGGGACAAGGAAGGTAAGAGGAGTTCTGAAGAGATAAAGGAGGCCCTTGTAGTAGCTCCAACACTCATAAACCCAAATTTTGCTAAAGATTTTATATTATATGCATTTGGGAGTGTTGATACTATTTCAGCTATAGTTTGTCAACATAATGAAGAAGGATTGGAGCAACCTATGACTTTATTAGCCAAGTTTTGCAATATTATGAGGTTAGATACTCTTTTGTTGAAAATCATGTACTATTTGTAGTTAGAAGCCTTAAAAAATCTAGGTATATGCTTTCTAACAATAAAATTCAGTTGTTGGTTTCCCATCCTATAGTTAAAGGTTTCTTGCTTAGAAAAGATATCAATGATAAGTGAGTAGGTTGGATAACTAAGATAATGGAATATGATGTCAATATAAAGGTTACTAAGTTGGTTAGAGGCAAAGGTTTATGTGAGTAGCTTGTGAGAAATGAAGAGGGTAGCAAAGAGCTTGATGAGCAAGCTGTGACATTGCTCAACAATGAGGAACAAATTGTTGATGCAAATCCTTCCTCCAATTGGGTTCAACAAATGATACATTACCTTCACACTGATGACTGTCCAAAAGGTTTGGACAAAGCAAAAAGAAGTTATTTTAGGCTTCAAGTCATTCCTTATGCTTTCATAGATGGATTTTTGCTAAGATGTGTTGAACCAAATGAGATAGATAAAATTCTAGAGGAGTTTCATGATGGACCTTTCAGAGGTCAGTTTGCACCTAGAACAATAACTCTTAAGATTATGAGAGTTGGTTATTATTGGCTTGATTTTTTTAAAGATTCTCATGCTTGGGTTAGGAAATGTATCAAATGCTCTTTATTTACAAGAAATCAAAGGTTTGCAACCATACCATTACACACAATTCAAGTAGAAAAACCCTCTGCTAAGTGGGGTCTTAATTTTATTGGTCCTATTAACCTACCTTCAAGTGCAAGTCACAAATGGATATTAACAACAACAAATTATTTTATTAGGTGGTCAAAAGTTGTGGCTTTGAAGGAGGCAAATGAGACTATTTTTTTAAATTGTATCAAGATCTAGTAGCAAGGTTTGGTACTCTTGATTCAATAATTTCTAATAATGCATTGGCCTTTTTTTGTTTGAGAGTTTCTAATTGGTCTGTTAAAAACAATATATTTCTAAATACCTCATCCAATTATTACCCTCAGGGTAATGGACATGCTGAGTCTACCAATAAGAATTTGATTAGAATAATCAGAAAGATAATTGAGGATAATCAAAGGACTTGACATGATAAATTGAGGCTAGCCCTTTGGATTGATAGGATAACTCCTAAAAGAGCTATAGGTAATTCACCTTATGTTTTTACTTATGGAAAAAAGGCCAGGTTTCCAATTTCAATTGAATTAACAACTTTGAATTTCATTAAAGAGCTAGAAATGTCAAAAGAGGAGCCTATGGAAATTAGGTTTGCACAACCGATGGAGTTAGAGGAGGTAAGAAAAGAATCACTCAGGAATTTAGAGATCCATCAAGCTCAAATGAAAAAGAATTTTGATAGAAAAGTAGTACCAAGAGTGTTCAATGAAGGTGATCTTGTGTTTAAGTGGGATGAGCTTAAAAGTAGATGTGGTAAGCCTACCAAGTTTGATGCTATGTGGGATGGCCCTTATGTGATCATTGAATGCAAATTGCATAATGATTTTAAGCTTTCAAAGATGGATGGAGAGGTGTTACCTATCCCAATCAACAACATTCACCTCAAACCTTATTTCTGAGACGTTAAGGTTTATAGATGTACTATAATTAGATCATTTTTTAGTTAATAAGTTTTGTTCACACATCCATTTCAGTTATATTTTTATTTTCAAGAAGTGTTGTTGCACAGTTTGCTGGACCCATTCTAAATAGAGCCATGGTAGTTCTTTTTCAGTTTTGTTTTACTACTATTCTTTTCTAACAGTTGAGTTACAAAGGTTTTTCTTAGTAAAAAGGACAAGAATTGAATCCTATTCCCATTGGATAGGATTATTCTACTAGTCTAGGATGCTTACTAGGCAGGCATATAGCAGAGGTCACAATTTTTTTTATCTAATTTAGTTTTTATCCCAATCAGGTAGGGCTAGAACAACACTGAAGACTTAAGAGTGAAAGGTACAGAAATAATTTCTGCTATATTTTCATTATCATATACATGGATTCCATAAAATGAAGTATTTCAGTTTTCATTATGTAATTATTTATAGAAAGAGAAAATATTACACAAACTTTGCATAAAATAGCCTTGTTTTATTCATTTTACAAAATGTATGCTGATAAGTTTCCCACACAAGTCGTGGCAATAACTAAAATAATACAACATAAAAGTAAATGATACATTTGAAGAGAAAAAAATGATGAACACATGAAAGGAAAAGGGATTTGTCATTGCTTGAATGATGAACCCCAGTGTTGATTTGCTGCATCTTCAACTCTCTTCATTGGTAAGCTCCTGAAATGCCTACAAGAAATAGAGGAGATGATGTTAGAGCTCGGGATTCCAATTCTCCTCATATGTACTATCAACAAATATACAACCTACTTTTATGAAGCATTAAATTAGTTGAATAGTTATCACAAGTATATAAGAAAAGAAGAGGATTATCAATCATCATAAGGCTTTGAGCTTCATTTCTTTAATTAAATTGTTTGTTCACTATGCGGGTATAGGTACATTTTCCATTATAGGATTACTTTGTTCTAAATCATAGTATGTGGAGGAAATTGTGGCTCCCATAAGGGTTGAGCCCAGTATATTATCCTCTTAGTTGGAACATTTGAATAAAGTGTAAATTTCATAAATTAAAATGGGTGCAGGTCATAGTAGTCATCTACATGCCAAGGAAAGGCATTCACCATAAAAATTAGAGTGGCAGACTTCATAGTACAATGCTGCAAGTCACTTCAATATGATTGGGTAAAAAGTCACTTTGATATGATGGCATAGAAACTTCAAAGGTGATAGTGAATAATGCACATTGAACTTGAAGAACAATATAATGTATAGTTTGATAATAAATTCCATATCTAGACTAAAATTTTTATATGAAGCATTAACATAAGAAACAACACGTAATATGTTGTATAGTTCTATTGTTCAAAGGTTTTGAATCAAAACATTAAAATAAAGGAAATGAATGATCAACATTATAAAAATGTAGCCCTGAGAATAAATGGTAAGGTTGGTGGGTTTAACTTTGTTATCTATGTAGAATGTAATGCTTCTATGCGAGGCATATCCTTAGAGCCTACAATAATTCTTGGTATAAATTTTTTACATGGTTCTCCAGTACATGGTGATACAACTTCAATTGTGCTCTTGTTTCTTCTAGAGAATGATCTTTGATTCCAAAGTACAGGGCCTCAGTGGCAACCCAATCTCACAAGGTTGAGATGGTTGAAGCTCCATACAATGCAATTTTAGATTTAGGTTAAGCATGAAAGTCCTAGGGTTTTAGAAAGCAAACCTTCCGGTATAGAGGAAAATGACTAAATCCTAGAAACAAAGGTAGAAATAATAGAGGTTAGCAATAGTATTTTGAAGATTGTGAAATTGCAAGTCACTGTTAGAATGAGCTTAAATGAAACCATGTGGAAGGAAAGCTACAAAATGTGCTTAGAGTTTCAAGAGTAAGCCCTCAGGTCTAGAATATTGAAAACCCATAATTTTTAAAAACCCATAATAATTAAAGCAATGAAGGATTTATGAAGAAAAGCCATGACCTATACTAGGTTTTGAAACCTAGAAACCTTGCAAAAAATGAGAAAACCACAACCTTTGGGTATCGGCATGAGTAAAACATTGAACATTTGCAAAGGTAAAACCTAGATTAAAGCTGTGAGATGCTTACAAAAATTGAGCAAACAGAAAGGGTTTCATTTTATTCTAGAAAAAAAGAGGATTTCTATGTGTTCAACCAAAATAAAGATAAAAATACATGTAAAGACAATAGAGAAGCCATGAGCAAGATTTTTCCACCATTTCTTCCCAAAAAAAAGAGAAATCACAGAAAATGAAAGATTTTCTTCTTTTTTCTATTAATAGAGAACAAGAAAATAATCTTTTCTTCTACAAGTAATGTAAAAAAATGGCATTGCTTATGTGAATGAAAGCTTACCATGTAAATCTAGCATTTATTTTTCAAAAAAAGATCTCTAGACCTTCATGTTGAAACCCTTGGTGGCAACATAGTAGCATAACAACAAAAAAACAAAGTGATAAGTGAAATGCAAAGTATGAGGTCAAGTTTTCTCTTTTAGGGTTTCGTATGCCCTAATTTGGCCGACCCAACATAGGGGTATTTTTCACTTTGATTTAACAATTTTGCATAAATATTAGTACCTCTGCCAAAGTTTTGAGTTACCTTATGTTTTTCAAAGCTTTCAAACAAAATCAAGTTTTCCCCTTTCTTTTTGCATGAAGTTGAAACAAAATAAAAATGTAAACATTATTAAAGTAATGGATTATAAATTACTTTAATAAATGTTGTAAAAATGAAAAAAGGTGAGCAAAGCCATAACACATATTAAAGTTTATCTCAATTGATTACTTTAATATTTGTTTAAATTGTTTATCCTTGTTGTGAAATCATGCAAAATTAGAAGAAGAGTGAAACTGAAGCATTTGGTCCTAATTTTTAGTCAAATGAAGTGATTTTGGAGTCTACTTTGGTCAAATAGCTTGAGAGTGAGAGTTTGGAGCTATTTTAGCTCAATTTGGATTAGCTTTGGCCCCCCATTTCTAGGATTTTCTCTTTTTGTGATGGGATAGATTTTTGGAGATATTTTGGAGTGCAGTTAACTGTAGTTGACTTACCTAGACTCTTTGGAGTCCTCTTTTGTATTATAAGAGAAAAAACTTAGGTTTTGTCTTAGTTCTTGCTTTTTTATCTCTTGGGCATTGCAGAGAGAAAGAGTTTTGTAGCTAAATTTACTATTTTGATATATAACCTTTAGTTTATTTGTTGAGATTTGTACAGGAATTTCCTTTTATCAATAAAAAAAGTAGTTTTTTTTCCTTCTCAAAATCCCTATGTTGAGAATTTCATGAATGATTTGATTTAGTTTTTGTGATTTCAATTTAGAATCCTCAAATTAAGTTTCATTTAAATCCATTTTCATGCAAGAATATAGAACTTATGCAGATCATTTTCTATGTTCATTGTTAAAGAGAGCTTGTAGTTGTGAAAACACACTATTTTTCCTGCAAGAATGTCTGAAA
Organism: Sequoiadendron giganteum; assembly: GCA_007115665.2. Classification (NCBI taxonomy): domain Eukaryota; kingdom Viridiplantae; phylum Streptophyta; class Pinopsida; order Cupressales; family Cupressaceae; genus Sequoiadendron; species Sequoiadendron giganteum. The sequence continues at coordinate 307,095,651 of CM021110.1, forward strand.
CACAACCTCCTATTGAAACATTTTTGTATAGGTTGGTCAAAATATTGAGTTGTGAATAGAATGGAACTATTCTTTTGAGAGAGATTGCGAGTTTGAACAATAAGTACAAATTATTTTAATCATTTAGGTGCATCACCTCCTAGTTTCTTTTTTTTTCTATTTTTTTCAGTAATCCTTCCCAAAAATTCATTAATTTCTAGGAGATCAAAAGGGGAACCAACCTATAATCTAGATATTCACCTTCACTATGAGAAAACCATAGGCTCAAAGGTGTTTCAATGTTACACTAGATTCCTTATCCTCCAAGCTTAGCATCAGGGTGCAATCCTACATGTTAGCACTCACTACTACTCCAAATACTCCCCCTTAGGAGTATCCACCAAACAAATCAACAACCTTTACAAAAGTACAAAACTCACTCCATACTGAAACAATGCCACTACCTATTTCCCCTAAGAGTTAGCCACCAACATTAGTCTAGTTAGAGAATGAATCCATAGATCCACTAGACTGATGCATACCCATATGCATCTAGTTCAACTTGAAGGAGGGAAAATAACCCCCAAATTATCTCATAGATACTCAAAAGTATCCTTAGGAAGAGCCTTAGTGAATATTCCAAAAATTTGATCCTTTGTAGGTACATATTCAAGCTTCAATTCATTCTCCAAAACCTTCTCTGTTAGAAAGTGATATCTGATTGAAATATGCTTTTTCCTTGAATGCGTCACTGGGTTATTTGTGAAAAACCGATTGCAATTGTATTAACACAAAATATAGAAATAAAATCATCATACACCACTCTAATATCCTTCAATGTTTTCATCATTCACAATACTTGTGTGCAACAAGATGCTGCTACAATGTACTCAACCTCTACAATAGATAAAGAAAAATAATCTTTTTTCTTACTTAGCCATAATACCAATCTGCATCCAAGAAAGAATGCACTAGCACTTGTAATTTTCTTGTCATCCACACAAATAGCCCAATTTTTATTTGTGTATGCATCAATGTGAAATTAGTATCCTTAGGATACCACAAGCCATAATCTAGAGTGCCTTTCAAATATTTGAATATCCTCTTCACTGTTGCAACATGTGACTCTCTAGGATTTTCTTGAAATATAGCCACAAGACAAATTTCATGCATGATATCTATCCTAGTAGGTTAGGTATATCCCTCCACCAATCATAGATCTATAATTTCTTTGATTATCCTTAGGGGATTCAACATCCTTACTCTGTTTGCAACTAGTAACCATAGGAGTACATACCAGTTTGGAGTCTTCCATTGAAAACTTCTTCAACATTTTTTTAACATACTTTGATTGTGAAATAAATATGCATTTATCTATTTGATTGATTTGTATCCCAAGGAAGAAATTCATCTCCCCAAACAAAGACATTTCAAACTCTTTCTGCATCTCTTCTACAAATTTCCTACACATAGCTTCTGTAGGAGTTGAGAAAATACAACACCACAAACCCCGAAGATCACCTAGATGCAAATAAGCTATCACAAAAGAAGAGATGGAGACAAACAAGCAAGGGTTCTCTGAAAACTAAAAATGTATATATCAGAGAGAATGAGAGAATGTAAGAAGATGTGTTAATACAATGAGATCAATCCTTATAAAAGGAGATCGAGAAACCCTAAAGAAGCCCTAATAGGAAAAACCCTAAAAGGAAAAAATTTAATAATTAATATAATTATTAAATGTCACTTTATGCAAACTAAAGTGAAATCTTAAGAAGGGAATAAAGGTAACTTAATCAACATAATTAAGTTAAAACCTTTACTCTAACACCCCCCCTTAAGATGAGCAAAAGTGTAGCTACAAACAAATGCAAGAAAGCAAAGGTAACTACAATGTAAGAAGGCAAACATGGGTCCTAACAACTAGGCCAGATCAAGTACCCAAATACAACCAAATCTTTGTAAAGTGGAGAAATAGAGAAAACCTCATGGGAAAAAGCTCTACTCCAAAAAGAGATACAGAAAACCAAGAAGAACATCATTGAAGCAGAAGAAGTTGTAAACAACTATCGAAAGATGACTGCTATGGTGCTGAAGAACCTCCGCTGAAGATAGGATGATCAAGATCAAGAAGACAACAATCTGTATGAGTGCCCCAAACAACACTAATTGAATCAGATAGAAAACAAAGGAAAACACCTAGAACGAAGATACAAATGGCACAAGTACCAATAGTCTGAAACACTGATCAACTGAGAATTAAAAATTCCTTCCAAGGCGAAGCCAAGTAAGCATTAGCACGAACAGTATAATACCCCCCCATAATGTTGAACTGTGAGAGCCTGACAGATCCATTGAAATGGTGTGAAACACCTTGTAGTGCATGAAGAAGAAGATACAACATCTGAAAGTGCACAACAAAGCACCTACAATTGAAAAAGTGGTGTGCAAAACAAAGCACACATGCATGAGGCTAGAATCATATGGATCCACTGTCATCATGGAGGGACACTCACCGGACAAAGGTGTGATGGCAAACAACGACAAACTACACAACCCCGCATGGCAGTTTATAAAATAGTCCGAGTACAAAATATGGCACAACCTTATGTGCAAAATCCCAAAAAAATGCATGTACAATAGTGTGGCACTTTATCTTAGTGCGTTTACATAAAAGATTGCTTACAAATGATGCTCAAAATGTCCAAAAAGGACAAAATCTGGAAATACATGAAGAAAAGCCACAAAACTAGCTGTAGAATGTACCAACATAAGAATGAAGTGATGAGACCCACACCACTGGAAAGTTGAGAAAACCTACTTTTCGACAATATCTCATTTTCCAAAAAATGATATCGTATGCCCGAGTTATGATCTCTGGAAGAAAACAGGTCCAAAGGGGAAAAAAGCCAGTGCTGGGTTAAATTTGAAGGTCATACGGCCATCGCTGCAAAATCTCAGGTTAAATTTAATGGCCAAATGACCGTCACCACAAAAGCATAACTAGGCTTATTTTATGAAAAAATGTTTTTTATATAAAAAAAACAATAAAAAAAGGTGTGATTTTTTTAATTAAAAAAATCATAAAAAAAAATGTAGAAAAATGTTTTTTTTTACATAAAAAAAACAAACAAACAAAAAAAAAAAATTGGCTGGCCTGTACCGAGCCGTGGCCTGGCAGGTACTGCCATCGATGGTACTGTCAGACCACTGGCAACATTAAAGCCGTCGACAGTTGAAAGTACACCGGTCGACGTACTTAGGGCGCACATGCCTGCGGACGTAGGTACCTGCGGGTACCCTAGTACCAGGGCTGGCAAGCCATTAAACTGCAATTTAAATTTTTTTTTTCTTTTGATTTTTTTGAAATAAAAAATCAAATAACAATTTCACAATTGATTTTTAAATTTTTTTTTAAAAAAAATTTTGGACAAAAGAAATTTCGAAGAAAAAAATTTACCAGGATTTTTCTCCGATCCGCGCACAGACAACGACCGTACCAGCAAAAAAAAAATGGCTCCAAAATTCAACTTTGTCCAAAATGGATGAATGAACAGTTGATTTAGGGGTTTTGGACCACTGTGGATGCAATGGAAAGGTCCGTTTGGGCTCAAAGTGCTTTCAAATTGCAGGTGTGCCCTGGATCAAAAAAACAAACCCCAAACCCTTGAAGCTCCAAAAATCTTCAAAACAAGAATAGGAAGCAGCAGGTCTGGAGCTTTGATACCATGTAGGAGTTGAGAAAATACAACACCACAAACCTTGAAGACACCTGCATGCAAATAACCTGTCACAAAAGAAGAGATGGAGACAAACAAGCAAGGGTTCTCTGAAAACTGAAAAATGTATATATCAGAGAGAATGAGAGAATGTAAGAAGATGTGTTAATACAATGAGATCAATCCTTATAAAAGGAGATCGAGAAACCCTAATAGGAAAAACCCTAAAAGAAGCCCTAAAAGGAAAACATTTAATAATTAATATAATTATTAAATGTCACTTTATGCAAACTAAAGTGAAATCTTAAGAAGAGAATAAAGGTAACTTAATCAACATAATTAGGTTAAAACCTTTACTCTAACATTCATTGCCTCCAAAAATATTTTTTTAATTTAAAAATGGCTTAACGCTTATCACACATCCTAAATTGCATTTTTCCATCATCGACATCATTATCATTAATATAATTTTACTTCACATCATTTTCACTAATTAACCCTATTTCTATCTATTAATTGAATAATCTTGCATTATTTGATTAATTAACTATTTCATCATTAATCTAACTTTATTCCTCTTGATTAATTAAATAAACATCAATTATTTGATTATGTCGCTAACATAATTTATTCATCTAAATTAGTTAAATAGTTATCATTAATAATTTAATTAATCCTATTCCCCTCTCCAAATTAAATAACCAAATAAATTATTTGATCCACTCAACATAATCTGTTAATAAATAAACCCTTATTTATTAATTCAAATTATCTCACACATTCCTCTCCATTATTAATTAATTATCCTCACCGCTTTTTGATTGAGTAAATCATGACCACTAATTTATCACTCTAATTGGTTAACTAACACATCTATTTCCTAACTCAATCCGACTTTCTCAATCCCACTAAACACTCAATCTGATTTCTTCAATCCCACGAATCATTCCAATCTAATCCCAATGATTATCCAATTAAAATACTTAATTGGATCAATCAAAGGAGTTAATTGATCAATCTATTTTCTCTCAATAGTTCTCAATCGTTGATCATGATATTTCATTTTTGAATCTTGATTGTTCATCTAAAATATGAAAACATATAAAACAACCTTATTCCTTCTAAAAACTGATTGAGAGAATCTAGATAATTTATGTGAAGACATCATGCTGAATTGACTATAGAATTATTAAGAGCAAACACTTACATTATTGATCACCATCAATATATGGTTTGAATATTTTGCACAACAATGGGTGCTTCATATTGATCCAATAAATTTGACATGAATACGAATACACTTCGACATGGGATGGTAGTCTTATAATTTGTGAATTCAATTTATGTTCTCTTTCATGATTGCATTGCTTTATAATTGCATTTGATGAGTAGGTTGGGATTTACCTTTTTTTTTATCTCATTCATTTGATTTCATTGTTGTTTCTTTATTCTTATTCCCCCCCTTACAATTATATCATCAAACATACACAACCACTATCAAGATTTTATCTTTTTCAACCTTAAAGTAAAGGTCACTATCTATAGTTCCTTTAATGAATCCTTGCTATATCAAATACTTGTCAAGCCTTGCATACCAAGCTCTAGGAGCTTGCATCAATCCATACAATTCCTTCTTCAATTTGTAGACCATATTAGGTTTATCTGACAACTGAAATCCTTTTGATTTTTCCATGTAAAATTCTTCTTCCAATTCTCCATTCAAGAAAGCATAATTCACATCCATCTAATAAAATTTAAAGTCCTTATGTGCTTTAAATGATAGAAACTACCTAAATGCTTCGATTCTAGCCATCAAAGCAAATGTCTCCTCAAAGTCTATTCCTTTAACTCGTGCATATCCCTTACACACAAGCCTTTCCTTGTTTCTTACCACTTCTCCATTCTCATTCAACTTGTTTTTGAATACCCACTTAGTACTAGTTATGTTCTTGTTTTTTAAGTCTTGGGACAAGTTCCCAAGTCCGATTATTCTCAATCTACATAAGTTCTTTCATTTCCTTCATCCAATATTCATATTTGCATGCCTCGCTTAGTATTTAGGTTCAAATTTAGAAAGTAAACAAAAATTTACCTCTACTTCAACAACTTTTCTTCTTGTCAACACACCTTTGCTTTTGTCTACAATGATCTATTCTTTGGAAATATTTCTCTTCACATACTTCAAGGTCTTAGGGGTCTTTTCCGAAACTTCTTCCTCTTAATTTTGTACCTTTTTTTCCTTAGCTTTTTCTTATTCTTCTTCTTCTTCTTCTTTTTATCTGCAAGTAGGTTCATTTGATTCATATCCATTTATCACCATTGAATTCCTCAATTCTTCATCAATTTTGACACAGGCACTTTTAAAAATCCTTCTTAACCTTTTGTTTTAATATCTATAATATTTTATTTTAGTAGAATATCCAAGGAAGATACCTTCATCAAACCTTCCATCAAAATTTCCTAAGTTTTCATCATCTCTTTTGATATAGCATTTTCTTCCGAACACTCTAAAGTACTTAACGATAAGGATTCTTCCATACCACAACTGATAGGGAGTCTTTGTGTTGTTAGATTTTTCTTGAACTCTATTAAGTTTCTAAACATTAATATGAATTTATTCTCTCTAGTATACTTTTTTTAGATTAGCTTCTTTCACCATAGTCCTTGCAGCTTCTTGAACAGTCTTGTTTTCCCTTTCAACTACTCCATTTTGCTAAGGAGTCATATGGGGTAGATAAGTGTATTTTTATGCCATGATCCTCACAAAGAATGTCAAATTCATTGGAGGAAAACTCTCCACCTTTGTTAGACCTCAAACATTTGATCTTCAAATCCATTTCATTCTCAACCATAACTTTAAATGCTTTGAATCTATTTAGGGCTTCAAATTTCTCTCAAAGAAAAGTAACCCATGCCATTCTAGAATAATCATCATCAAAAAGAATAAAATACCTTCCACCTTGAAGAATTCTCACTCCTGTAGGACCACAAAGGTTTGTATGTACCAATTCCAACAATTCGGTAAAAGATTGTTCTTTTCCCTTAAAACTACTTGTTTTTTTTCCAAATTGACAATCTCTACAAATAAAATTGATAGGATTTGTAATCTTTGGCAGATCTCTCAGTGCTTGAACTGAACTGATTCCAACCAAATTATCAAAATTGATGTGATATATCCTCCTGTACCATAACCAACTATCATTAATTTGAGTCATAAAATAGTGACCATGAACACCCTCGAGCTGATAGATATTTCCATTTTTCCTCCTTCCAACAACAATAATAGTTATGGACCCTTTTCTTATCTTACATCCATAACCCTTAAACATAAGATTGTAACCTTTGCTACAAATTTTTCCAACACTCAAAAGGTTATGCCTAAAGCCTTTAATAGAGTAAACATCTTCAGTATTATGCTTTCCATCAAAATTGATTGAACCTATTCCATAAATCTTAAGATCTGAATCATCTCCAAATTTAACAAGTTCTCCATCATATTTTTCAAGTTTAACAAACTTAGTTTGATCTCCGATCAGGTGATTTGAGCAACCACTATCAATAACCCAATAGTTCTTATCCTGTCTCTCATTAAAATCAGATATCAAAGTACCTCCAGTCTTATCCTTTTTCCACATAACACTTTCCCTCGCACAACTTCTAGAGTTAGCAAAAACATATTCATATTTTAAAGCCAAGAACAAAAATTTATTATCATCAAAATCTCCATAATCAGATTCATCAATTAGAAATACCAGAATCTTCTCTAACATGATAGCTTTTCTTGATCATCTTTCCTTTGTTTTCCTTATTCTTAATTTTCAGAACTCTATTTGGACATCTTAAAGCATAGTGACCTATATTTCAACAACTAAAACATTTGAAAGTTAAATTACCTTTGTACTTATCAGTGCCCTATTTCATCCTTCTTACAAAGTTAGCTTCTACATCATAAATGTCATCTCCATTTGAATATTTAACTTTTTCTGATTTTCCATCCTTGAAAGCAATCTCCACTTTTGCACTTTTATTTTGAACATTTTTTCTCATTTCAAATGTAGTTAGTGTGACATACAACTAATCTCTAGTGTTAGTATTAAAATTTTCAACTTCCTCAATAGAAAAAAACTTTTCACCATAAGAATCAAGAAGAGTTCTTAGAATTTTCTTTACCACTTTAGGTTCTTTGACTTTTGCACCAAGAAATCTCATTGCACTGACAATTAAATTAACCCTCTAGATGTAACTTGTAATTGTTTCATCTTCAGACAATCACAAGTTCTCAAATAATATCTTCAGATTTTTGATCTTATCTTTTTCAAACTTATCATTTGCTTCATAAATACTTTCTAGCTTATCCCAAAATTCTTTAGTGATTTTTAGATTTATCACTTTTACTAATTCAAAATTTGCAAGACTACTCAAAAGAATAAACCTTGCCTCACCAACTATTTCGTAGGCCTTGATGTCATCATTTGTGCTTGGTCCATTTTCAGGTATGGTATATGTAGTCTTCTCTACCTTTGCAACATCAAATCCAATGTAAACCTAATAGCCTTCCATTTTAACCTTCTAGAAGGCATAGTTTATGCCATCAAACATAGGGATATCCTTCTTGCTCACCATCCCAAATCTACCTCAAGCGATTAATATTTTCTCCAAGGAACCTTGCTTTGCTACCAATTGTTGAATGAAAAAAAAAATTGAGAGGGTGGGGTGAATCAATTGTATCTAATTAAAATATCAAAACACTCAACAATAATCAGATCCACATGCATTCATTAAACCCTTAATCTATTATAATGTTTAAACATGAAATGCATATAACATAAACTAAAATAACACCATACATAAGAGAACATTAGACTTATGTGGAAAATTGTAGTATATAAAAATGCATCCCTTTACATTTTCACACTTGTTTAGGCCCTACATGTTAAAATTTGGATTTTTTATGCCTTAATTGGTACTATTTTGCATTGAAAAACCTAGCTAAATGCATTTTTCTAAGGATAATCTTGACATTTAAAAAATGAAAAATCATAATTAAATGTTTAAAGTTATGTGTTATAGATCTATCGATCTAGGAAGAATACATCACCTTGGGCATATAGGTTCCACCTAGGTCTTGAGACCTAATTTTAAATGTTGCATTGAATTTAACATTTCTTGAATTTTATGTTCCAGGTTTTAGCCATTGGGACTCATACGCCCAACCTAATGTATGAGTCCCGCTTTAACCTGGACCTATTTTAAATCAAATTCTTGGTAGGATTTTATTAGTCTAGATCTAATGTTAGCTTGTAGTGTTGTAATTTTGAGAAATTTGGCATAAACAAATATAAATACAAGGTTATTTCACATAATTTATCCTAGAAAGTTTTAAAGTCATCTAAGAAATGTTATGAGAGCATTCCTAAGGAAAATTTATGAGATAAAGAGTATTTAAGAGAAAATCATGAAGCATTTGGAGTATTATTCAATATTCAAGCATCATGTCAAAGTCACCATGCATCATGTGTGTTTTTGAGATAACATTTGTGATGTAGGTTTTCATGATTCAAGCAAGCATTCAAAGACATTATCTCATATCAAGATCAAGAGTCAAGATCCACATCCATTGAAGCCCTTTCACACAAGTTTACAACCTTTATTTCAAGAGTTTGGTGAGTTGCAACATAGTATTTTTTTATTCATCATTCCTTCATGCTTTTCTATTTCATTTTATTGTTTAATTACCAAAACAGGGTTTAGCCAAGGCAAACCCTTATTCCCTAACATTTTTTTTTTCTCTTGATGTGTGATTGTAGATCTAGGTGAATTGGAGCTTGAAGATCCTTTAAAGATAAATTTGCAAATTTTTTCAAGGTTGTCATCTTCATGGAAACTCACGTACAAGCCAAAATTTAGACTTTCATACTTAAAGATCAAACAAGATGAAAGCTACAGAGGGTCACTAGTGGCTACAAAATATCAGTGAAACCCTAGTAACAAGACTAAATTTCCCCTCTGGGTATATGTGTCCCAGTATAGCCATTTTTGGAATTTTTCTGTAGATCCTACACAGTCACTGAAAAATTCTAGATTTTGCCCAGATTCCTGTAGTAGGACTAAATTTCCCTACCTGGCATATGAGTCCTAGTACACTTCAAAAAGTAGAGTTTTATTGTTGCAAACCTTTGTTGGATTCCACCATTCTTCCACGTACCCTTATGTTTCATTCTCTTTTGTCAATTTGATTTCATGTCTTTAAGTTTCTGGGGTTTGTTCATAAGTTTTTGCATTATTCTTTTGAAGGTTCATTAAATGGAAAAATCCCATTTAATCACACAAGGAAACCCATAATACTTCCCTCAATTGAGTCACTTGGTTGAGGGATCTTGGTTTCCTAATGAACTACAGTGTGAAATAGGTCCCAAATTTCCATCTCCTAAAAGGTGGACACCCCTTATTCCCTTTGGTTCATTTTGGTGAACCTGACCTTTAGACCCACAAATTTTTGATTTGGAGACCATAGTATTCCTAGATCTAGTTTGCATTAACTTTGTATTAGATTTTTATTAGTTGAATTGCATTTAGGACTACTAAATATTGAATTAGTGAAAAGTGCATAGGTTGCATTTTTGCATCTTGCATCATTAAATTTCATTAGAAAATTGTACTTGCAAATAGTCATTTGAACATACAACCTAGAAACATTAAAATTAACTTAAATTTTGTTGAATTTGTTTTAAAAACTCTAATCTATGACTCATTCACCCATCTGGGTGATTTAGTCCCTGTACAGGTCTTTTCTCCAAATTTTTGGGTATCCTATGCTATCTGTTTCTCACTATTTGAACCTATAAAAAACCCTAATTGGGACTCATTCCCCCACCTGGTTGATTTAGTCCTGAATTGGGTCTTAATTTCCATTTTACAAAATTAAAAACTTCATTTATGTGCTTCTATTTGTTGCTGTCATATCCTAGTTTCAGTTTGCTGAGTTTCTATTTCATTAATTTCATTAGATCTAGCTTAATTTGGTTCATTTCAAGTGCATGTTTCAATTGTGGATAGAATTAGATTAATGCACTTTTGTTTCATTTCTAGCATTATTTCATAGTTTGATAAGACTAGATTACATTTGGTATTCATTAGAAAAAAATAAAAATTAAAAAACATTAAACGAAACAAAACAAAAACTAAATGGTGAATCTTGGACCCTTTAGTTGTGATTACTTTAAAATGTTAGATGAAGCCTTGGAGGAATTCATCTCACCTAGATCATCCGTTAAAACGTTGATGCAAGAAGATGCACACATTGACAATCATGATAATCCTAATTATTCTTCTCCTGATACGTCTCCTATTTGTGATGAAGGTATTTTGATGTTATAAGACCCAATAATTGAGTGTCATGAGAATCTTGTTTTCTCCTCTTATAATGCTACATATCTCTCAACAAACACTAAGGTGGATGACATAGATGAAGATGTTAATTTCACTTTAGATCCCCCTCATTAGAAGGTTATTAGGTATTTCAATTGAGGTTATGACTATGAAAATTGGGCCTCCTTTAATTGGTGATCCTCCTAAGTCACCTCCCATCATATAACAACCTAAACCATTACCTCCAAAAGTCACCTCAAACATTATAAGGAAAATATGCAGTAATAATATTTTAAAACAATCGAGTTACAATACCATTGTTCACACATATAATATGCAACATAAAACCATAGCTATCTCATTACCATTGATTTAAACTACTTTTCCTAATGCCCCTCATTTTCCTTTACATGATTTTATTGAAGAAATTAAACATACTCCCACTCTGATATCCTATTGGGACCTTGTTCAAAAATCCCCTATTTACAATAGGATGCTCTAAGAAATTTTGCAGATGAATGGTATCCCATTTTCTATGAAGTTGAATGATGCAACATCCTCCTTTTATCATATGCAAGTGACAATGTAAGAAATAACATTATGTAAACATGAATTACACTCGCTTAAGATACAACATAAGAATGAGGCCTTAATGATAAAGGCGGTCATTAATGAAACCCTAGTTAGGAACACCCTTATAAACAATGGAATAGGTCTTAATGTTTTTAGCATTTATCTCCTAGATAAAATTGGTGTAGACAAGAGGCTTATTCAACTTAATGATGTTAATTTTTATGGATTTGACAATGTTAATAGACAACCATTAGGAACGGTCACATTTCCTATTGAGGTTGGACCTATAGTTTTTCCTACCACTATCCATATCATGCCAGGACCTCTTTCATACAATCTTCTCCTAGGGAGACCATGGATTCATTCTATGAAAGGAGTCCCATCCACCCTTCATTGTGCGATGAAATTTGACTGCAAAAACAAGATATACATAATTGAAGTAGATGAAAAATGTTATAAATCAAAAGTTAAACATGATCATAATGCTTTCAACTCCCCTAATACTTTCATTCCAATCTCAAAAGTAGAACCTATAAAATTTGATGTTAATCCTAATTTTCTTCTACCTACAACAAAACTCTTTAGTGATGATTGGGGGTCATTAGATTTTATGCCTCGTTTCAATGAAGAATCGAAAATCTCACCCTCAAGATCCAGAGATTCATATACAAATGATTCATTTTTAGACACATGCTTTAGTGATGATTGGGGTTCATTTTTACAACCTCCTTTATCGTAGAGTATGAAATCTCACAATCTACACCTAAATGACCTTGTGTTTCATTTGCTCAACTTGGTTCTACATCAACACTATCACCCCATGGTGGTGACGGGGGCTCTTCAACCCCTATCCCTCATGAGAGGAATACACATAACTTTAAGAAACCTAAAAAGAATCTTTTTTCTCGTGAAGAAGTCAATCCTTCTTCAAAGCATAAAACCCCTTCATTTGAGTTGGAAGAATGTTGCGGTCTTGGATATAAACCCCTTTATAAGCATGAATACAATGAAAACACATAGAAAAATGATAGAGAACAAGTGAAGTCTATACCATATCTTTTGAAGAAATATCTAGGTTTACCACCTCTATCTCCATCTTCATGTAAGGCCTTATCATCTATTGTGTGTATGCCAACTTGTGCTAAGAAAGAAATATCACCTATTGTTGATCAAGAGAGAATCTTGTCGAGACTCCTCAAAGAGCACTTGATATCCCTCCCTCCAAAAAAATAAAAGAAAAGTTACAACAATAGTTTATTTTGTACATATGATAGATTTCATGGTCATTCTACTAATGAATGTAAGGCTTTTAGTAATAAAATTCAACTTCTTAAAGATTGTGGTGCTCTTCCTTGTGTTGTAACACCTAGTTCCTCTAATTGATACTGATTTTCATGTTTCTCATCATCCATCTCAGCTCGTCCTTGTCTTGCACTAAGTGGGGGCAAGGGGTTAGGTAGCCTTGTCCTCATATGAATCTTGCCATTATCTCTTTTGGCTAGTTCACTGCTTTCCATGTATACATAAGAGAAAGATTGGGATGTGGGTGATATGCCTTAAGGTGGATCACATGTGATGTACTGATGTTGAGATGCAAACAAGACAACTGAGAGGGGGGGTGAATCAGTTGTATCAAATCCTTCACTTATAAACCTAATCAATTCCACTTTAACTTCAATCTGTTATTAAGTATGAACATGAAATGTAAATAATAGAAACACAACACCAGAGACACTAGATTTACGTGGAAAACCTAATGAGGGAAAAACAATGGTGAGGATTAACTCACAATATAGTAGAATGATAAATTGGATACACAGGCTTATTGCCTGAGGGCTAACTACCCAGATACAAAGGCTCATTACCCAGATTAAGAGCTCACTACCTTAGGAATTACTACCTAGAAAGAGAGACTCACTGCCTACAAAAATTACAAAGAAATAGATAAAGATCCACCACTAGGAGTCTCACACACATCACAACTTGATCTAAAGATTATAGATAGAATGAAGTACTGTTGCCATAATTCTCTCTTCCACACTCTACTTTTCACACTTATTCACACACTCGTCTCTTGCTCGAATCGAATGATGGATGGATGATCAATTTGCTTCAACTTGTTTCACTTATATACCATCTTCAACCTTAGAAACATTCATCAAGGTTAACTACATAATTTCAAATTACAAATTCAAAAAAGGTTAGCTACTCAACATTCCCGCAGTGGATAGAGGACCAATTACATATTTAATTTGGGACCCAAAAACATCTTGGATCATGCACACGCTTTCTAAGTTGATGTAAAAGCATAATGTAACATGCAAAAACCAGGTCGGCCAAACCAAATGAAAACACTGATGATATTCGACGTACACACATTTCTAACAAGATAGTCTCATGTGGATTGACCAACACGCTTCATAAGTCATTTTTTCATCTTTGAGAAAAACTCAAATATATCTACAAAAACATTAACAAACTTCATTTGTAGAGAAAACTTCACCAGTTCAACGGGGACAACCAACAAAGATACCGAAGCTCTAGAGCAAGTCTTCTAGATACCAAAACACATACAACTTTGCTAGAACACATAAACTATCACAAAGAGTAATCTACCAGATCCACAAGATTTGAGACCGAATACTAGAAGATTATGTAGCCAAAAAATTTCTCCCAATCCACTACCAAATAAATTTACAAACTAGTGCACACACCGGTGAACATAGCTTTTACTCTCAATCAACCTAGAAGCTAAAAATTTGACCATAGAGTCCATTTAAGCTAAAGAAAACACCTCTAGATCTGCATAGATATAAGATCAACATAGAGAAAGTGTAGACCACATTACCGGATCATAGACATAACACACTTTAACTCATCTTTCATTGTTTCTGAAAATTTCTCAAAAGAACATGGAAAATAATCAACCTGTATAGTGTTGACATCAATGACAACATTAATGAAAAAAAAACCAAACACATCCATGCTTGCAAAAATTTCCCCCTTTGTCATTGATGGCAACACATGATGTGAAAAACCATCAAAGATAGCATATATGATTCTTAGGAGCGACAACCTGCCAAGCATAAAAAATACATGATCTCTCTCCCATATCCTACATGATTTTTAGAAGTGACAACCTGCCAAGAATAAAATTTTCACACGATCTCTCCCCCCCTTTGACATTAATGGAAAAATAAATTCTTTCCATATAAAGCTCCATTTTCTCCCCCTAAGCAGTACATCCACATCACATACTGCAACAGTGTACTTCTCTACTCCCCCTAAGGAGTAGACCTCAACCATCAATCCAAAAGAAAAGATTCTATGAATCCACTAGACTGATACACCACCAGATGCACTTAGTTCAAAGGAGGGGAAAAAACACCTAACTTCCCCCTGAGATACTCAAAAGTATCCTTTGGAAGGGCCTTAGTGAATATGTCTACAACTTGTTCTTTGGTAGGCACATATTCAAGTCTAACTTCATTCCACAACACCTTCTCCCTCAAAAAGTGATACTTAATATATATGTGCTTTGTTCTAGAATTCATCACTAGATTCTTTCATACATTTATAGCACTTGTATTGTCAAAAAAGATAGTAGTAGGTTCATCACTCACCAGACCTATGTTCATCAAAGTTTGCTTCATCCACAGTACTTGTGTACAACAAAATGTTGCTGCAATATAGTCTTCTTCTATAGTGGATAAAGAAACTAAATCCTATTTCTTACTCAACAAAGCAACTAATCTTTCTCCAAGAAAGAATTCTCCTCCACTTGTACTTTTTTGATCATCTACACATCCAACCCAATCAACATCAGTGTAGGAATTCAATGTGAAACCATTATCCTTCATATACCATAGCCAAAAATGTGGAGTTCCTTTAAGATATCCGAATATCCTTTTCACATTTGTAACATGTGCTTCCTTCAATTCTACTTGAAATCTTGCAACTAAACATACTGCATGCATAATGTCAAGTCTATTAGCAGTAAGACAACAATTCACCAATCATGGATCTATACATGCTTTGATCAACTTTAGCAAATTTATCATCCTTAGGCAACTTACAAGAAATTACCATAGGGGTATGGATTGGTTTAGAGTCATCCATTCTAAACTTCTTCAACAATTTCTTAGCATACTTAGATTGTGAAATGAGTATCCCTTTGTCAATCTGATTAACTTGAAGTCCAA
Source organism: Sequoiadendron giganteum (assembly GCA_007115665.2). Classification (NCBI taxonomy): domain Eukaryota; kingdom Viridiplantae; phylum Streptophyta; class Pinopsida; order Cupressales; family Cupressaceae; genus Sequoiadendron; species Sequoiadendron giganteum. Next base: position 307,111,492 of record CM021110.1, read on the forward strand.
GGAAGAAGTTCAGTTCACCAATCATAAACATTTCAAATTATTTTTGCGTCTCTTCAACAAACTTCTTACACATGCGTTCATTTCCACCAAAAATAATATCATCAAAATACACTACAATTATCAACATCTTACCTTTCTTAATCTTGAAGTAAAGATTGTTGTTTGCAGAACCTTTGTCGAATGCCTACTTTGACAAGTACTTATTCAATCTAGCATACCAAGCTCTAGGAGACTGCTTCAGACCATATAATGCTTTCTTCAACTTACAAACCATGTTCAATTTATTTGATAGTGAAAAACCTTTAAGTTGCTCCATGCCTACTTCATCTTCCAATTCCCCATTCAGAAATGCAGACTTGACATCCATATAATATACCTTGAAGTCTTTATGAGCTGAAAAGGCCAAGAACATCTGAATGGCCTCCATTCTTGCTATAGGTGCAAAAGTTTCTTCAAAATCTATGCCTTCAACTTGTGAATATCCTTTACATACCAGTCCTACTTTATTCCTAACTACTTCACCATCTTCATTCAATTTTTTTTCTTTTGAATACCCACTTTGAACCAATCAAATTCTTGTTTGTAGTTCTAGGGACCAATTCCCATGTCACATTTTTTAATATCTATGGTAGTTCCTCTTCCATTGATCTCATCTAACTTTCATCATTACATGCTTCATTCATAGTCTTAGGTTCAATCTTACAAAGTAAACACAAGTTTACCTCAACCACTTTTCTTCTTGTCTTCACTCCTTCACTTTTGTCTGCAATTATTTGATCCTCCAAATGATTTCTCTAAACATATTTAGGAGTCTTAGGTGTAGGTTGCATACTTTCTTTTTCTTCTTCAATTTTTTCTTTCTCTTCTTTTTCTTCTTCCTATAATTTCTCACAAATAGGTTCATCAAGTTCAACTTCAGATATCTACACTGGTCTATACATAGCAGTCCATAACTCATAAGGAGTCTTAGTGCTATTCCATCTAATTTGAACTCAGTTAAGAATGTAAACAACAGTGTGAATAACTTCTCTCCAATACACATCAGGAACATTTGATTCTTTCATCATGTTTCTAGCTGCCTCTTGTATAGTTATGTTATTTCTTTCAAAAACTCCATTCTGCTACAGGGTTCTAGGAGTAGAATAATGTCTTTTTATGGCATGCTCTTCACAGAATGCATTGAACTCATCGGATATAAACTCTTCACCTCTATCAAATCTTAAGCACTTAACTCTTAGATTTGCTTCAGTTTCTACTCTTTCCTTAAATACCTTGAATTTGTCAAGAGCCTGAGATTTTTCTTTAAGAAATGTAACCCATGTCATCCTAGAGTAATCATCAATTAAAAGCATAAAGTAATTGTTACCATTCAGGCTACCTGTTCTTGTAGGACCACAAAGGTTTGTATGAATTAACTCAAGAATTTTGGTAGAAGATTGATCTTTTCCTTTGAAATTGTTTCTTGTCTGCTTTCCCATTTGGCAACTTTTGCAGTTTGAACTAGAAGGCTTTGTGATTCTAGGCAAATGTCTCATAACTTCTCTAGAACTGATTCTAACCATATTATCAAAATTCACATGTACCATTATTCTATGCCAAAGCCAACTCTCATTAATTTGTGAAACAAAACACTATCCATGACCACCTTTAAGTTGATAGATATTTCCATGAGTTCTTCTTCCTGCTGCAACCATAGTTTCATATCCTTTTATGATTTGACAAGTGTTATCATGAAACACAAGCTTAAGACCTTTGCTGCACATTTGTCCAATACTTAAGAGATTATGTATTAAACCCTTTACATAGTAAATATCATAATTATTATGTTTTCCATCAAAGCTAATTGTTCCTTTACCAACAATCTTAGTACCATAATCATCTCCAAACATGACTACACCTCCATCATACTTCTCAAGTTTAGTAAAATTACTGTTAGCTCTAGTTATATGATTTGAACATCCACTGTCAATTACCCCAAAGTCTTCATCTCATCTAGCATGAAAAGAAATCACTAGAGTACCTTCTGCTTCATCTTTCTTGTTCTCTAGACCAAATTCCTTTCCACATTTCTTTTCAAGAGCTAGAGACAAGATTTCATCCTTATTTTCCTCAAGGTCAGATTCATCATCAGAAATCCCCGCGTCTTCCTTGAAATAATACAACTTCTTGAACTTTCTATCCTTCTTATCCTTGTAGTTATTGTTATTACCATCCATATTCTTCTTTTGTGTAGCTCTATTAGGACATCTTGATGCATAATGACCAATATTTCCACAGCTAAAACATTTAAAAGGAAACTTACCTTTGTATTTACCAGTACCTTTCTTCAATATCCTAGTGAAATTAGCTTCTAGATCTTCTGTATTATTATCATCATCATCTCCTGTCCTCAAGGATTTAAAGGTTGTTTCAGTCTTGTCCTTATCTCTTGAAAATTTTCTCATCTCGAATGCACTCAAGACACCAAATAGATGTTCCTTAGTGAATGTCTTTGGATCATACTATTCTTCAAGAGTAGAAACCTTTTCATTGTAATTGTTTGTTAAGGTCATCAAGATCTTCTCAATTATATCCTCATCCTTCATGGTACCACCTTGATTCTTGATTTTGGTCGCTATAGTCTCAACTCTCTAATAATAGCTTGCAATGTCTTCTCCATCTTCCATTCCCAGATTCTCATTTTTTTCACTTAGCAATTAGTTTCCTTGAGAAATTTACTCTCTCATTTCCTTCATAAATGTCTTTCAAATTTATCTACATTTCATTTGCATTAGCTAAGGAAATAAATTTTGATCTTTTAGTTTTAGATAATGCACTAAAGATAACAAACCTCGCTCTTTCATTCTCTTCAAAAGTTCCAACCTCATCAGTAGAGGAAGGATCAACTATTGGAATCACATAATTTGTCTCCACAACTTTCTAGGTATTGAAACTAATTTAAATCAGGTAACTTCTCATCTGTTCTCTCCAATCACTATAAGGGTAAAAGCACAATAGTGTGTCACACTTTTGGCCTAACAAATAATTTCAGCCTAATAATTTTCGAGCGAATATGTTTCGGGCGAATAGGTTTCAACCGAAACCAAGTGCCGGTGATGTGGCTCCTATGTGGCAACCCCCTTTTGCTTGAAAGGGTTTCGATCGAAACATATTCGCTCAAAAGATATTTGGCCGGAACTAGGAAAATAAAAACAAAAAAAAAGAAGGCCCACATTCATATGGGCTCGTTCGGTCAAATGTTGTTCTATTGAAATAGGGTCAGCCGAATGCACCTGCTATGTACAAAGCTTGGACAACAACCCACTTCAGCTCCATTACGTTGAAGACACCTCCCAAGTTCTCCTCTGTAACTACTTTACAAAATGGGTTCAAACCAAGGTTAGTTGGAAAACATTTTGAATGGAAATTTGGGGATTTCCAAAGCATAGTGGAGGGTTTTTGACTTTTGCAAGTTCTGTTATTGAAGTGAATTTGGGATTTGGGGATATTAGTTTTGTTCATTAAATAAATGAAAAATTTGTTGTTTTCGGTTAGGGTTTGAAGAAAAATGGTGAAAATAAAGGGTTTTATGAAGTATGTATTTTATGTACTTGAGTACAGTCCATGTTGTTTTCATATTGTAACAAAGATTATATGTTAAAAATTTATGCAATGATCCTACAAATGCATTGACTGTGGCATATTTATTTTCTATTGCATCTTCATTTAAGTCCACCCTAACAACAACCACGCCTATACAATATCCCATTGCAGCAATACTACCCAACTGCTAGCCATACCAATGGTCATACGGGTCATTCATAGGATTTCAACAATTGTACAAGTCATATTTTCATCATCACATAATCAAATTTGCAGACCTTGACATCTTGAGAGTAGATTTGACATAGTTGTAAATCTGAAAACATTGTTTCCAATTGTTGCAATGAAATAAAATTAGTTTCAATGAATTTTAAATTGGTGTTTGATGTGGAATTTGAAAACAATGAAAAAGAAACAAGAGAGACCCCTTCAAGACTATAACCTAATAAGGTGATTGAAACAAGAAATATCTCTCACAAATAAATGCCTTAAAACTTACTTGACTGTCATATATCATATATATGCCTTTTAAAATCTAAGCTACACATGGAGTGCCCTCATAAAAATAGAAGGAGCTTACAGAAAAAGAGAAAATAAACTTGGTTCCTCCTTTGTCTTAGATATGTTGTCTTCCACTTGACTAAGTCTCTACAAAAGGTTTACAATGTGGGTTTACACTTGTCTTTACATCCTCATTTTCCTAGACCCCGTTAAATACCATTTCACCTAAAACCCTAATGTTTATCCCTACTACATGGGCCAAGTGAAACCAGATTGAAAACTTCCTCTTTTCATTACTTGGCACCTAAACTAGCCAAAAATTTCTGTCACTGCTTAAATTTTTCCATTACAAGAATTTTCACTTTTTTCTTTTATTTAAACTTTATGATATTTTAACATAGCTTTAATAAATGACCCCTTTTAAAAAAAAAAATGTCAAAAATATAAAAATGAAATAATGATATCATACTACATGCTAAAATTTATCAGAAATTAAATGATAAAATTAATCTCCCCCATTCACGTGAAGATCACCTCCCTCTATAAACACATAGTGATAATATTCACTAACCATAGAGATATTATGATTGATAAATTACCATCATACTAAATAATTATATGTCTATATTCAAAATCTAGGAAACAATAAACCTAAAGCGTAATCAAAACAATACATTTATGCAATTATTAATATGAGAGAGAAATAGAGTCATGACAAAAGACAAGATAACCAACAAGATCAAGTAAGGGGTGGGAAAGGAATCATACCAAATAAATAAATTATAAGGACACATCAATTTTTAATAACAATCCAACAAAAATAGGATGTGGTCTACTAAGCATCAAAAGTAAATTATCATCATTAAAACTCAAGCATGATTCCCTTAGGGATTTCATGTACAGGTAGATCATAGTACTATTTTTGCATGATTCCATTCAGGTCTTCAATCTAAATTATGTTTATAGTACTCACTTGTGTGACTCCTTTACTTGATCTTCATGAACATATATGTTTAGCACTACCTTATGTGATTCTCTCAAGGCCCTTAATGTAAACAAAGGATCAAATTATTTAGTATAATATTTAAATTATATATGTTTATATCCCTAATTTATTTAATATTATTATATATTATCCATACATCACTTCCTATTAGGTCCTATTAGGACATCTCCAATTTTACACACTATATGGTCCCACTATAATCTTAATATCATTACCCAGTCCTAGGTTCAGAAGTTAACCTTTACATAAAAAGTTAGTACATGAAAAATAATGTCAAAGTTTGTGATAATTGTATCCAAAAGGTTGATAAATAAGAACCATAAGACTCTCCATCTCATAAAATAAAATATTGTTTCATTTCAAAACCTCAATGCAACAACAAGCCAAATTGATAGGTACTTTCTAACCCAAACCTTATTGGAGAAGATAAAATTAAACAAGCAACCGAATTTTCTTCATTTAGAATCATCAAATTTATATTATTTCCTTTCGAAACCTCAATGCAACACCAAGACAAATTGATACATGTACCTTCTGACCCAAACCTTATTGGAGAATATCAAATTAAACAAGCTCAACTAAATTTGCTTCATTTCTTTGTCAAATTCATATTAGATAAATCATTTGGAAACCTCAATGCAACAACAAGCCAAATTGATACCTACATACCTTCTGACCCAAACCTTATTGGAGAAGATAAAATTAAATAAGCAGCTGAATTTGCTTCGTTTAGATTCATCAAATTTATAAACCCCAAATTTCAAATTCACTGTCCATGCATGTACATGTGTATGTATACATATATGTGTATGTACATGTGTGTACATATATGTGTATGTGTGTACATGTACATGTGCACATATGCGTGTGCATGTATATGTGTGTGTACACATGTACAATATATGTATGTTTGTATTATATACATGTGTATACATATGTGTGTATGCATGTATACATATATGCATATATGTACATATGCGTACATATGTGTGTATGTATGTATGTACATGCATATATATGTACATGTGTGTATATTTAATTGTATGTGTGTATGTATATATGTACACATTCCATGTATATATACATATATATGTGTGTATGTACATGTGTATGTGTGTATGCATGTACATGTATGCATATATATATATATATATGTACATACATGTGCATGTGTGTATGTATGTATGTACATATGTGTGCATGTGTGTATGTATATATGTATGTATATGTGTATATGTGCATGTACGCATGTGTGTATATATGTATATATGTGTATATATGTGTGTGTGTGTGTATACATATATGTGTATAATTTGCATATATATGTGTATGTGTGTATGTACGTATATGTGTACATACATATGTATGTACACATATGTACATACATACACACATACACATATACATGTATAAACACACATGTGTACATGCACATATACACATGTACATGTATGTATATACATACACACATGCACATGTATGTATGTATATATACACACATACACATACATACACACATGTAAACACATGTACATGTACGTGCACATATATATATACATTTACTTGATTGCTATTGTGAGATTCTTGAATATAATTAATGGTTAATTTTATGTTTTTAATCTCTAGAATGAATTGATGGTAGAAATTTATAATTTTCTTTCCCTATCTATCTTTTATGTGTTATTCATGTATATTTTATTTTAATGATATGCAGATCTCTAGATTTAAACATTTACATAGATCTACATATATCATGGCCGATGAGGGATCTCACCATTCCCCTCGTTCTAGTGAAGAGGCTCAAAATAGATCAAATTTATATCAGGATAGTATTGTTAGATTAAACAATGCTCTAAAATGTTTAGAGAAAACAATTCACAACTCCCCCAATTTGGCTAATTGAGATAGATTAGTCACTATTAGAGATGAGATTCATCGAATGATTGGGACAATTCAATCATTCAACCCTTATGATGAGATCAAAATTGAGCAATTTTATTTGTCTCTTGCTAAGAGTGTTACTGACAAAACAAATTATAGAGAAGTTGCCAAATTAGTTTCAGCTGAAAATGTGTTAACCATGTTCCCTCATTATAGAGGACAAAATAGAATTAGAGGATATGTGGTTACGAGGTGTGTAGATCCTCTTGTTGCACCATTCATATAGCCTAGATGGTTGGCAGCGTATCATAGATGGCCTGACAATGATGAGCTGCCAAGATATTTTGTGAAACAGTTATATGCAAAATTTCATTTACAAATTTCATCTTGAGCATTCTGGCCAAGGTAAAGGCCATTTTTATGACAAACCACAATTTAGATGTCCAGGTTTGTCACCGCCTGTAGATAAGAGGGCATTAGTTGGCCCAAACGTTTTGGTTTTACCAAAACATGTGGAATTGGCAGCAGCAGGGGAGTCAACAACATGCTCTACTCGATCCCAGATTATTGATAACATTGCCTCTATTACAACATAGATTGATCATAATTCATTTGATTGAGTTGGTAGATACTTGTTACGCCCATGGATAAGCCTTCCTCCCATAGAGGCTACATCAACATCTTATGATCCATTTATTTGTGCCGATCTACCTACTCCTTTAGATATCGAGCATATGAACCACATGACTTTGAGTAATGTGTGTAGAGTCTCAGTTTCAGATTTACTAGCAGCATATTGAGTCATCAACGAGGACCATGGGATCTCTCTCAACCGTGTACAGGAATTTATTAGAGAGTGATATCATGGTACACATTCGAGCCACAAGGTGGAAACTCCAGGGGATATTCAAGAGTATCCTATCAATCCTTTAGCTTGTCTAGGTCGTCAGGATGTTACATATCACGTTGCTCAGGTTACTATGGCAGCTGATGTTGTCCATGGTGCATATACTCAACTTCTTTTTGGCACTAATACTCTACATGCTACAAACCCCCCTGCGATGTCCTTGCATTCTTATGAGCTTAGTGACATTGGTAGAGCCCTCAATCAGGCATGTCAGGTACTTGAATAATTTACAGTATATATATACATTTAATTGTGTTCTAAAAAAATACGTACAATACATGTTTAACATGTTTAACTCCTGATTGACATTGACACGTACTTGAAATTTTTTAAGTAGTATGGTGATTTGTCAGAGTTTGGAAATTTGGCACATGATGGTGATCCCATACAACACACAAATTAGGTACATTTATATAATTTTTTTACACACACACACACACACACACACATATATATATATAAGTTGTACATGTACACACACTTAAATTAAATTAAATTTTAAAAGTTCATACATGTGTGCACGTACTTGAACACATGTAGGGCTCAGGATACACATCCAAAGAGCTTGGATTGGGACATGGATCCATACATGATCGTGGTCCCATGTAGCACATACCTGAGGTACATTTAAATTATTTTATATAATTTAAAATTTAATTGTACTCGATTTGTGGGTTTGAACACGTTGAAAATTTGTATGTATGTACATACAAGTTTAGATAATTTCATGTGCACTAACTTGAACACATGCAGTTTTTGGGATGAGGCTTAGGACACACATCCAAAGAGTTTGGATTGGGACATGGATCCACACATGATCATGGTCCCATGCAGCACATACCTGAGGTACATTTAAATAATTTTATATGTAATTTAAAATTTAATAGTACTCGATTTGTAAGTTTGAACACGTTGAAAGTTTGTATGTATGTACATACAAGTTTAGATAATTTCATGTGCACTAACTTGAACACATGCAGGTTTTGGGATGAGGCTCAGGACATGCATCCAGAGTGCTTGGATCGAGACATGGATCCACACATCTTGGATCAGGAGAGGGATTAGTCCATGGATCAAGGGAGAGATCAGGCCATAGATCTGATGATTCTATTCACAATAGATTTCCCTCTCTTTGAGATCAGATTATTATGTTGTCCAGACACTTTTTATGATTTATACATACATCACATTATGTATACATGTTTATGTTTTATGGTATATATTTGTACACTTGTTATGATTTATAGATCACCTTCACACATGTTTACATGTTTTATGGTTTGTTCATAGATTTGTTATCATGCATTATTATGGTTTTCAAACACTTGTTAAACATCTAGTTACATCATGCAAATTATTACATGGTTTTATTTATTTAGCAAGTTTGTACATGTTTAAATTTAAATTTAATTATGGTTTGTTCACACAAGTGTTACACATAGATCTATATTAACAAGTTACCTACTTAAACTTGACTAAGTTAGATCATGTATAACTATGATGTACACAATTTTTATTCAATTATCATGTGATATATACAGTTTTATGGTACAATCTCTAGCTAATCATATCAAATATTTAGATCAAAATTGTCTTATAGCTATATAAATACCATATTACAAACTTTAGGCACTTTGCTAAAAATGGAATCTAGGTCACTATTTACTTTTTATTGATTTTGAATGCTCTCTAGCTTACATCATAATAGTTTGGAATGAGCAACTATTTATAGAGATTCAAAACTAAATAAAATAAATCATAAAAATGAAATTGTTTAAGTTATACAATTTAATCATAAAAATGGAATCTAGGTCACTATTTACTTTTTATTGATTTCGAATGTTCTCTAGCTTACATCATAATAGTTTGGAATGGGCAACTATTTTATAGAGATTCAAAACTAAATAAAATAAATCATAAAAATTAAATTGTAAGTTATACACATGTATCACTAATATACTTCATCTAAAAATAGCAATGTAACCTTTACACAAATAATACTAGATCTTCTACAAACCATGTTGTTAGGATAAAATAATTCCTAGACATGTTGCACTCCAAATCCCTCCTACAAAAGCATTGAACTTTTAATTTAAGAGAGGGGTAAAAAATAGGTAAAACACTTAAATGAATAAGATTAACTATCAAATGGAAATATCTAGTGAAAAATCTAGACTATACCTTTCCTATTATTTCTAACATTATGGTAGTGTCCTAGGTAGATTGAATCTCCTTTTAGGTTATTAACCAATCTTGTCACCTTGTCAGCTTGGCTTCTAATGTCGATGTGAAGAAATATTGACTAGGTCTAGGATATCTTTTTCCACATCACAATTAACAAAGGAAAAATACATAAGGCTCACACAATAGTGCCAAGTGTCTTAATCCTATGAATTGAGACAAAAAAACCCTAAGATTAAGAATAAGGTGTGAACAGGTCCTAAAGCCTAAGTGGCTAGATAAAATACCATTTTGTGCCAACAATAAGATCTCTTGGATGATATTAAAATCTTCTATTAAAACAAATTTGGATTATTCTTTTTAAATAAAAATTTAAAGGGTGTAAATAAAGTTTTTCATGCTTCAATTTAGCACAAAATGTTCACTTAGGAAGGGTTCTATTATTGTTGGAAATGTTTATTGTGATTCTAGATAAAATATTAAAAAATTGTCCTAGGGTTATGATTCTTATTTAGATTATATGTGTCCTAGGGTTATGATTCTTATTTAGATTATGTGTGCCTAATAATGAAACATGTTATTTGGGCCAATTAACAAGATTAGTTAAATATCCTTTACACTTCAATCTCTACAAAGCTTAGGATGAACTGATCCTTAAAGGATTTAAAGGATAATCATACATAAATTTTATAATACTTTATCAAAATAATTCTAAACCTTAAGACAGATTGAATTCATTCTTTACTTTGTCATTGACTCTTTTCTATGTGAACTTTTGTGATCATTTGTTAGTGTAGGTTTATATTTTCCTTTATTGGGGTTATTGCGTTTTTCATATATATATTTTTAGGATTTTTGATGTTGTTAGGATAGGATCCTTTACGAGGGTGGATGAAATCTTCCATTAGTGTAATTAACTCCTATTTTTGGTGGTTAGAGTTATTTTTATTAGTTCTATTTTTCTCCTCTCTTATGTATATATACTCATGACCTTTTCTCTATAGATGCCTGCATAATTTCCTATTGGAATGGTGATTATTCATATTAGGATTAGAATGAGTTCATTATTATACATGAGTTCACATGTGATTAGGATTAGAATGGTGATTATTAGATAGAACATGCGATCTTTAATGAATGATTAGGATGAATGGGGATGCTTAGGATGAAAATAATAATTTTTTAGTATGTGACATGTATACTAGGATATGAAAATGGATGATCTTGAAAATTTGAAGGTGAACAAGTAAGGTCATATTAAGTTTCAAAAATTTATGACCAAGCCTTTGAAAAAACCCATTCTAAATCATGCCACATGTTCCAATCAATTTATAAATATATATAGATCTAGCTCTCAATCTTTAAAAAGTTTGAGTATGTACACATGTGCGTATCGAAAAAAAAAATTAAAGCTCCTGGTACATAAAATTTGGATCCTCTCCATCTTTAATTATCTCTAATTTTTTTTCATGATCTTCAATAGGCAACCTCCACTTTTGTTTGGCACGTCATTTTTTAGGTAAAGTTTCTAAATTTATTTTTGTTGCTATAACTAGGTGACTATAGTGTAGAATGTTTTGTCTTGGCATATAATCAACAAAATAAATACCAGTTTTATCTGTCTTTATTTGTTGATAATATGTGCCTTCAATAACGACTGATCCAATGGGATACTCTTTTCCATCACCATCTATCATCAATTCCACCAATTTTATTTTTGGTTGCATACATCTTAGTAGATAGTAATCTACACCTTCCACATTGTCAGGATCTACAACAACAATGAAAATATCTCCTATACACACCATATATTTTTTATCAATTTTAACTAAATTAAACACATGCACTTAAAATTACTTAAACATGGAATATATTCAAATCAAATTTAACTAAATTAAGATCAATTTCCATACCTATAACGACGAAATCACATACACGTTCATAATCAGCTGAATAGAGAGGATCGTAGACATCGAAATTGTCATCTTCAACAAAAGGAGGCATTGATATTAATTGTTTCATTTCCCATTGTGAAACATACCCTTCTCTAATATTCTCACATTGAACAATATTTGCATTGTTCTCAACACAATCATCACAAAAACATGATTTTTCTCTCATGCTAATTACATAAGGCTTACTACTTCCCATTGTCATGATTTGATGTAGACTTCTATTACCATGAATTTCTTGACAATTTTAAGGATTTGATCCATCAATATCTGTAAATTCAAATTTGAAAATTCAATTAAAAATCATGTACACTTGAACTTTGAAATTCTTGATTTTTTAACCAATTTTGACTAGATGTACCTATAACTTCCCAAAAATAACGTGTGTTGTATGTTGAGTTGCGAGCGGAAAAATAACTTTTACACCATTCAAGAATTTCATTTGCATTCCGTATGGCATTACCTGCAAGTACACATCTGTTGGCACAATTTTCCACCTATTACTTTCAAGGAACTTAAAATAATTTTTAATTTAATTTAAATATATATAGATAATCTTTTCAAAAATATATCTACATGTTCCATATATATATATGGTGAAAGTTACCAGCAAGTTCATGTTGATGAAGTGAATGCTTCACACATGATCATGCTCCATCGTGCTCTCCTTTTCCATGTCCACTCTCATAAAAATTCCATAAAAATTTGGTGTTTCGTCTAGCATGTTGATGGTTTAACCAGACAAAAGATTTTGAAGACTTAAATTTTTTTGCACGAAGTTACAAATAATTGTACACTAAAACCAAATTAGCTCAAGTCAAAAAAGTAATTATATATATATAACTTGCAATTAGACTTGATTTAAGTATCAAAACTATTTAAGTAAATATAAATAAATAAAATTAAAAAAAAAAAACATGTACACTTACCAACACATCCATCAGACCATATCCAGTGTTGTTCTTGATTTATGCCACATCGTCTCAGGTCTTCAAAAAACATTTTCAAACAATGAGCTACATAGCTTCTATCATGATTTGTATCATCACTGATATAAAAGTGAACCTCTTTGATGAAAATTCGACCATCTTTGCTACTTTGTATTCCATCGACCTCTAATTCGGCATGCCTATAGAAAAATTGCACAAAGATTGCAACTTGCTCTGAATGGTAATATTGAATTTGAATCTCAATTTGAGGACTAAATGTATATTTCTTAGAGAAATCTACAATAGAGAGAATACAACCTGGTGGAAAGCAATTCTTTGAATCAAAAAATTGTTTATCTTGCCATCTTGCACCATGACAATGTAGGATATGTGGATGTATGATATTGCAAAATTTACTCATGAATTCATTGTAAGGAAATCCACTCTCTTTGAGAATAATTTTTTTGGCCTCAACTCTTGACTTCGTTAAGTATGTCTCATATTCATATCTCTTCCAAATAACTTGCATTTGATTATTGTCAACATGTGAAAGATTCTTCAAATATCCACAATAATTATATACATTTTTTATACACTGAACATTGAATTCTTCTGAATCTTCTAATTTTTGCATACACGAGACTTCACAAAGTGTGTTGTACTTCCAGGGATGGCTAAATTTTGATCAATTGTTGTCATAGATTTTCTATATGATTGTGGATGTAAATCAAATTCAACATGATTTCAAAAACAACAAGTTTCATGTACTTTATTTATACATACAAATGATGGTCATAGTGTCTCAAACATCCTTTGACAAATCTACACATTTGAAAAATCTTGCTTGAATTCTTCAGAAAGTTCACTTTGTGTTGTATCTATAAAATGTTTTGGATGAGAAATTTTTGTACCATCGTCACTTATTATTTGTATAGTATCCCTTTCTATTGGATGAAACACGAGAGTGAGTAGTTCAATATTCAACCACCCGTTTCTTTACATCTTCTAAAATTCTATCTTTTTGGGGAACCCTACAAATATTTACCCAATTTTTCTCAAATTTTTCATCTATTTGATTTCTCTTTTCAATATACCTTTGAACAGTTCTCCTAGAAACATTTAGTAATTCAGAAATTGCTTGAACTTGTCTTCTATGTGATAATTTCTTACTAGAAATTACAGTCATCAACGCTCTACGTGCAACACTTAAATCACTAGATCGACTCTTTTTTTCAATACATTCTAATGCTTCTTGCAAGTTTTCAACAATTGTGTGTTTTAAATCTAATGACTTTTCCCTATTATCAACCCCTAACAACTCCAAAACAGGGGTCATTTCTTTTCGTCTAAATAACTTTGCAACTAACTGTGCTCTTCCAATTAGAGATTTTTCTTCAAAAAAATCATCCCATATTCTTTTTGATTGTAATTTTAATGTGCTTTCAGATAACATATCTTCAAATGAAAAATTATTGAAAAGAGAATCCTCGTCCATCTCCATCAGATTTTCCATACCATTATCCAAAAAAATCTATTATTAGGTTCAGTTTGTTCTTGTACCTGTACGTCACCTTCATCATTGATATTTTCCATGGGTTGTTGTTCATGAGATGTTCCTTCACCCACTCTTCTCTTCCTCTATCTTGTTTGTGTTCGATCATACTTCCTTGATCTATTCCTTTTACATGCCATCACAAATTGCACTCAAATTTTAATTCACCTGCACACAAATTTGTACACACATGATCTTTCAATGAAATGTATGTACTTGATTAATATTGCATTTAAATATCTAAGACTTAAAAAAACAATGGAATAACATATATCTAATTGGTGATCAATAATAATGAAATCTAAGAATATAAATAGTGAAAACAAAACTCAAATGCATTAATGAAAATAAAAAACATAATCAATTAAATAAGTTCAAGATCAATGTACTTTCGAATATAGCTCTCCTATTGTTTAAATATGTTTTCTTTTGTTGAAATAAACCTTCTTTTGGACCGGAATAAACCTTCTTTTGTCGGAATAAACCTTTTAACGTTTTGAAATAAACATTATTTTGTCAAAATAAGCTTTCTTTAGTCGATAGTTTTCGGACAATAGTATATAGATTGAGTGGGTTTTGGTCGAGTCAATAAGTTTTCCTTAGTTGAGATCAGTCTTCTTTCTCTTTGGTCAAAATATATTTTATTGAATTACTTGAGTTGAAAAATATAAACCAAAATAAAATATATTTTATACCGCCAAATGTCGGTTGAATCACTTTAGACCAAAATGTTTTCGACAGATAGAATATCGGTCGAGTTGGTTTCAGCCGAATAAATTTCGACCAAAACATACTTGACCGAAAATGTCTAGGTGGCATCATATATGGCAGCCAACTCACTCTTTTTCAGAATTTTCTGAAACATTCAACTTTAGCAGAGTGTTTCTCCTCTCAGAATTATTATTCTGCAAAAAAAAAAAAATACCCTTTTGTAGAGCTCGGAGTGGTGAATCCAAATATATATATTTTTTAATTTTTTGATTAGTTTTAATATATGTTATTTTTAAAATAATGAAAGTAGGTTGTTAAAATGAAAAAAAAGGTTGATTAGAAATTGAAAAAAAAAAGTAAAACATATTAATTTAAAAAAAAACTTATATGGTGCAGTAGAGGAGAGAGTCTTCTTCAAAAAGGTATAATCTTTTTTTTGAAAATGGTAAAAAAAATTGAAAATAGTTGATGGCCCATGGAAACTATCAAATTCTAACATGTTTAACTTTAAAACATTATTACAAGCAAAATATACATCAAAATTTGAAAAAAATAAATTCATGCAGTAGCTTTTGAAGTTTCCTATTTAGGGAAAATTTTTTTAGAGAAAAATAATGTTTTTTTCAGTTTGTTTCTTGACGGCCCGTGAAGTCACTGTTTTTTGAAATTTTCAGCATTCCATAATTTGTCCTTAAATTGAAAAAAACATAATGAAAATGATTTTTTTTTAAATTTAAAAAATTACAAGTTTAATCATCATCAAAATTTCTACATCTCATTAGTTTACACCATTTTGAAATTCAAAACATAAATACTACTTTTATGTGGCCAAAGCTTAGAATTTTTTTTGTTGTTGGCCGATTCCTTTATAAAGTGTGACACAGGTTTTTGCTTTTACCCGTAATCAACTCCATCAAACATAGGAAGCTACAAATTGTGTGCCATTTGGTCTAACTTAAGTGGTTAAGCTTTTCATCAAGGAACCAGGGCTCTGATAATAATTGTTGAAATGCACACAAGATAACTGAGAGGGGGGGTGAATCAGTTGTAT
The DNA here is from genome assembly GCA_007115665.2 of Sequoiadendron giganteum. NCBI lineage: Eukaryota > Viridiplantae > Streptophyta > Pinopsida > Cupressales > Cupressaceae > Sequoiadendron > Sequoiadendron giganteum. The sequence continues at coordinate 307,127,745 of CM021110.1, forward strand.
GAAATCCTTTAGTTATAAACTTAATCAATTCCAATTTAACTTCAATTTGTTATTAAGTATGAACATGAAATGCAAATAACAAAAACACAACACCAAAGACACCAAATTTATGTAGAAAATCTAATGAGGGAAAAACCACGGTGATGATTAACTCACAATATAGTAGAATGAAAAATCGGATACACATGCTCATTTTCTGAGGGCTCACTACCCAGATACAAAGGCTCACTAACCAGATTAAGGGCTCACTACCTTAGGAATCATTATCCAAAAAGAGAGGCTCACACACTACAAAAATTACAAGGAAATAGATAAAGATCCACGACTAGGAGTTTCAAAGACTTCACAACTTTATCTAAAGATTATAGATACAATGAAGTAATATTTCCGCAATTCACTCTTCCAAACTCTTATTTTCACACTTATTCACAAACTCTTCTCTTGCTTGAATCAAATGATGGATGGATGATCGATTTACTTCAACTTGATTTGCTTATATACCATCTTCAACCTTAGAAACTTTCATCAAGGTCGACTATACAATTTGAAATTACAAATTCAAACAAGGTCGGCTACTCAACATTCCCATGGTGGATAAGAATGTGAGAGGACCAGTTACATATTTAATTTAGGACCCAAACAACATCTTGGATCATGCACATGGTTTCTCAAGTTCATGGAAAAGCATAATGTAACGTGCAAACACCAGGTCAACCAAACATAATGAAAACATCGATGATCTTTGAAGTACACACATCGTAAACAAGATAATCTCATATGGATTTCCCAACATGCTTCACAAGTCATTTTTCTATCTTTGAGAACAACTTAGATACATCCAAAAAAACATTAACAAACTTCATTCATAAAGAACACTTCACCAGTTCAACCAGGACAACCAGCAAAGATACCAGAGCTTTGGAGCAGGTCTTCTAGAGTACCAGAACACATACAAATTTTCCATAACACAAAAACCATTACAAAGAGTAATCTCCTAGATCTGCAAGATCTGAGACCAAATACTAGAAGATTGTGGAGCCAAAAAATTTCTCCCAGTCCACAACCAGATAACTCTGCAAACCAGTTCACACACAAGTGAACATAGCTTTTACTCTCCATCAACATAGAAGCTGAAAATCAGAATATAGATTCCATTTAAGCTCAAGAACACACCTCCAAATCCACATAGATATAAGATCAACCCAAAGAAAATGTCGACCACATTACCGGATCATACACATAACACACTTTAACTCAAATTTCATTGTTTCTCAAATTTTTGCAAAAGAACTTGGAAAATACTCAACTTGTATAGTGTTGACATGAATGAAAACATTAATGACAACACCACCAAACAAATCCATACTTGCAACAACTGAGTTATCTTTAGTATTGCATTTTGGGGGAAACCCTTTATGCATTATACATTTTAATTCAGGAATATATGACTTGGCATAGGGCTTTCTAAATAAGTTCTAATGCCTTCTTCATTTGCTACTTTAAATAATATTTCTCAAAAAAATGGTGTTAGCAATCACTTTAAAGTGGGGACATACATTAACATTATCTTTTGACATTTCTAATATTTCATTATGCGATTTTCTTTCTTCTTGCAATGCATCCTTTTCTTGGTGGTGCAATTAAGTTTGATTTCCTCTATGAATGTGATATTTCTTTGATTTTCATCTCTTGGAGTCATTAGGCATGATGTTCGCTAAGAAGAGACCTTACATAAACTAAGAAAAATCAATTTTAAACAAATCTTTACTTCCATGTTGTTCAAAAGCTCAAAGTTTCATTGTGTGGCACCTTATCAAAGTTATCAAGAGGTATAGCTTTGGTATGGTTAGTACATATAGGAACTAACCATAGGCATGAATTTACCATAGCCACTTGCTTGTTTGTGTGGGCACATATCGACCGTGTGCATATGTGCCTCACTTCTCTAAGGGCTTACCTAGTGGATACTAGATTCCACTAGCTCGTGTGAGCATACATTTTATTTGCATAGTGGACATCGTGTTCCACTTGTAAATTTTTTTATGGATAATCAGTCAAGGCTTGTTCCACCCCTTTTTCTTTTTCTCTTTCTTCTTTATGTCTTTGGTAGTGTATGCTTGTATCTTATTGTTGCTTCATAAATCATTCACACGCATGTTCTTTTGTGCCTTGATCTTGGGGGATTGACCATCCATCTCGATTGTTGTCATCCTATCTCACTAGCATTGACACACTTCCTGGAGGATTGATCATCCCTCTTGATCGTTGTTATCCTATCTCACTAGCATTGGTACATTTGGACCCCTCTTGATGCGAATTTGTCTACTTTAATGTGAGTTTGAAGTAAGTTCATCCTCTCACTAAAGTGGGGGCTAAATTTAGTGTAGAAAAATCTATCCCTTTAATTTGTCACACTTGTTTGGGCCCTCCCTATTAAAATTTGGCTTCTTTAGGTCTTAATTGGTCATATTTTGCATCCAAAAGTCTAATTAAATGCATTTTTATGAGGATAATCTTGACATTTAATAAAGGATGAATCATATCAATGTTTGAGGTTACATGTTCCAGGTCTATTGATTTGGGACACATACACCACCTTGGGTGTATGGGTCCCACATAGGTCTTAGTACCTCATTTGAAATTTTGCATTGAACTTAACATTTCTTGACATTTGTGTCCCAGGTTTTAGCCATTGGGACTCATATGCCCAACCTAGCTTATGAGTCCCACTTTAACCTAGACCTATTTTAAATCAAATTCTTGGGGGGATTTAATTATCCTAGATCTGATGTCAGCTTGTAGTGTTGTAATTTCAAGAAATTTGGCATAAAAAACATAAATACAAGATTATTTCACATAGTTTCGCCTAGAAAGTTTTCAAGCCATCTAAGAAATCTTATGGGATCAAGAGTATTCAAGAGAAAATCATCAAGGATTTGGAGTAGCATTCAAGATTCAAGCATCATGTCAAATTCACCATGCATCATGTGTGTTTGAGCTAACATTCGTGATATATATTTTTATGATTCAAGCAAGCATTTAAAGACATTACCTCATATCAAGATCAAGGGTCAAGATGCACATAGATTGAAGCCCTTTCACACAAGTTTTCAAACTTTATTTCAAGGGTTTGGTGAGTTACAACATAGTATTTGTTCATTCATCATTACTTCATGATTTTCTATTTCATTTCAAGGTTTAATTACCAAAATGGGGTTTGACCAAGGCAAACTCTTATTCCCTAACAAAACAAAAAATTTCTCTCTTGATATGTGATTGCAGATCTAGGTGAATTGGAGCTTGAAGTTCCTTTGAAGGAAAAGATGCAAAAGTTGTCAAATTTTTCATCTTCATGGAAACTCACCTACAAGCCATAATTCATACTTTTGAATTGAAAGATCAGAAAAGACGAAAGCTATAGAAGATCATTAGAGGCTACATAAATATTAGTGAAAAAATAGTAATGGGTCTAAATCACCCTTCTGGGCATATGAGTCCCAGTATTAGCCCTTTTTGGAATTTTTTGTAGATCATTCACAATCACCAAAAAATTCTAGATTTTTCCTAGATTCCTATAGCAGGACTAAATTTCCCTACCTGGCATATGAGTCTTAGTACACTTCAATTTCATTTTATTTTTTCAATATGATTTCACGTCTTTAAGTTTCTTGTATTTGTGCATTTTTTTTGCATTTCTCTTTTGGAGCTTCATTAAATGGTGAACCCTCATTTAATCCCACAAGGAAACCCCTAGTCCTTCCCTCAATTGATTCACTTAGTTGAGCGATCTTGATTTCGTAATGAACTAAAGTGTGAAATAATTCCCAAAGTTCCATCTACTAAAAGGTGGACACCCCTTATTCCCTTTGGTTTAAAAACCATATGAGGGAAAAACCACAATGAGGATTAGGCCACAATATAAGTAATTGCAAAAATGATACAAAAATGCTGATTGCCAGAATATGACTCACTATCCATAAAGGCTCACAACCCAAGCTCACTATCGAAATAGAAAGAAAGAAGATAAAATATTTCACAGAGAACATGATCTCCATGCAACAAAGAACCTACCACAATATCTCCAACAACACTCGCAAACATCAAGAGATCAAGATACCTTCAACTCATTGCATTCAACAATTTTGCATTATAGCTCGCATTGCATTTCACATCTTTGCACTTATTTTCACATCATAACACTCAACTCTATTCTACTCTCCATCTCACATCAACTCACCTTGCATTTATACCTGAAATAAAAGAAAATAAGGGCTTCCTAATATGGAAAGATAAGTCCAAAAAGGAGAAATATACCCTATCTTCCCCAATTCATTAGGAAATGAGATCCCCAAAATGAATTGATTAACAAACCTTACGTGAATAAACCCAAAGTGGGAATGTTCAAATTTTCTTATGCTTGAAGGATGGGGGTCAAGGTCAAATAACACTTTGGGGAAAAAAATTAAAAATAGAAAATCAACTCTAAAATGCAATCTATCACTTGGATCTTGAAGATTAGGCATAAAACTAAGAGAAATAGTGTAATGTTTTTGTGATCCTAATAAAATGCTACTTCCTAATGTGAGATATTAGATAAAAACTAATAGTGCAATGTGAAGAGAAGTAACAAGATAAAATGACACCTCAATAAGATTAGCCTAAGAAATAGACAACATAGAAGTACGATAAACAAATTGATTGTTGTTATACCTTCATGTTGTTGCTTCCTTGGTTGGCCCTTGATTTTTGAAGTCTTGTGTGCTCCTTGGATGGAAATGAAGTTGAATGGATGCAAGATGAATTGATGCAATATGGATTGATGATATAAGTGCTAAAATGGATGAAAATTTGAATGACAAATTTGCAAGAGTTTATTTACGAAAGACTTGATCCCTAAAATGAGGAAATTGAGGGGATATTTATAGGCTAATTGGAATTCTTTAGAGAATTCAACGGTTGGGATTGATCCAACAAAGATCAAGATGAAGGGCTATGGTGAGTTGAAGACTCACAAGCCCTCAGATCTTGACATGTGGAAGGTGATATGTGTTAGGGTGGAGTGATGTGGAAATGAGGTGGAAGAGAAGGACAAGATGGAAGGGAAGTACATAAGGTGGATGAAGTACAAGTACCTTTGAGGTACCTTGGGGGATGGGAAGATTTCCTCAAAAATCTCCATGGGAAAAGAGAAAGTGTGTGGGAGAAATAAATGTAAATTAAAAATTTACATTCAATGGAGAGTTTATTGGATAAAAGGAGGTCTCCAAAAAGCTGGAGATTTGTCACATGTGGGTGATGTGACAAGTCCAAGGTTCTAGAAGCCTTGGGCACATGTAAAATGACATGTCACATTTGCATGGGGGATGAGGAAGACCTTGGGAAGGCCAAAGTGAATTAAAAATTCACATGGGGAAGAGAAGAACCTTGGTTAAATAAATGTGAATTAAAAATTCACATGGGGAAGGGAGTCCAGGCTAAAAATGGTAAGTGGGAAGGTTGACCAAAAAAGGTAAGTCAAATGTGGCTAATGATTTTGATTAAGGTTGTGCAAACACATGATTAAGATAATTAATGAGGGATTAGAGGCAAGTGGGAGATTATGGAGGATGTGACACTTAATCTTGATTAAGTGGTGCACATCCTAATCATAGATTAATTAATTTAATCCGGATTAGAAGAGGGTTATGGAGAATGTGGCAAGGAGAGAGAAAAAGAGGAATTAAAAATTGGTTTTTAATCCAAATAGGTTAAATGACTAAATTAAATAAGTTTTCATGTTTATTTAATTTAGAGAAGGAAAGGGGGTAAGGTAAAGTATTTATTTTATTTAATTACATACTTTAGGAACCTTAGGCAGAAAATGAAATAATGATTAAATAAATTATTTAATCACTATTTAATGAACTAGATAAATAGAGTAGACGATTTTGATCATATGGAAGTGATCGAATTCGGATGTCTACATTTTCCCCCTCTTCAAAGTATCGTTAGAATAACAGTGCTTCGAAGAAAAGAAAGTGTAGATGACTTTATAGAAGAAGTGGCCGAAAGAAGATGCCCCAGCATGGGGAGGAGGATCTGAGACATTCAATTAATGAGGAATGGATGAAGATGCTCCAATCATGGAAGGTGTTGATTATGGCCGAGAAAATTGGTAAATGTGAAGGGTATGCCCCCTCGAGAGGGTGACGGGGGAAAAAAAAGGGTCCCGGGCAACATCTCGATAGGAAGAAACAGATGATATGGTTGGAAAAAGGGCAAAAAATTAGCAAGTTTTCCTTTTGAACGGAGCCAATTAGACAAACAGAGTGCAAATGGCGGCCGCGGGAAGAGAAGGGATTAATCAGGAGAAGAAAATGGTAAATAAAAGGTAAAAAATACCTTTTAAAAGTGAATATAAGGTAATTTTGAAAATTACCTCACCTCATTTTCACTGTAGCAGTTGAGAAAAGAAGAGAAAGAGCGAGTAGAAGAGGAGTGAAGATGTTGGGAGATAACGACACCGAGATCGTCCACCGGATAGATGAGGTTCGATGGTCGTACCGACAGCAGGATGAGCCCCATTAGGTAGGCAAAAAAAACCCCTCATGCATTATTTTGAAATTTTAACACATTTGTACATATTTTATCAAAAATGTAGAACATGGGTTTTGTGGGCAGGAAAAAATGAGGAAATGGGTAGGAAATAGATTAGAATTTTTTCAAAAAAAAAAAAACGATTTTGGGAGAAAAAAAGGTCAGCGATACTCTCGGCTGGCGTGGAGCCACTTCTGGCCACAGAAGCCACCGGGGAGGGTGGGTCCACCCCACGACGGGGTAGACAGTGCTGCGGTGGCAATGGGGGTGGCCTGGCCACGCTGCCGCAGGAAGCGGCGACAGGCATAGTGGGGGCGCCGCCCGGGGAGGGTTCGCCCCGCTACAGGGGGCAGAAACGCCTTGCTGTAGGGGGCAGATTCGCCCCAGCTGGCCAAGGGCACTTCTGCCCTAGCCCCACCACCACGGGAGGTGGCGCCGCCACCCAACGTGGGTGGGACACCATGGGGGGTGGGTTTGCCCCACCGTAGGGGAAGATACGCCCCGACCGACCGAGGGCGGATACACCTCGCTGCAGGGGGCGGATACGCCTCGGCTGGTCGAGGGCGGATATGCCCCGGCAGGCTGAGGGCGGATCCACCCCACTGTAGGGAGTGGATCTAGCCTAATACGTCGCGGGTAGGTTCGCCCCATGGTAGGGGCGAAAAAAAGAGAGAAAGAAGGAGAGAGAGAGAAAAAAAAAAGTGGGAGGAAGAGAATTTGTGAGACAAATTTTTTTTTAATAAAACGACAATTTTTTTGTAGGATTTTGCTAGATTGCGGAGTCATGAGTGGAGGCCGGAGGCATTGGCTGTGTTGATTGAGGTGATGACCGAAGTAGATCATGCAGCTTTGGAGTAGGCAGGGTTACTTCACTTGGTGTAGTTTCCTAAGATGAGGGCTCATGCGCGATGTTGACAGCCCTGATAGAGAGGTGGAGCTCAGCCACATCGACGTTCCATTTACCGACTAGAGAGATGATTGTTACACTTGAGGATGTGTGGCATATTCTGAGGCTACTGATAGTGAGATGGTTAGTGTGTGAGGAGTTGAGAGGAGATTAGTTGGATGAGACCGTGCTGGAGTTATTTAGGTGAGATGACTTGCCGATAGAGAGGGGGGTTGGATGTAGACAGATGCCTATCTCTCGGGGTGCTGACATTACCACTATTTGTATGTTGTTTGATAAGTAGGAATCTGTTGCCAGATCAGAGTAGGCATTTTTTCCGCCTATGGTATATGGGGGTGATTCGACATATTGTCGAGTGGGGGGAGGAGCAGTATTCCTGGGGGTCATGTGTATTGGCCCAGTTATATCGGGACATGCACGTGATTTGTTATCAGGGGATGCAGAGTTTGATGCACCAAACCCTATTGCAGGTATGGGGATGGATGCATATCGTGGTGACGAGGCCTATAGTGATCAGAGGAGGAGACTTGGATGAGAGAGAGCCATTGGCATGATAGTTTGGGGCAGCCAGGGGCTGCGTCCTACGGTATGAGATGCAGGGAGAGGTGGAGCAGTGGAAGAGAGCATTTGATGATTTACGAGGGGGAGACATTATATGGCGACCATACATGTTTCGATGGTTCAGAGGGTGGAGGATCGAGGAGGAGAGACAGTGAGGATTTTTTATGTCTAGATGTTTCCTGATTGGGAGTCCAGGGCACATAGTGGAGATGCATCATCCAGACCGGGTGACACAGTAGTTTGAACTTGTGCAGGATATTCCAGGAGCGCCGGTTATGTTTCGGCAGCTTACGAGAGAGGTATCTTGGGGGGCGGCATTGGCAACGAGAGATGTGAAGGTGTCATGGGTGATGGCAGGTGAGGTGCCCTATCCAAGGAGGTGGGAGGGTCTAGAGGATGCTGGAGTGACAGATCGGTATGATCAGTGGTTTCACAACCATCAATGGGAGAGGGTTACACTAGAGGTGCTTGCTGTGGGGGCCATAGAGGGGGGGCCAGAGGATGAGTAGGAGGGAGGACAGGAGGAGGCAGAGTAGGGTGGATAGGAGGATGAGGGACATGAGAGTGGTGGTGTGGAGGAGGGTGTTGTTGGAGATCAGCCAGTGAGGAGGGGTAGAGTCAGGAGGAGTCGATGGTCGAGGAGGCCGAGGAGGCCGAGGAGAGTTGTGGTAGAGGAGATGGAGGTAGAAGAAGCTAATGGGGGGAGGAGATAGATGCAGGAGGAGCTGATGGAAGGGAGGAGATAAAGATGGTAGGAGCTGATGGGGGGGAGGATATGGAGGTGGTAGAGGCTGATGGGGGGGAGGAGATAGAGGTGGTGAGATTGGAGAGTGAGCCAGAGGTGGAGATGCTTTGGGTGGTGGAGGGGAGAGTTGCTCAGCCAGGATTGGCATTAGAGTATGATAGAGGTAGGTGCAGGTGAGAGCTGAGCAGGAGGAGGGGAGAGCCTTAGAGCCACCGGTGGATGTGCGAGCCAGAGATCCATAGGAGGAGGGAAAGAGGGTGATGGATGTTAGAGGACATCCCAGGGAGAGGCCTAAGAGTAGTCAACAGAGTAGAGTTGAGCTAGTTGAGCAGAAGGGGAGGAGATTGATGAGGGTGGGTAGGAATGGATAGCCACGAAGGATTCGGTTGACGTGCCAGATAGAGCCGGTGCAGGAGGAGAGAGAGGGAGAGGTGATCGACCTGGATGTGCTGGTGATGGAGCCTTTAGCCATAGTGCCAGTAGCCGCAGTTGATGATCCAGTGGTTTTACTGAGAGGGGCCTAGGTGAGGATATGGGTGTTAGAGGAGGATGTGAGGAGGGCGGAGATAGAGGTATGGAGGATACAAGAGAGAGAGAAGATAGTGTTATATCATGTGGTGAGCTAGCTGATGACATACATACTGGCTGTGGAGAGAGAGAGAGATGAGATGTGAGTAGAGAGGGAGAGAACACAGGGGGAGCTGGCGCAGGTGACATTGGACCGAGACAGGCTAGAGGTAGCGATGATAGTTGCGCAGATGTGAGGGTAGCTAGAGTCAGCAGGAGGGGGGGAGATGGAGACATTGAGACTTCAGGTGGTAGGATTTCAGGAGAAAAGGATGACACTGTAGGAGAGGGAATCTATGGCAGAGGCATCAGCAGAGGAGATGAGGGCGAGGGCCGACGCCGTAGAGGTTAGACTGGAGACGTGCAATGGGAGAGAGAGAGTGCATAGGGACAGATGCAGGCTCTATAGGGGGAGAGAGATAGTGCACAGGGATAGGTGTAGGCTCTACAAGGGGAGAGGGACCGTATACAGGGATAGATGTAGGCACTCTAGGGAGATAGGGATAGTTTATTGAGATAGGTCCAGACTCTGCAGTTCCAGAGAAACGCAACAGTGGTTCGGATAGAGAATGTGGAGGGGGATATAGCACAGATGTAGGAACGTCGAGGGCCGAGTGAGGGGACTGTGTTAGAGATGATGTGGAAAAAGAGGGAGAGATTCGTAGAGTAGATACGATTATTGATAGTGTCACAGGAGGCATGGGAGCAGGAGCAACGGGCCATGAGCAGAGAGAGGGATAGGTATAGGCATGAGCGGAATGTCGCTCGGTACCAAGATGGGCAGAGAGATGAGTATATGCAGGAGGTAGTGTACTGGAGGTGTGCATATGAGAAGATAGTGCCTGACCCAATGTAGCGTACAACGCAGTATGTCAGGCAGACACTATAGATGCCAGCACCGTCCCAATCTTTAGGGACACGGACGAGGGAGTACAGTGACTTCCAGTCGACTCCTTCTCAGTTTGGGACTCCAGGGTGTGAGTCACGAGGGACTCCAACACATAGAGGATCGGTACCTGAGTCTCCTCAGAGGTCAGGTGTGGGAAGCTCAGGACAGGCGGATGACAGGTGATAGGATACAAGTGTTTTTGATAGTAGCAAATGGTGGTGATTATGTGGTGACTATATTTTGGATATGGACATTGTATTATTTTGATGATGATATGTGATGGTCCCCATTGATGTTATGCCATATTTTGGCGATGGATGGTATGCATATGGTGTTTTATGTGATGTTCCTATGATAGTGGATGTATGTTATGCATATGTATATGATGTTTTTGTGTTGATGTGGATGTTTTACTTATGCATGTGTGATTATGTTAATGATTTATGAATGGTAATGCAATTATATTAATGATGTGAGTAATATGGGCCTTATATGGAGTAATGCAATATGGATAGGTGAACTTAATGAAAATGAATTGATGTAAATGGATATAAATGGATAAATGAATGAACCTAGTGAATTGATGTGAATGCAAATCGATAAATGAATGGATGTTAATGGATAAATGAATGGGTGTAAATGGATAAATGAACCTAATGAATTGATGTGAATGCAGATGGATAAGTGAATGGATATAAATGGATAAATGAACCTAATGAATTGATGTGAATGCAAATGGATAAATGAACGAATGTTTAATGTAAATGGATGTTAATGGATAAATGAACGTAATGAATGTAGACATAAGTATCAATGGGTAGATGATATGTGTAGGATGTGGGGGTTGTAGTACTTGTCAAAGACCATAAGGATCCTGAGAAGAAAAGTTAGTAAGAGTGAATGAGAGTTTGCACAACGAAAACCATGAGTCATAGATGTAGGAGCAAGATAGGATGAAGAGGGAACATGCAACATGAGATGAAATGCAACATGAATGCAATTTTCCATCCTTTAGAGCAATGATTTTTGCTATAGCATAAGACATCCGGTGTCAGGGTATGTAGACCAAGACGGATTAATGTCCAATGCATAAAACAAACACGACAAACAAGAAGGCTATCCCAATACCCCAAAGTCGCGATGACTTTGGTCAGGCCAGGTATTGGAATAACCACAATCACAAAGGGATGCCCCCACATAACGCAGAATCCGAGAGGAATCTTGGTGGGTACTATGTGGAGCATTCCAGTAGATAGAAACAATAAAATAGTCAAGAGATGTCCCTATGTTAACTAGGAAAAACACACCATAATATGAAGGATCATGGCAATCTTGACTAGTGATTATAGGGAGTTCAAATGATAAACAAAATCCAAAAGTACCAAAAGATCATAACCAATTACAAGCATCCTTTTCCATAAGATCCCAAGGATGGATGGGGTTGATGTGGTCTATTAGGAAGGATGCATCCTGTTAAGACCGATGATGGATATTAAGCTAAAGTGACCTAGATGACGCAGGATAATTGCCATTGAGCGGGATTCTTGATATGAGAAGACCTTGTTTGTGAAGAATCAACGATGATAGGGACATATCTAACAATGAGAGGATGAGACACAACCTAAAGACCTAGGGGTTCAAGGGTTGATCAAAGATCAACCTTTCCTATGTGAAAGCGCAGAGCCCTCATAGTTCAGGAAAGGACCATGATAAAAGAGTGGAAAGTGGACTGATGGAAACTGATGGAGGACCAAGACAAACACAAGCCCTGTGGGTAGATCAAAAGACCAACCTTGGCTATGTGCAAGTGTAGGGGCAATGTAGTTTAGACACGACAAAAGATCGAGGATGGACAAGATCAAAAAGTGGACCATGAGGACAGATGATGAAGGAGAAAATGCCTCGGGGGCCGATCAAAGATTAGCCTTGCCTACCTGCAAGCGCAAAGGCATCGTATTTCAAGAGGAGATGATGATAAACACAGAGAGAGGACGATGATGAAAGATGATGGTGGACAATGATCAAATGAGTTGACCACAAAAGAGGACAATGAGAAACCTCAGGGGCAGATCAAATGATCAGCCTTGCCTACGTGCAAGCATAGGGGCAACATAGTTCAGAATGAGACATGATGAGACCAAGATGGAGACAGACAAGAAGAGATGACACAAGCTCAGATTAGGATAATAAGCTCAAGGTGATGGTCATCCAATGCTCAACCAGAATATACCAAGTGATGAGGTTATGCAAGCGGATGGGAGGATATGGGGATTGAGGAGTCGGCGGATAAGCCATAAAGTAACTAGGACGTGAGGTAGATAATGATTAAGCCCTATACGAGAGGTGCCTATTACTAGGTTTTCACCACTCATATGTATCCAAGGCACCACGCATGGGTGGTTTTCACCATAGGATGAATTATTTCTCTTTACTATTTTTTTGGATTTTTCTAATTTTTTAATTTTTTTGTATTTTTGACTTTTACCAGGAAGGATACCTTAGCTGATCTAAGTGTAGAACTTCTTTAGGTGCATGATGTTGATGGGTTCCTCCAAGGGCTCACCTTCAGGGGTGGAGAGCCTATAGGTGCTAGAGCCATACTTTGTGGTGATGACATAAGGGCCCAACCAGTTTGCTTCAAACTTACCCTTTTTCTCTCGATCTTGCTAATTTTGCTGATTCTCTTTTAGGACTAAATCACCAACATTGAATTGGTGAGGGTATACTTTCTTATTGTAGCTCCTTTTGAGTCGGTGTTGATAGGCTTGCAGGTGGTTATAAGCCTTGACCTGTTTTCCATCCAGCAACTCCAATTGTGCCAAACGTGCTACTCGGGTGTCTTCGTCACTGATGAGGTTCTTGAGGGAGATGGGAGTGAAGGGATTTCAACTTCAATTGGCAAGATGGATTCAGCACCATAGACAAGATAATATGGAGTAGCTCCGGTAGGGGTGCGGATGGATGTACGGTAGGCCCAAAGAGCAGGATGGATATGGAGGTGCCAATCGCGACCAGTGCTATTGACCATCTTCTTAATGATTTTGATCAATGTTTTATTTGTTGCTTCTGCTTTTCCATTACCTTGGGGGTAATAAGGGGTGGACCAACGATGTTGGATATGATATGTGTCACAAAGAAGCTTCGTACATTTATTTTTGAATGGATTTCCGTTGTCAGTGATGATGGAGGAGGGGATACCATACTTGCAGAGGATATGGTAGAGGATGAACTTAGAGATCTGAACACCAGTGATTTGAGTGAGTGGTATGGCTTCCACCCACTTGGTGAAGTATTCAGTGGCTATGATGATAAAGGTGTGTCCATTAGAGGATGGAGGGTAGATCTTGTTAATCAAGTCAAAAACCCATTGTGAAAATGACCAAGGTGTCGTGATGGGTAGGAGCTCTTGTGCTGGAGCATGAATCAGATCTGCATTTTGTTGACATGGAAGACACTCTTTGACATACTCACAAGCATCTTGTTCCATTGTGGGCCAATAATATCCTGCTCTGAGAATCTATTTGGCTAGGGCCATACCATTAGAATGGGCCCCACAAATACCGCTATGTACCTCTATTAACATTGTGAAGGCTTCAGTTTCATCTAAACAATGAAGGAGAGTTCCATCATACCCACATCGATAAAGTGTATCACCGATAATGGTGTAGGGGGTTGTGCGTTGGATAAATGATTTACGTTGGTTTCTCGTGAGATCAGGCGGGAGGGTGTTGTCATGAATGTAGGTGTAAATTTCATGGTACCAAGGGGATTCAAGACCTACAATAGCACACACCATGTCACTCTCAGGGATATCATACGCTGGGATTAGGAGTTGCTCGACCAGGAACTGACAGTTTGTGCAATCCTTTGGCATGTCAAGGAGAGAACCAATGGTAGCCATAGCATCAGCCGCCTTATTCTGGAGTCTCAGAATTTGCTCAAATTGGATGGTAGTGAAATATTTCTTGAAGTCATCCACCATTCATTTATAGGGCAACAAGTTTTCATCATTTGTTAGAAACTCATTGTTGACCTGTTTTATGACTTACTGGGAGTCACCAAAAACATGTAGATGAGTGATGTGCCATTGGACTACAATTCTGAGGCCTGTGAGAAGGGCTTCATATTCAGAGATGTTGTTGGTGCAGGGAAATGCTAGTATGAATGATTTTGGTATGTAGTCACCTTGGGGGGTGATAAGCAAGACTCTAACTCCCGATCCATTATGAGTGTGTGATCCATCAAAGTACAATGTCCAAGTGGTGGCTTCTGAGATGGCAAATACTCCTTCATCTGTAAATTCAGTTTCTATGGGATAGGCATCCACTAACGGGGCATCTACCAACTGATCCACTATTATTTGTCCTTTTATGACCTTTCTATCTACATATTCTATAGCAAACTCACTGAGGAGCATGATCCATTTAGCCATTCAACTAGTTAGAGCTATCTTGGACAACAGGTATTTGAGGGGGTCGATTTTGGATATTAATTTTATAGGATGGCTAAGCATATAGTGGCGTAGCTTTTGTGTGCTGAAGACCATAGCTAGACAAGCCTTTTCCATCAGTGAATAATTGAGCTCATAACCGACTAGTGTACGACTAATGTAATAGATCGCCCATTCCTTTGAAGACTCATCATGTTGTGCTAATAATGCCCCCAATGCAACTGACGTGGCAGATATGTACAACGGGAGTGGTTTGCTAGGGATAGGTGGCATCAAAATCAACAAGTGGGCCAAGTATCCTTTGATCATGTCAAAACCCAACTGACACTATTGATTCCACTTGAAGCTGGTGTCTTTTTTGAGAAGGTAGGTGAATGACTGACATTTATCCGCAAGTTGGGCTATAAACCGGTAGATGGATTGCAGTTTCCCTTGGAGGCTCCTTAATTGTTTTAGGTTTCTTGGTGGAGGCATATCCATGATGGCTTTCACCTTAGCCAGGTCAACCTCGATGCCTCTTCGGGACACTATGAAGCCCAAGAGTTTTCCTGATGTGACACCAAACACACACTTTTTTGGATTCAGTCGAAGCTTGTACTGTTCTAACTGCTCAAAGATCCATTTTAGAATGGCAGGGTGCTCTTCTCTGGTTCTAGATTTTGTGAGTAGGTCATCAACATAATCTTCCATGATGATATGGATAAGGTCATGGAATATAACCATCATTTCCCGTTGATATGTTGCCCCTGCATTTTTGAGACCAAAGGGCATGACATTGTAATAGAATGTACCCCATGGTGTTGTAAAAGTGGTTTGATGTTGATTGTCGGGGGCAATCCAGATCTAATTGTAACCAGAGAAGCCATCCATGAGGGATAGCATCTCATGTCCCACAATGATGTCTACTAACATGTCGATGTTTGGAAAGGGAAAGTCATCCTTTGGGCAGGTTTGTTAAGATCTCAGAAATCCATACAGATTCTGATGTCTCCATTGGGTTTAGCAACAGGTACTATATTGGAGATCTAATTGGAGTAATCAATGGGTCTAATGAAACCAACATCCAATAACTTTTCTAGTTCTTTCTTAACTAATAATGCCACTTGTGGGTGCATCTTTCGGAGCTTTTGTTTGACAGGTTTAGCCTCTGGACGGACATCCAGATGGTGGACAACAAGATTTGGATCCAGGCCAGGCATATCAGAGTAAGCCCATGGAAATTTGATGACCCCTTCTTGAAGAATGTGGACAATGGTGCTGTATTCTGCTTCAGATAAAGGTTTGGCCACATAGGTTACCCTTGGAGTTTCTTCTGTTCCCAAGTTCACCTCTTGCATTTCTTCAATGAGAATTGAAGATTGCTTAGACAGTTGTGTTCCTACAAGGGGAAGATGAACGTCCCCATCTTCCAGTGCCGTGTTAAGGTTTTGACTATCAGATACATCCTTTATTTTTACTTTTTCCAAGTCAAAAAGTGCCTCGGTGAGGTTTTCACTAGTTGACCTATTTTGCTTTTGTTTCTTCTTATTTTTGTGATTAGGGCGTTCATCTTCCCCCAATCCAATTAGATGTAAGTATGTATCCTCTGAGGGCAATGTACTGATAGGTGCACTACCTTGTAGGTCATAGTCGATAAGCTCAAGATGTTTAAGGGATAAAGGTATGGTACAAACAGATAAGCATTCGAACATGGTAGGGAGGTCAATGTGATCCAGATCATCGTACGCGTGTATGATGGACTCTTCCTCCACTATGTCTTCGAGGGAACCATTGTCAACACTAACATTGCTAGAAGTGTTAGCGGATGTTGTAGGACCCTTCTATTTAGTATCATAACCCAATCCCAAATTTCTTCGTTGGATGGTAAGTGCTTCAATGGGTAGCCGTTTTCCTTGTTCTTCTGTACCAAGGCCTCCGCCTTGGTAATGACATTTTTCAACAAACTTGGATGCACATGGATAAGCATCCTAAAAGTATTCCATAAGGGGACGTGGTGGTTTAGGTTCCTCTTGGTAAACCCATTGATTGATATCTTTATCCATTTGATCCTGGAGGGATCCCAAATCATTGAATGTTGTTGACCCCACATTCTTGGAAGTGAGGGTAATTGTCTTTTCCACTTTTGGCACTGGCAGGATTGGTTGTCCATATGTGCGGGGTGAAGGTGGCATGGTTTCCACATTGAGTGTGGTATGCATTTCGTATGTGCCACATCCCTTGTCTATGATCTGGCCCTTGGTGACAGTGGAAGTAGGTGTGGATGATGGTGGGGATGAAGTGTTTAGTGTATTGGTGGATGGGTCGAGATCAAATGTTGGGGTTGCCCCCATTTTGATTCCTAAACAGTAATGTGAATGCAGAAAAGAAGCTTCCAAGGCATGACAATACTCAAAAGGCTGGGGGTCAGCTTGTATGGTGACTTCCATTCCTTGAAATGGGAACTTTAGGCATTGGTGATAGGTGGATGGTACGATTTGCATAGAATGAATTCATGGACAACCAAGAAGGATGTTGTAGGGGAGTTCAAGGTCTAGAACATGACACATAGTGTATTGTACAATGGGGCCCACTTGAATAGGGAGGCAAATGATACCCTTAGAATCCCGCTCTGCATTATCATACGCCTTGATGATGATGATTTGACTTTTCAGATCAGCTTGGGTGTATCCAACCAAGCATTTCACCCTCACAAGGCTTTCCAAGCCTAGCCAAAACACCAAAATACTTGTATAGGGTCTACACAAGCATTTCACACCATTCCCAAGTCGTTTCCATCAATTACTCACAAAAACCACCCTTGAACCCACCAATTTTGATATAAAATCATTGTTACCAACCCTTAGAACAGTACTCCATGTCAAAACCATGACTCCATAGCCTAACCAACCATTTGAACACATAAAAAAACATTAAATATGTCATCCCACTAAAACACAGAGTTTTACAGTAGGTGGGATGATTGATTTTTCATTTTCTTCCTCAAAACTATGCTTTCACTACACCAACAGACAGTTTAAAAAAAAAAAAGAGATTTGTTTCCCAAAACCCAATGGAAAACACTTAAATTTGTTCCAAATGAGACTTAACACATGATTCTATGCAAATACGAGAATTTTAATTCATCACCTTGACTGTACGGGCAATACAAAAGACAAGAAGTTCTAGAAATCAGTAAAAACTGTGAAGTAGTAGCAAAATGCGCATTGTTTCTCTTATGAAATCCTTCAAAAATCATTGAACAACCTTTGGTTTGAGCCTTTTATGGATTTCAATACATTTTTGTATCAACATCCAACTGCCCAACTCCTTTTAACTGTCTTTTAAAATGCTAACTCCTAATTACCCCTAAAACTATGTTTTGACAACTTAATTGTGCACTTAATAACATTATTGTGCAACCATTGACATTTAGGCCTTTATGACTGCCACTCACCTTGAATTCAATCCCATGACACCAAAAAGAACTCACTCTTGCCCAACTAACTAAAATTTCAATTTTTTTTGCCTCCAAGGGTTACAAGTTTCAAATTTGATACAGAGTGCACTTGTGCACATTTGACAATCAAAACACCAAAACCAATAAATACATGAAAGAGTGGTCTATTTAGACCTTATTTTAAATACCTACTAAGATAAAACACTTGAAACTTCAAGATTCACCTAAAGTCCACCAGGATAGACTGCTACCAAAATGAACTTTGTAACATGGTTTTAGGTACCTCTACGCCAGTTCAAAAGATGCATCAAATAAATGTAGGATCGAATAAGAAGTTTCTAAGCATCACGGTATCGAAGTAATAACATGCTGAAGTTTGCAGTCATTTTTCACTTTGGACCCTTAAAGGATCAATCCGGTTGAATGTATCTCATAGTGATTCTATGTTTTTGGGTGTGAAAGAGGACCATGCCTATAGTGAACATAACTATTCAGACGTGTTGGAACAGTTCATTTGGTCACACAAGTTGTAGAACGAAAGTTGCACCACTTTGCAACTTTCAACTACTTGCATTTAAAAAACTTTTTCCCCAAGTGAAAATTTGCCACCATAGGAAAATGCCTCTGAGATAGAAAAAATCAAGAGACTCGATTGCAAAGAGGCCCAATGTGATCTCATGGGATTAGATGAGAAGTTTCTAAGCATCACGGTATCCGAGTAATAGCATGTTGAAGTTTGTAGCCATTTTGCACTTTGGACTGTTAAGGAATCGATCCAGTTGTGCATAGCTCGGAGTGAATTCATGTGTCTATATGCAAAAGAGAACTATGCCTAGTGTAAAAATAACTATTCAGATGCATTGGAAAAATCCGTTTGGTCACACGAGCTGCAAAACGAAAGTTGCACCATTTTGCAACTTTTCACTACTTGCATTTGACACTTTTTCCATCAAGTGAAAACTAAACACTATAGGAAAAATTCCTCGAAGATAGAAAAAAGTAAGAGAGGTTATTGTAGAGGGGCCCAATTTGATCCCATAGGCTTAGATGAGAAGTTTCTAGGAATCATGGTGTCCGAATAAGAGCATGCTGAAGTTCACACTCATTTTGCACTTTCGACCCTTAAGGGAGCAATCCGGTTGAACGTAGCTCAAAGCGATTTCACATGTTTGGGTGTGAAAGAGGACCATTAATAGCATAAAAATATCCAGCTAGATGTGTTGGAACAATCTGTTTGGTCACATGAGCTACATAACAAAATTTGCACCACTTTGCAACTTTCAACTACTTGCATTTCACAACCTTTTTCCCCAAGTGAAAGTTCGCCACCACAGGAAAATTCATCTGAGATAGAAAAAACCGAGAGAGGTCAATGTAATCTTGTAGGATTAGATGAGAAGTTTCTAAGAATCATGGTATTTGAGTAATAGCATGCTGAAGTTTGGAGCCATTTTGCACTTTCGACCCTTAAGGGATCGATCTGGTTGAGCGTAGCTCAGAGTGACTCCACATGTTTGGGTAAAAAAGAGGACCATGAATAGAGTAAACATAATTATTTAGATGCATTGGAATAGTCTATTTGGTCACATGAGCTGCAAAATGAAAGTTGCACCACTTTGCAACTTTTAACTACTTGCATTTGACACTTTTTCCATCAAGTGAAAACTCAACACCATAGGCAAATTCCTCCAAGATAGAAAAAAAAAAGAGAGGTTATTGTAGAGGGGCCCAATGTGATCCCATAGGCTCAAACGAGAAGTTTCTAAGCATCATGGTGTCTGAATACGGGCATGTTGAAGTTCGCAACCATTTTGCACTTTGGACCCTTAAGGGATCAATCGGGTTGAACGTAGCTCAGAGAAATTTCACATGTTTGGGTGTGAAAGAGGACCATTCCTAGTGAAAAAATATCCACTCGGATGAATTGGAAAAATCTATTTGGTCAAACGAGCTGTAGAACAAAAGTTGCACCACTTTGTAACTTTCAACTACTTGCATTTGACAGCTTTTTCCCCGAGTGAAAATTCACCACCATAGGAAAATGCCTCTGAGATAGAAAAAATGAAGAGAGTTTATTGTAGAGGGTTCCACTGCAATCTTGTAGGATCAGACAAGAATTTTCTAAGCATCATGGTATCTGAGTAATAGCATGCTAAAGTTTGCAACCATTTTGCACTTTGGACCCTTAAGGAATAAATCATGTTGAGCGTAGCTCGAAGTGACTACGCGTGTTTGGGTGTGAAAGAGGACCATGCCTAGTGTAAAAAAACCTATTTGAACATGTTGGAATAGTTTGTTTGGTCACACGAGCTACAAAATGAAAGTTGCACCACTTTGCAACTTTTAACTACTTGCATTTGACACATTTTTCATCAAATGAAAATTAGACACCACAGGAAAATGCCTTCAAGATAGAAAAACTGAGAGAGGTTATTATAGAGGGGCCCAATCTGATCCCATAGGCTTAGACGAGAAGTTTCTAAGCATCCTGGTGTCCGAATACGAGCATGCTGAAGTTCACAACCATTTTGCATTTTGGACCGTTAATGGATCAATCAAGTTGAACATAGCTCAAAGCGATTTCGCATGTTTGGGTGTGAAAGATGACCATTCATAGCATAAAGGTATCCACTTGGATGCATTAGAACAATCTATTTGGTCACACAAGTTACAGAACGAAAGTTGCACCACTTTGCAACTTTCAACTACTTGCATTTGACAAATTTTTTCCCAAGTGAAAATTCACCACCACTGGAAAATGCCTTCGAGATAGAAAAAATAAAAAGAGTTTATTGTAGAGGGGCCCAACGTGATCTTATTAGATTAGACAAAAAAATTCTAAGCATCACGGTACCTGAGTAATAGCATGCTAAAATTTGCAGCCTTTTTGCACTTTCGACCCTTAAGGGATCGATCTAGTTGAACATAGTTCAAAGCGATTTTGTGTGTTTGGGTGCAAAAGAGGACCATTCCTAGCATAAAAGTACCTACCCAGATGCATTGGAATAATCTGTTTGGTCACATGAGCTACAGAATGAAAGTTGCACCACTTTGCAACTTTCAACTACTTGCATTTGACAACTTTTTCCCCAAGTGAAAATTTGCCACCATAGGAAAATTGGCCACGACACGAAGATTCACCTAAAGTCTCTTAGGATAGACTGCTACCAAAATGAACTTTGTAACATGGTTCTAGGTGCCCCTAAAACATTTCAAAAGATTCCTCAAATAAATGTAGGATCAGACAAGAAGTTTCTAAGCGTCACGGTATCTGAGTAATAGCATGTTGAAGTTTGCAGTCATTTTTCACTTTGGACCCTTAAGGGATCAATCCGATTGAACGTAGTTCGAAGTGATTCTATCTGTTTGGGTGCGAAATAGGACCATGCCTATAGTGAACATACCTATTCAGATGCGTTGGAACAATTCGTTTGGTCACACTAGCTGCAGAACGAAAGTTGCACCACTTTGCAAGTTTCAACTACTTGCATTTGACAACTTTTTTCCCAAGTGAAAATTTTCCACCATAGAAAAATGCCTATGAGATAGAAAAAACTGAGAGAACTGATTATAGAGGGACCCGACTTGATCTTGTAGGAACAGATGAGAAGAATCTGAGCATCACGGTATCCGAGTAATAGCATGCTGAAGTTTGCAGCCATTTTGCACTTTGGACCCTTAAGGAATCGATCCGGTTGAGTGTAGCTTAGAGTGAATCCGCATGTCTGGGTATAAAAGAGGACCATTATTAGTATAAAAATAACTATTCAGATGCATTGGAACATTCCGTTTAGTCGTACGAGTTGCAAAATGACAGTTGCACCACTTTGCAACTTTTAACTACTTGCATTTGACACTTTTTCCATCAAATGAAAACTAGACACCATAGGAAAATGCCTCCAAAATAGAAAAAACTGAGAGAGATTATTGTAGAGGGGCCCAATTTGATCCCATAGTTTTATATAAGAAGTTTCTAAGTGTCACAGTGTCTGAATACGAGCATGCTGAAGTTCGCAGCCATTTTGCACTTTGGACCCTCAAGGGATCGATCCGATTGAACATAGCTCAAAGCAATTTCACGTGTTTGGGTGAAAAAGAGGACCATTCCTAGCATAAAAATATCCACTCAGATGCATTGGAACAATCCATTTGGTCACACGAGTTGCATAACAAAAGTTGCACCACTTTACAACTTTCAACTACTTGCATTTGACAACTTTTTCCCCAAGTGAAAATTCGCCAGCATAGAAAAATTTCTCTGAGATAAAAAAATCGAGAGAGTTTATTGTAGAGGGGAACAAAATGATCTTGTAGGATTAGAATAGAAGTTTCTAAGCATCACGATATCTGAGTAATAGCATGCTAAATGTTGTAGCCATTTTGCACTTTGGACCCTTACGAAATCAATCATGTTGAGCGTAGCTCGGAGTGACTCCGCATGTTTGGGTGCAAAGGAGGACCATGCCTAGTATAAAAATACCTATTCAAATGCATTGGAATAGTCCATTTGGTCACACGAGCTGCAAAATGAAAGTTGCACCACTTTGCAACTTTTAACTACTTGCATTTGACACTTTTTCCATTAGGTGAAAACTAGAAATTATAGTGAAATGCCTCTAGAATAGAAAACATCAAGAGAGGTTATTGTAGAGGGGCCCAATGTGATCCCATAGGCTTAGATGATAATTTTCCAAGCATCATGGTGTCTTAATACGAGCATGTTTAAGTTTGCGACCATTTTGCATTTTGGACCGTTATGGGAACGATCAGGTTGAACATAACTCAAAGCGATTTCACATTTTTGGGTGCAAAAGAGGACCATTTCTAGCATAAAAATATCCACCTAGATGGATTGGAACAATCCATTTCATCACACGAGTTGCAGAACGAAAGTTGCACCACTTTGCAACTTTCAACTACTTGCATTTGACAGCTTTTTTGCCCAAGTGAAAATTTGCCACCATAGGAAAATGCCTCCGAGATAGAAAACACTGAGAGAGGTTATTGTAGAGGGGCCCAATGTGATCTCATAGGATTAGATGAAAAGTTTCCAAGAGTAACGGTACCTGAGTAATAGCATGCTAAAGTTTGCAGCCATTTTGCACTTTTGACCCTTAAGGGATCGATCCAGTTAAATGTAGTTCAAAGCGATTTCATATGTTTGGGTGTGAAAGAGGACCATTCCTAGCATAAACGTACCCAACCAGATACATTCGAACAATTCGTTTGGTCACAGGAGCTGCAGAACAAAAGTTGCACCACTTTGCAATTTTCAACTACTTGCATTTGACAATTTTTTCCCCAAGTAAAAATTCCCCACCACAGGAAAATTCCTCTAAGATAGAAAAAACTAAGATGTGTTATTGTAGAGGGGCCCAACTCAATCTCATAGGATGAGACGATAAGTTTCTAAGTGTCACGAAACCTGAGGAATATAATGTTGAAGTTTGCAACCATTTTGCGCGTTCGACCCTTAAGGGATCAATCCGGTTGAACGTAGCTTGGAGAAAGTTCGTGTGTTTGGGTGATAAATAGGACCATGCCTAGTGTAAAATTACCCACCCATAAGCATTGGAACAATATTTTTGGTCACACGAACTGCAGAATGAAAGTTTCAAGACTTTGCAACTTTCAACTACTTGCAGTTGACAAATTTTTCCCCAAGTGAAAATTCACCATCATAAGAAAATGCCTCTGAGATAGAAAAAACTAAGAGATTTTATTGTAGAGGGGCCAAACACAATCTCATAGGATCAGGTGGGAAGTTTCTAAGTGTTATGGTACCTGAGCAATAGCATGCTAAAGTTTGCATCCATTTTGCACTTTGGACCCTTAAGGGATCGATTCAGTTAAACGTAGCTTAGAGCGATTTTGCATGTTTGGGTGTGAAAGAGGACCATGCCTAGTTTAAATATACCCACCCGGATGTGTTGGAATAATCCATTTTGTCACACAAGCTGCATAGCAAAAGTTGCACCACTTTGTAACTTTTAACTACTTGCATTTAACACTTTATCCATCAAGTGAAAACTGGACACCACAAAAAAATGCTTCTAAAATAGAAAAAATTGAGAGAGATTAATGTAGAGGTGCCCAATGTGATCTTGTATGTTTAGAAAGAGATTTCGTAATCACCACGGTTTATGAGTAATACCCTATCAAATATTTTTGCCCTTTTGCACTTTGGACCGTTAAGGGATTGAGTCGATTGAATGTATCTTAGAGCGATTGTGCTCTTCTTTTTATGGAATTAGGTGGGCAGAAGACTTAACTCCATTTTAGTTTTGGTTTGGTTGGATTTCAAGTGATTTTGTGCAGTTTAGAAGGTAATTACTAAGGGTCGGTCTATATACCCTGTTTTAAGGGTTTTGAGTGCATTAAAATGTTATATTAATCCTTCCACCCACTGTATGCTTCTATAACTTGATTTAAAAGCTTAGTTATGGTTATAAAACATGTGTGCGAAGTTTTGTGTGCAAGGGAGGAAAATAGAGGGTTTTTAGGTGATGTCATAGATGTCAAATGATGCATTTTTTAGTGGAAAATGGTGTTTTAGTGTTAGGGTTTGAAGAAATCTTTGGAGGAAGTGATATCTCTTGAAATTTTAACCTTTTGCAAAACTTTTTGAAGGTGTTTCAAGCTTTGGTTGGTTGTGGGAAGGTCTGGAGTATGTTTTTTCAATAAACCTTTGCCTACATGTCACCCTCAATATTTGATTATCTGATGGTAAATAGATTGGTAAATAGGTTGTTGTGGGTATTTTGAGCATGCTTTGCCTTGAATAAGGTAAATTAAGAGCATTAGGTATGTTTTAGGATGAGTTTTGGGTCTAGTGATAAAAAATGTTTAAATTTCAATCTTGCACTAGAAGTTGTCTTTGTAGCCTTTGAAGGAAAATTTGTGTATTTGTATATGAGTGTGAAAGAATGGAGTTTTTTTTTATGTAATAAGGCTATTTCCAAGCAATTTTTGTTGGTTTATAGGTCATTATTTGTAGTCATTAGGTTGGAGGAGTCTAAAATTCCAAATTTGTAAGTTGCTTAAAGCAACAAATTTGAAATGCAACGGTTACTTGTTTTAAAAGTTGGTATTTAGTTAGTTGAGGGCATGGATCAGTTATAGAAGGGTGTAGAGGACTATCTAAAGCCTTGAAATGTGCATTACGAGAGGTTTTTGTTGAACTTTTGTAGAAGATCTACTAAGAATTATTCACTCTTCTCTTTTTTTCTAATTTTATGTGTATTTTTGTTGATCCCATGCTTGGTACGGCCTATAGCTTGTTTGTATGCCTACAAGGTTGTCATGGTTTGATAGAGGAGTGAGAAAAATTTCTTTTGGAATTAGTTTGGTCAAATTTCATAAATAATATAGGAAGTTATCATCATTCTTCTAGAACTGGTCAAAAACCCTGAAAAACTAGGGTTTGATCACAAGAATGCACACAACTTGGCATTCTCTTTTGGTCAAGGCTTAATTCTTGGTGGAATGGTAGAGTTCATCATCCAATTTATTTTTTAAGAGGTTTTGGAGAATGACATGGATTTTGGAGTGATTTTTTGGTTACCTTAGGCTTGGCATCCTCATGTGACAAGCCTAATTTTATGTAAGAAACTCTGAGTTTGATGAGTTGTGAGTGGAATCTGTTGAGAGGGATCATTCAAGGGTGTTGAGATGTGTGTATTGATGTTGTAAGAACCATGTTCATGGCTTAGGGGATTTGGGGTGGTGCAGGGGCACCTTGGGGTCCAAATGCCTCCATGAGGCTTGAATGAATGTCATTTTTGATTTTCAGGTTGATTTCAATGTAATAAGGTCCTAAGGACCATCTTCAATTTTTTTGATAATATTTTAAGCTTAGTGTTGAGTTTTGATATTTGTAGTAGGTCTCCTTCTCACCATGTAGTGTTGGTGCATCTAGGAAAAATAATAAATCATGGTGCCATGATGAAACCAAGAATTTGAGGGGAGTCACCTTGGTCATTTGTTGTGTTTTGAAGAGACTTTAACACCTTTGGTTTGTTCTACCTAGTCGGGTTCTTGGTGTAGTGTTAATTGCCTTAACTAGGCAATTAGAGGTCTAAATAAGAGTTAGTTTGTTCCCAACATCCCTCCTATTAAAAATTCACTTAAGGGAAATTTGTGGGAGGTTTTTAGAGTTTAAATATGCCTCTCTTGGTTGAGGCAACATTGTTGATGAAGAAACAAAGAAGATTCAATAAAAAAATTGGTTTCTTTTCTGATTTCTTGTGCATGAATTCCTAATCTTGTACTTGGTACAGTGTATAAGTTTATTTTCAGACTCCAAGGCTATAATGGTTTGAAGGGGGGTTTCTTTGGATCTCTTTTAGCATTGGTGTGGAGTAATTTCATTGAGAGACAAGGGAGATATTCATATTTCTCTGTCGGGTGGTCTGAAACCCTCCAAAATCAAGGTGTTGATTGAATTTTGCTTTTTTTTCCCATTCCCACCATGCATTAAGTCCAGGACTGGGTGGAATGGGAAAGTACCATATGTACTTTGATGTTATAATTGTTTCATAGAGTGGCATGCAGGTTTGGGAAGGATCTTTGAAGATCTAGGCCTGGCATCATTATGTGACAGGCCTAGAATCAAGGGGAAAATTTTGATTTTTGGTCTTTGTGAGAATATTTTGTGAATACAGTCCTGTCGGGACTTGTGAAATAGATGTGAGAAGAGTATATGAACTTACCTATGGCTGAGGGGTGTTGGGGAGTGCCTAGGTACTATGTTCCTTGAGTTGAGCAACCTATTAGGCCTACCTTGTAGTGTTACCTTTTGGCTTGTTGTGACTTTACCTTTGATTTTGAAGAACGGAGGCTTTGAGACTTTGTAGAGGTATCCATTTGTTTTCCGAATACAAGCATGCTGAAGTTCGTAGCCATTTTTCACTTTGGACCATTAAGGGATCGATCTAGTTGAACGTAGCTTAGAGCGATTTCACGTGTTTGGGTGAAAAAGAGTACAATGCCTAGTGTAAACGTATCCACCCAGATGCGTTGGAACAATCCGTTTGGTCACACAAACTATAGAACGAAATTTGCACCACTTTGGAACTTTCAACTACTTGCATTTGACAACATTTTCCCAAAGTGAAAATTCACCACCACAGGAAAATGCCTCTGAGATAGAAAAAATAGAGAGAGGTTATTGTAGAGGGGCTCAACGCAATCTCGTAGGAGCAGATGAGAAGTTTCTAAGAATCATAGTATTTGAGTAATAGCATGCTAAAGTTTGCATCCATTTTGCACTTTGGACCCTTAAGGAATCGATCCAGTTGAGTGTAGCTCAGAGTGACTCTGCATGTGTGGGTGCGAAAGAGGACCATGCCTAGTGTAAAAGTACCTATTCGAACATGTTGGAATAGTCTGTTTGGTCACACGAGCTGCAAAATGAAAGTTGCACCACTTTGCAATTTTAACTACTTGCAGTTGATAGTTTTTTCATCAAGTGAAAACTGGACACCATAGGAAAATGCCTCCAAGATATAAAATCGAGAGAGGTTTTTGTAGAGGGGCCCAATGTGATCCCATAGGCTTAGACGAGAAGTTTCTAAGCACCATGGTGTCTGAATACGAGCATGTTGAAGTTCACAACCATTTTGCACTTTGGACTGTTAAGTGATCGATCAAGTTGAATGTAGCTCAAAGAGATTTCGCGTGTTTGGGTGTGAAAGAGGACCATTCATAGCGTAAACCTATCCACTTGGATGCATTGGATTAATCTATTTGGTCACACGAGCTGCAGAACAAAAGTTGAACCACTTTGCAACTTCAACTACTTGCATTTGACAACTTTTTCCCCAAGTGAAAATTCGCCACCACAATAAAATGTCTCCAAGATAGAAAAAATAAAGAGAGTTTATGGTAGAGGGGCCCAATGTGATCTTATTGGATCAGATGAAAATTTTCTAAACATCATGGTACCTGAGTAATAGCATGTTGAAGCTTGCAGCCATTTTGCACTTTCGACCCTTAAGGGATCGATCTAGTTGAACATAGTTCAAAGCGATTTTGTGTCTTTCAATGAAAAATAGGACCATTCCTAGCATAAATGTACCCACCCAAATGCATTGGAATAATTTGTTTGATCACACAAGTTGCAGAACGAAAGTTGCACCACTTTGAAAATTTCAACTACTTGCATTTGACAAGTTTTCCCCAAGTGAAAATTCGCCACCACAACAAAATGCCTCAAAAATAGAAAAAATTGAGAGAGGTTATTGAAGAGTGGCCCAGCGTGATCTCACAGAATTAGACAAGAATTTTCTAAGTCATGGTACCTGATTAATAGCATGTTGAAATTTGCAAATATTTTGCACTTTCAACCCTTAAGGGTTCAATTTGGTTGAACGTAGGTCAGAGCGATTTTGTGTGTTTGGGTGTGAAAGAGGACCATGCCTAGGATAAATGTACCCACTCAGACATATTGGAACAATCTATTTGGTCACACGAGATTTAGAACAAAAGTTACACCACTTTGCAACTTTCAACTACTTGCATTTGACAACTTTTTTCCTAAGTGAAAATTCGCCACCACAGGAAAATGCTTATGAGTAGAAAAAATTGAGAGAGGTTATTTTAGAGTGACCCAACACAATCTCGTAAGATCAGATGATAATTTTCTAAGTGTCATGGTAGTCGAGTAATAGCATGTTGAAGTTTGCAATGATTTTGCACTTTTGATCCTGAAGGGATCGATCCGGTTGAACGTAGCTTAGAGAGATTTCACATGTTTGGGTGTGAAAGAGGACCATGCCTAGCATAAATGTACCCACCTGGACATGTTGGAAAAATCTATTTGGTCACATGAGTTGCTTAAATAAATTTGCACCACTTTGCAACTTTTAACTACTTGCATTTGACACTTTATCCATCAAGTCAAAATTGGACACCATAGGAAAATGCTTCTAAGATAGAAAAAAATTGAGAGAGGTTATTTTAGAGGGTCCCAACGTGATCTCGTAGGTTTAGAAAGAGATTTCTTAATCACTACGGTCTACGAGTAATACCCTATGAAAGATTGCTACCCTTTTGCACTTTGGACCCTTAAGGGATCGAGTCGGTTGAATGTATCTTAGAGTGATTGTGCTCTCTTTTTGATGGAATTAGGTGGGCAGAAGACTTAACTCTATTTTAGTTTTGGTTTGGTTGGATTTCAAGTGATTTTGACCATTTTAGAAGCTAATTACTGAGGGTCGTTCTGTATACCCTGTTTTAAGGGTTTTGAGTGCATTAAAATGTCATATTAAGCCTTTCACCCACTGTATGCTTTTGTAACTTTATGGAAAGGCTTAGTTAGGGTTATAAAATTTGTGTGCAAATATTTTTGTGCAAGGGAGGAAAATAGAGGGTTTTTAGGTGATGTCGTAGATGTCAAATGGTGCATTTTTTAGTGGAAAATGGTGGTTTAGTGCTAGGGTTTGAAGAAATATTTGGGGGCAGCGATATCTCTTGAACTTCTAACCTTGTGCAAACCTTTTTGAAGGTGTTTTAGGCTTTGGTTGGTTGTGGGAAGGTTTGGAGTATGGTTTTTCAATAAACCCTTGCCTACAACTCACCCTCAATATTTGATTATCTGATGGTCACTAGGTTGATCAATAGGTTGTTGTGGGTATTTTGAGCATGATTTTCCTTGAATAAGGTCAATTAAGACCATTAGGTATGTTTTAGGATGAGTTTTGGGTCTAGTGATAAAAAATGTTTAAATTTCAATCTTGCACTAGAAGTTGTCTGTGTAGCCTTTGAAGGAAAATTTGTGTATTTGTATATGAGTGTGCAAGAATGGAGTTTTGTTGATGTAATAAGGCTATTTCCAAGAAATTTGTGTGGTTTTAGAGGTCATTATTTTTATTCATTAGGTTGGAGGAGTCTAAAATTTCAAATTTGTAAGTTGCTTAAAGCAACAAATTTGAAATGCAACGGTTTCTTGTTTTAAGAGTTGGTATTTAGTTAGTTGATGGCATGGATCAGCTAGAGAAGGATGTAAAGGACTATTTAAAGCCTTGAGATGTGCATTAAATGAGGTTATTGTTGAAATTTTGGACAAGATATAATAAGAATTATTCACACTCTTCTCTATTTTTCTAATTTTCTCTGTAAATTTGTTGATCCCATGCTTGGTACAGCCTATAGCTTGTCTGTACGGCTGCAAGGATGACATGGTTCGATAGAGGAGTGAGATAAATTACTTTTGGTAGTGGTTTGGTCCAAATCCATAAATAATATAGGGAGTTATCATCATTTTTCTAGAATTGGTAAAAAACCTTCAAAAATCAGGGTTTGATCACGAGAATGTACACAACTCACCATTCCCTTTTGGTCAAGGCTTAATTCTCGGTGGAATGGTAGAGTTCATCATGTTCTTTATGCAAGAAGAGGTTTTGGAGAACGACATGGAGTTTTGAGTGATTTCTTGGTTACCTTAGGCTTGGCATCCTCATGTGACAAGCCTAATTTTGTGTAAGAAAGTCTGAGTTTGATGAGTTGTGAGTGGAATTTGTTGAGAGGGGTCATTCAAGGGTGTGTAGATGTGTGTATTGATGTTGTAAGAACCACGTTCATGGCTTAGGGGAGTTGGGTTGGTGCAGGGGCACCTTGAGATCCAATATCCTGAATGAGGCTTGAATGAATCTCATTTTTGTTTTTTAGGTTGATTTCAATGTAATAAGGTCCTAAGGACGATCTTCAATGTTTGTAATAAGCTTTTAAGCTTAGTGTTGAGTTTTGATGTTTGTAGTAGGTATCCTTCTCACCATGTAGCATTGGTGCATGTAGGCCAACTAATGAATCATGGTGCCATGATGAAACCGGGAATTTGAGGGGAGTCGCCTTGGTCATTTTTTGTGGTTTGA
The DNA here is from genome assembly GCA_007115665.2 of Sequoiadendron giganteum. NCBI lineage: Eukaryota > Viridiplantae > Streptophyta > Pinopsida > Cupressales > Cupressaceae > Sequoiadendron > Sequoiadendron giganteum. The sequence goes on from CM021110.1 coordinate 307,158,748, forward strand.
AGAGCCTTGAACACCTTTGGAGTGTTCTACCTAGTCGAGTTATTGGTGTAGTGTTAATTGCTTTAACTAGGCAATTAGAGATCTAAATAAGAGTTAGTTGGTTTACAAAATTCCTCCAAATCAAAATGCAGTTAAGGTATGTTGAAGGGAGGTTATTAGAGTTTAAATGTGCCTCTCTTGGTCAAGGAAAGGTTGTTGATGAATAAATAAAGAAGATTCAATAAAAAATTTGGTTTGTTTTATGATTTCTTGTGCAAGAATTGATGATCTTGTACTTGGTACGGTCTGTAGGTTTTTTTTCAAAATCAAAGGCTATAATGGTTTGAAAGGGGGTTGAGTTGGATCTCTTTTGGGATTTTTGTAGAGTAATTTAATTGAGGGACAAGGGAGATATTCATATTTCTCTGTCGGGTGGTCTAAAACCCTCCAAAATCAAGGTGTCAACTGAATTTTGCTTGTATCTTCCATTCCCACCATGCATTAAGGCTAGGACTGGATGGAATGGAAGAGTGCCATATTTAATTTGATCTTATAATTGTTTTATAGAGTGGCATGCAAGTTTGGGAAGGATCTTTGAAGATCTAGGCCTGGCATCATCATGTGACAGGCCTAGAGTCAAGGGGAAAAGTCTAATTTTTGGTCTTTGTCAGAATGTTTTGTGAATACAGTCTGTTAGGGATTTTTGAAATGGATGTAAGAAGAGTATATGATCTTACTTGTGGCTGAGGGGTGTTGGGGAGTGCCTAGGTAGTATGTTCCTTGAGCTGAGTAACCTATTAGGCCTACCTTGTAGCATTACCTTTTGGCTTGTTGTGACTTGACCTTTGATTTTCAAGAAGGGAGGCTTTGAGACTTTGTAGAGGCATCCATTTGTTGTCCAAATTCAATGGTTTGGGCCTGGTACAAGCTTGTATGTGGTTTTTGTCTTGACTGTCCTACCAGGCAGTGCTACAAGGGTCAAGGATAAAAGAGGCCTAAAGGCTAGAATAAAGCTTGGAAATTACTTTGTTTTCTCATAGTTTTATTGATTTTTCTGAGTTCCCTGCATATGTAGAAGAGGAACAGGTCTTATATGTATTTAATTCCCTTGATAAATAGTAGATAAACATTCTAACTTGTGTTTTGTGGCTTGGCAGGGTTTGGTTTAATCTTTTAGTGCCTTAATTCATCAAATTGCTCCTACTGGGTTCGTGAACAACATTAAGGTTTTGGGGTTATTCTAATGAAATAACCATCATCCCACCTACTATCATCAAATTTAACTTAGTGGGATGATGTAGTTGAGTGTAGTGAATGTTACTTTAGGAGTAGGAGGCATGGAAGGATGATCCCTTGGCTTGAAGAATGAAAGGAAGGGCTGGAGGTGTGTGTTTTCCCTTGGAAATTTGTGGGTCAGACCTATGGAATGAATAAGCCTTATTGTTAATGGTCAAGTGATTGTTCCTTAAGCATGGGTAGACCTATTAAAATATTTTTGTGTAGTTATATTGGGTAGGAATGGCTGGGAAGGTGAATATTCAATAATGGTACCCTAAAACCTTAGTTATTTAGGCTACAAGGAGGATTTTTGCATTGGAGGCTTGTTTAAGAATTTGGGGTCAGGAGACATGGGAAATCCTTGGTTTGGGAACTTGAGTCAAGACCCTTTTTTGGTTAGAAGGTCTGGTGTGGAGATCTAAAGGTAGTCCCTTTATTAAAAATGGCCTAATTTGAGGCTTACAATTGTGAAAGTCCGATTTTGAGGTGCTTGGTCCTAAGAAGGTGTATTTTATTTTCTTGTATGATGTGTATCTTTGAGAAGGGTATTTAAATCCATGATTATTTTACTAAGTGTTTTGGAAAAGTTTGGCCAAAATTCTAAAAAACTAGTTTCCAACTGCTGCAAAGGAAACATATGTCAATAGGTGAGTTTTGAGGAATTCAATGAATTTGCCTTAGGGATTGTGAAAAGTTGATCTAATTATCATTGCTTGGATGTTGACAGCCTCTGTAGGGTCCTTGTTGAGTTTGAAGCTATTTTACAAGGTTGAGTTAATTGAAAGTTGATGTCTTGCTTGACATATTTGAGAGAAGCTATGTCCATTTGTGTCTTGGGTTACCACCACCTCTGCATCAGTAGGGGAAATAGAATATGCCTTTTTACAATTATATTAGACATTATTTCATTCTCACTCATAAATCCACATGTTTTTCCTTGAAGAAAACTTTAAATGTAAACCATGAAGCATTAACACTACTTTTAAATGTAATATACACATTTGCATGTCTTATTTTCTCATACTTTTTGTATATTAAAAAATACACTAAGTCAATGACAAATATTACAATAGTGATGGAAGAAAATCTTGAAAATATTTCCATTTTCAATACTTGTAGCAATGCATGTAGGGAAATAATCCTCCCATTTGTAGCACAAATCATGAAATATATTGTACTTGAGAAGAAACAAAAGGAGTTGCTGCCAAGTTTCATTTCTCCATTCCACCTCCGTTGGCCCAGTTATTTGCATTCCAAAATGGTTCAAAACATGTAAATCCCCTTCTCCCTACGAAACACATGGGTAGTATCCTCTATGTGGTGGTGTAGTATCATAAGAATTTGGTCCACAAAACTCCTACAAAAGCCTATCAATCTTAGACATGGACTTAAATAAAATCCATTAAAAGAGCAATAACTAAATAATGTTAGTCATACAGTTGACGAGACCTACTATCACCTTCATGCATGCTAGATAAGGAGGTCGATTGAAGGCCATAAAATGGTTATGTGCCCCTTTGCTACTTTATCATCTCTCGATGATCCTACGTATAAATTTCAAATATATCCCTAACATAATTAACATAAAACATGTAGCATATAAGAATCCGATAAATCTATGAGATGGAAAAGAAAGAGAAGATTGACAACCAGAAAATGCACCAGCAATCGATGTTTATCATACCACTAAACACTTGCACCACCAACCGATGTTGTTCTTTTCTTATATACTTTGAGAAACATCAATATTACCTACAGTCACAATCAAAAAAGGATCAATGAAATTTGTAAACCCATATGACATCAAACACTAATGGTGAAAAATCCTGATTGCAAGGTGTTGGTCCAAAAGAGTGATCAATAACATGATTTAAAAAATTCAATGTGCATACTTACAAATCAATCTAGGGAACCATCCAGGTCTTCTCTACTCTTTATTGTGTCAAGTATTGCCTCGTGGTCAGACTCGCACACTTTCCAAAAGCTCTTGTTCGCAGGTCTACCCTTATATTTGATCAAATGAATGTTGGTGGTGATGACAAGGTTCAAACTTAGTGAAGAATTCTTTGATACATGTCGAAGTCCTCAAATAACCAAACTACAAGATTCTTAACTGGATACCTTCGAAGCCATATTCCAGTAACAACCACCGAACCGATAGGATATTCTATGTTTTCTTCATCTATAACTGGGGCCTCTAATTTCTTTTTGGCCTCGATACAATGACACGGGTAATAATCTATACCCTCTTCATTGTCTTCATTTGCAATCACCGCATAAATGAGCCCTGCATTGATATTTTCATCTGGTTATATGTATTTACTAAACAACATAGTAAAACTTGTAAGTAAGAAATATTACCTGGTTCTATTAGGTCCGATACATGATCAAAGTCAATGGATGATTGCATCTTCATGATTTGTAGATTTTTCGAGAGCTAATAAGTGTCAAGTGGGGTTAGAATTCTTATAGACCATTCATCAACCCACTCTGTTGACTCACAATCATTCCATGCTTGAAGTGTACATGCATAATAAAAGCATGTCATCTTCCACATATGGATAGTTCACATACCTGCATTGGAGCTTCTAAAAGAGTGTAGCTTGCTTGATCCTATTAGTGTACAACAATCCTCATATTTTTCAATGTTAGTATCATCTAGTAAATGAAAAATCTATGAACTAAATAATTACCTTAACTACCTAGACCCATTGCACCATTGCACCACTGGAAAATTGATCTTGCATCTGTCAATTTTACAATGTTTTTGTACTTTAACTCTTCTCATGCTAGGGCTCTTTTGATACACACACCTACTCCATCATGCTCCCCCTTTCCATGCCCGACCTTTGAAAAGTTCCACATATGCTAAAAACCACTAATCCTATACATCCTGCTCAACCAGTAAAACATTATGGCATTCTTAAATTGTGATGTACAATTATTTGACCTTATGATATGCTGACTAAATGATATTCCCCTGCTAGCCAAATCAACATAGAACATATGAAAGCAACCTTGCACAAACTCTATAGAATGTGTGTGATCATTACTAATGTAAAATTGATACTCCCTCAATACTTTCCTATTTTCCTCTATACTATCATTTTCATGAATGGATGTTATATGCACAAATATAGAAACTTTTGTGTTGTAGTATTATGATTACACCTCGTTCTATGACTGTAGTGTGTAGTTCTCAGTGAAGGCGACAACTGAAACAATATGATGAAGTGGAAATGTGTCCTTGCATAAATTGAACTGTGAGTGCAACCATTGTGCTCTATGTGTATGCCTTGCATACTCATAGACCACCTGATCATGAAAAATTCCCATAAACTAATACACTAGAATCTTATCACTAACCAATTCACACTTCTTTGCTTCTTTCTCATCTTTTAGACTATATGCCACTATCTTATATTTGTCAAATTCTATAATTTTGTCTCCAATTGTGTGTGTACTAGCCATGTGTTGATAAATTGGAAAATATTGCATGCCACCACAATGATCACATGTGCCATCCAAACATGATTTTTGGTAAAAAATTTGACCATCCTCTCTTTCACATAAAATGGAAGACAAAAATTCCCTTGATGATTTAGGTGGAGGCATTATGTTACATTCCTGCAAAACATTGTCAGTATGCATATCTACACATATACATTGATAAACATCATAATGGTTAGAAAACTCAATATGAACCCTACAATAACAAGTAGTGCATGTGTGATTTATTTTGAGATAAAAAGGCTTTAGCATTTCAAAATACCTTTGACATATTTTAATTTCAGGAAACTTCCGTAAAAAATAAAAAAAAAATTGGGTTTGAGTGGTATCCAAAAAATGCATTGGATGTGGCTCACGGTTTTTACTACCAATTCTTCTTCTTACAACATCTCTTCTATTAGGAGAGGTCCTTGTTTTATCCTTCCAATAATTCACAATTAAAGATCTCAATCCTTGAGAAATTCTTGTATCTCTACATGGAACTCTACCCGAGAATGCCCATAACTCATTGCTATTTGGATCCTCCACTCTTTCATGCCTTCCTTTGGCTCTCATTAGAGATTATATACTTATTTTCAAAGACTTACTTTCCTTTGTAAGGTTCAACTTGTTCCTTTTTTCAATGATTAATAGTGTTGTTTTCATCACACATCGTGTGGCACAACTATCCTTCGTGCATGAGGTGGAACCCACGCTCTCCTATGCACTCATCAAGTTATTTACAATGGAATTTTCACTTGAGATTCAAAACTCTTATCCCAAGAGCCTTCATGGTGGGCCTAAATTTGAGTTGCCTCATCATTTCAATAAATAGTTGGAATCTTCCACCCTCACTTAGCTTCACAAAAAATAAACTCCATATCCTCCATGCATATCTTTGACATGTATGTTTTGGAATCTTATTAAGCATTCATTTCAGAACATTGGAATCAATATCAATAAAAAATGTAGGTTTTCTAAGAAAAAATCTAGGAGGATTTCTCAAATGTAAATTTGTGTCAACATTGGGAAGGTCAATAACATCGGGGATAGATCACGTACCTTCAATCAAAGGTTCAATTGATGACATACCTTGAGATTGACATGTAAACGATGTTATACCTCCAACTTGAGATGTGTTTTCTGATGTACTTTCAAAATGCAATGTTGTTGATGTTGTGTCTTCAATTGGAGATGTGATTTCTGATGTACTTGGAAAACCACATGTTGTTTCTGATGTGTCTTCAACTAGAGATGTGCATTTAGCTTCACCTATGGTTGATGATGTGCCCCCAACTTCGGTATACATTCCTGTCCTTCCATGAACTTTCCTAATTCGTGCCCTTTGTTTTACCAATTTGACATATCTCTTAGATTGCACGAGAATTTTTGGGTTGTATGGGCTGAAATTCCTTTGCTTCACCAGCTATATTTTTTTATTTTCTTCTCCTTTCATTTTTAAGTTCACATTCTTCCAGTGTTAGAGGCTTCAATCATTTCCTCAGCATGATGTTCAATGGTACATGCTCACAAACACACCTAGAACCGCAAACACACATAAAAAAAAGTAAGTAATGCATTTTATGAAAATATTGATATCGCTGATTACATTGCATTAAATATGAAACACACCAAAGCATTTTATGAAAGAAGGCAATGAGTTGTTTGGAATTATCAAACATGTCTATGCTAGACAACATTTTTGATACATGATGGAGTTAGATGTCTATAGGGTTAGATATTAGAGTAGGGATTTTGAGTGTGGTTGATGCAGAGAGGGGTGGAAACCATTCAATTCACCAAATCAATGAGAATCAATAAGATTCCAAAGCAAACTCAGATATTCAACTGAAAATCCCAACTTCTACCAAGCTTTCCCTTGTAATATAGGTAACCCGGTTCAAGGGCCTTTTCACCAAGATTTTCTAGAACACTTGAAAAAATTAGGGATGATTAAGATACCCATTTGCAAGTTATAAAACATAGGTAAACCCCAACATCAACTCCTTTGGACCAACATTGACTTCCAATAGACCCACCTTGGAAAAGGCTATTGAATTGGCCTAAGTTATAGAGAGAGTACCTTTTAAACACTATATATTCACTCAAACTCCTCAATCAACAGTATTTTATGTTTCAAAACCTCCTATTTCTTGATTTTTTTGATGGTCCAAGACCTCTAGACCCCTAATACAGGTCAAACCCTCAATTTCAATTAAAATACTTGGGGTTTTAATGAAACTCCTATCTCTCGGACCTTCCAGAACCATACAAAGTACCAAAAAAACTTACCAGACCTTGCACATGGTGAATAATACATTACATGGATAGTCCTTACCACATTTTTTCAAAACACCACTGAAGCCCTCATTTTCACCATGAAAATACCCTGCTACAGTCGTAGAACATCATCCCAAAAACCCAACCTTAACCCCAAAACATTATGAATAGGTTATGCATGTATTTTACAAGTTAGAGGACCCATTCCACAAGTTACAGTAGGCACAAAAAGTGGAATGGATCCAATTACATCATGAAACCCTTCAATCAAAGAACACTGTGAAAGTAGGTAGAAACAGTAAAAACAAGATAAATTTCGCTATACAAAGAGTTAGAACCTCTAAATAGGTGAAAATGAAAGAAAATTCATTAGTATACAAAAGCCAACTAGTTTCAGATCATCTTAGAGTCTGTATAGGCCGTAGAACAACAAGAAAAAGTGAGAGAAACCAGTAAGTGAATGTGAATTGGTTAGTTGAAAATTGAATTGAGGTTTTTGAGATTGAAGATTGTTTGAAATTGATCTAATTATGATTTTTCAAGGTTTTTTCTCCTTGCTCTACATCACAAACATAGAGTATAAGTTGTTGCCACCTAAATGAAAACTAGAGAATCTTGTGTTTATTTTTCTCATAACCAAATTTGTGATTGTCAATGAAGTCATGAAGAATATGAATTCAAATAAGGGTTTTTGATGCTATATCTTATAATTATTCACTATTTCTTTGGAAATGAGGTAACTTAGAAAGATGATAAGCATTCTTAATAGCACAAAATTTTCCTCTTTTTTATTTATTAGAAAGGTAAATGGTATGAATGAATGGAAACTTTCATTAACAACTATGTCAACTCACTTGAATTTATCTAAGAAAATGTTCAATGAAGGTGAATTTTTTATGGAATAAAAAAATTAATGGAGAATTGCATTAACATTCATGAAAGCTATTGTGTTTTCCAAATTAGTTGAAAATAAAATGAAATAGAGTGAATTCCACTAACCATGTTGGAAATGGACTACTATAAGCAATGAAAATAGAATTCATAAGTAAATTTGTGTTAACTAAATGTTATGTTTTTCATTTTTTATTCTTCAAACTCATAAAAATTAAACCTTTTATGTAAATCCCATCTAATTCAATATTTAATTCTATGTCCAATTGTTATGATTAATAAAATTATTTAAAAAATATAATTTATATTATAAAAAAAAAAACAAATATACTAAATATAAACATTTCAATATTACCAAAATGAATATATTACCTAAGCTAATGGAAAATTATGTAGAAACTTCAAAATGTCTTCTTCTACATTGTATACCATGCAGATTGGTGGTAAAAAGGTGATGGATCAAGCATAGATTGGTACAATATGAAGTCAACTACATAAAAAGGGGTGTTTCTGAATCAGATAAAGCACTGAACTAGAAAAATACAGAAGCATGTGGGCCTGAATCATGGAGTCAACCTCTATTTTTCCATTTCAAGGTAAAAAATATTTGGCACATGCCAAATTTGGTGCTCTCCAAATTTGGCGAGCACTAAATGTCTTGTTTTGAAAGGGAGAGATTCCACAGAGATGAAGGGAGTGAAACTCAAGATAGAGAGAGAGGTGATAGGAGTGATAGGGAGTTATCTAGTGTGGTAGCGATTGAGACTTGAGAGTGATAGAGACTTCAGAGGGATAGAGGGCATTAAAGTGAAAAATTAGTCTAAGTAGCATGGGAGGGAGTAATACCCGAGAGAGATACTTGAGAGGGAGAGATTTATTTAGTTATGGTGGGGGGGAGGACCTAAGAGAGGGAGTGAGACCCTTAAACTATAAACCCTATACCATTAACCCTTAAACCCTTATCCCTCAACCCTTAAACCCTAATTCCTTAACCCCTATACCCTCATAATCCCTCAACCCTCAACCCTCAACCCTTAAACCCTAATCCCTCAACTCCTATACCCTCTTAATGCCTCAACTGTCAACCATAAACCCTTAAACCCTAATCCCTCAACCCTCTATACCCTCTTAATCCCTCAACCCTCAACCCTCTACCCTCAACCCTTAAACCCTAATCCCTCAACATCTATACCCTCTTATTCCCTCGACCCTCGACCCTTAACCTTCAACTATTAAACCCTAATCCTTCAACCCCTATTCCCTCTTAATCCCTCAACCGTCAACCCCTAATCCCTCAATCCCTATACCCTCTTTATCCCTCAACCCCTATACCCTCTTAAGACCTCAACCGTCAACCCTCAACCCTAAAACCCTAATCCCTCAACCTCTATACCCTCTTAATCCCTCAACCCTCAACCCTCAACCCTAAAACCCTAATCCCTCAACCCTCAACCCTCAACCCTTAAACCCCAATCCATCAACCCCTATACCATTTTAATCCCTAAACCATCAACCCTCAACCCTTAAACCCTAATCCCTCAACCCCTATACCCTCTTAAACCCTCAACCCTTAACCCTCAACCCTCAACCCTCAACCCTTAAACCCTAATCTCTCAACCCCTATACCATCTTAATCCATCACCCTAAACCCTCAACCCTTAAACCCTAATCCCTCAACCCTATATACTCTTAATCCCTCAACCCTCAACCAACACTTAAACCCTAATCCCTCAACCCTATAGCCTTTTAAACCCTAAACCCTCCAACCCTTAAACCCTAATCCTCTCAACCCTATACCCTCTTAATCCCTCAACCCTCAACCCTCAACCCTTAAACTCTAATCCCTCAACCCCTATACCCTCTTAATCCATCAATCCTCAACCCTCAACCCTTAAACCCTAATCCCTCAACCCCTATACCCTCTTAATCCCTTAACCCTCAAACCTCAACCCTCAACCCTTAAACCCTAATCCCTTAACCCTCAACCCTTAAACCCTAATCCATCAACCCCTAAATCCTCTTAATCCATCAACCCTCAACCCTTAAACCCTAATCCCTCAAACCCTATACCATCTTAATCCCTCAACCCTCAACCCTTAATCCTCAAACCTTAAACCCTAATCCCTCAATCTCTATACCTTCTTAATCCCTCAACCCTCAACCCTCAACCCCTAAACCCTAATCCACAACTCCTAAACCCTAATCCCTCAAACCCTATACCCTCTTAATCCCTCAACCCTTAAACCTTAATCCCTTAACCCCTATACCCTCTTAATCCCTCAACCCTCAACCCTTAATCCTCAAACCTTAAACCCTAATCCCTCAATCTCTATACCTTCTTAATCCCTCAACCCTCAACCCTCAACCCCTAAACCCTAATCCACAACCCCTAAACCCTAATCCCTCAAACCCTATACCCTCTTAATCCCTCAACCCTTAAACCTTAATCCCTTAACCCCTATACCCTCTTAAGCCCTCAACCCTCAAACATAAACCCTTAAACCCTA
>CM021110.1:307169960-307193453 GCA_007115665.2 Sequoiadendron giganteum
GGAGATACTTGAGAGAGAGGGGAGAGAGACATAGTGGGAGGGGGTGGGAGAGAGAGAGGGAGCGAGTGAGAGAGATAAAGAGAGACCTGGTAGAGGGAGAGGGGGTAGAAGGGAGAGACTTGAGATAGAGAGAGGGAGGGAGAGACTTGAGAGATAGGGAGAGGGAGAGACTGGGAGAGAGATAAAGGGTGTGAGAGAGAGAGGGAGAGGTGGTGGGAGGGAGATACTTGATAGAGATGGAGAGGTAGAGGGAGTTAGATAGAGGGAGTGAGATAGGGATGGAGTGGAAGAGAGATAGAGGGAGTGACTATGAGAGGGAGAAGGGGTAGAAGGGGGAGACTTGAAAAAGAGAGAGAGGGAGAGGGGGTAGAACGAAGATACTCAAGTGAGAGAGAGGGAGAGGGGTTGGGAGGGAGAGATATATTGGGAGAGAGTCAGAGAGAGATAGAGGGAGTGAGAGAGAGAGGGAGTGGGAGAGAGAGAGGGATTGTGTGTGTGTGAGAGAGAGAGGGGGGATGGAGATACCCAAGAGAGAGTGAGAGAGAGAGGGAGAGAGATAGAGTGAGTGAGAGAGAGGGAATGGGAGAGAGATAGACGAAGTGAGTGAGTGACAAACCTAAGAGAGGGAGAGGGGGTAGGAGGGAGAGACTTGAGAAGGAGAGATAGAGAGAGAAAGATAACAACCTAAGAGAGGGAGAGAGAGTGAGAAAAGGGGTTGGAGTGAGATAAATTTATTTAGGTACCTATGTGGGAGGGAAAGAGAACCGAGAGAGTAGTCTAGGTCTCGTGAGAGGGAGTGAGACCTAAGAGAGACACTTCAAAGGGATAAAGAGTTATCCAATTAAGGGAATGAGTTAGAGAGCGTATGAAAGGTAAAACCTCAACTATCCATCTATGATCATAAACTGTGCACTGTAAGCATTATCAAAGTTGTCGACCAAAGAGAGGGGAAATTCAAGTTTTACCGAAAGCAGGTAATTTGGTGAGCGCCAAATGACACATCACATTTGGTGCATACGAAATTTGGAACTCACCAAATTTGATGTGCCATTTGCTAAGTGCCAAATTTGGCACTTGCCAAATGACCTACTTTTGATGTGTTGATTAACAGGATTTGCCAAATTTCCTCATATTTTCATCTGTGTGCCTCGTCTCATTTGCACGTCTTTCAATTTAACTATATAAAGAAAAAAAATGATAGCATTAATCTCTCTCTTAGCTATCTAAATATATAAAAAAAAATCATTTTGATTTAGTTAAGGTTTTGATCCATGACTCCTTTTGTAAATGCCTCCTTTTTTTGTCAAAAACCAACATGTGCTAGTTTTAGGATAGATTTTTACTCGTTCATCAAAACATGAAATAAATTACATTTTTTGAAACTAGACTCCATTCTACACATGGTGAAAAAAATAAAAATTCAATTAGTTTTCAAAAAAATTAGGGGGGAGCATGCTCAAATTTTAGCTTTTCAAGATGTGTCCACTTTGGAAATTCATAAAAAATTATCCGAAAGAACAAGGATAAACTACATGGTGTTAGCTAATTTCTCACCATTGGGATTTTTTAAATCCTAAAAAAAATTAATCAAAAAGGGGGGAGCCCTCAAGCACTATTCTATTTTGTTTTGATAAAAATAGGACCTGTTTTGCCACTTTTGAGACCCTTAATATTCATTATTTGAAAAAAAAAAAAGTAGCTTAGAAACTAGACTCGGAGAAATTCAACTTTTGTTCTTGTTACATCTTGAAATTTTTTGCGTAACTATCTTCATTTTCTCGTGCAAATCAAATTATATTGATTTCAGAAAAAAAAAAGTGGCATCTTAAAAGCCAAAATTGTGTCATAGATTGGTGCACTTACCCACCAAAGTACCTTTAATTTTACCCTTCTTCTCTAGATCACTTTCCTTCACACAACTTTCATAGTTAGTAGAACTAGGTTTTTTTCAATAGCCAAGAACAAGAATTCATTGTCATGAAAGTCTCCATAGTCAGATTCATCATAAAAAATTCTAGTTTCTTATCTCACATAGTAAGCTTTCTGAATCACTTTTCCTTTATTTTCTTTCCTCTTATTATTTATAGCTCTTCTTGAACATCTTGAAGTATAATGACCTATCTCACTACACCTAAATTTTTTGAAAGGTTGTTTACCTTTGTACTTACAACTACACTTCTTCATTATTCTTACAAAGTTAGCTTCCACATCATCAATATACTCCTGATCTAAATATTCAAACTTTACTAATACTATGGATTTGAAAGTAGTCTCTACAACTATACCTTTTTTCAAGAATTTTCTTCTTAGTTCAAAAGAATTTAATGTACCAATCATCTGATATCTAGAATAAGTATCAAGATTTTCAATTTCCTTAATAGTAGATACCTTTTCACTATAACTATGATGAAAGAGGAAAATCTACTATAAGTCTACTTGAGAGAAGCTATTCATACTACTATTTATATACTTAATAGAGTTCAAGCTAAAACCAACAACACGTAGACTCCCTATGAGCTATGGTATGGAAGGATTCTTACTATGAAGTACTTTAGAGTATTTTGAAGCAAATGTTATATCAAGAGAGAAGAAGAAATTTTAGTTAAGTTTGAAGCAAGGTCTAGTGAAGGTATCTTCTTAGGATATTCTATTAAAATAAAATGTTACAAATGTTACAAAAAAAGGCTAAGAAATATTGTTGGGAGTGAAAATGTTACGATTCATGAAACTTGTAGAATTCAATCATAACTGATAGATATGTGTTATATGAACCTAATTGAAAAATAGAAGAAAAAGTTGATGAAGAAAAAGTGTAGAATGAAGAGGAATAAGCTCCAAAGAAGACCCCTAAGATCTCTAAGTATGTGCCAAAGAACCATTTTGAAGATCAAATCATTGGAGATAAAAGAAAAGGTGTATTCACAAGAAGCAAATCTTTTGAATTTGATGTAAATTTGTATTTAATTTCTAAAATTGAACCTAAAATAGTGAGTGAAGCATGTAGGGATGAACATTGGATGAAGATAATGGTAGTAGAACTTTTTTAGATAAAAAATAATTAGACTTGGGAATTGGTTCATAGGTAGGAAAACAAGAACATAATTTGAACTTGTGTATGTTAGAATGTGTTAATCAAATTGAATCTAAACTAATACACCAGTGAAACATTAGATTGAAGAAATTAAATTAAAGAAGGTAAATGCAAACTCTAAACCACAACTTCTTCAAATTCGTCCCATTGTCCTCTATCTCCAAGGATTCGTTTCAAGATGCTTGCTCTTAGTTGTTTAAAACAACAACTTGTAGAATGGCAGCTTGAGAGAATGAGATTAATAAAAATGCATATGCATTGCTAGAAGATTAAGCTTTATGAAAATTGAAATGCTATGAATGCGACTATAGTGACTACGCATAAAAATCTAAGATTCGAGGTCCTTTTCCACTCATAAGAGGGCTGTATTTATAGATTTTTGAAGGTAGGAATTCGATTGGCCAAGATCGATGGTCGAGTTCAAACCTGTTAAAATGAACGGTGAGAGATCGAGAATTCGAAAAGGAGATGGAATTTTAAAAGATGGATGGAGAATGAAGAGACAAATTAAAAGGTGTCTCTCATAATTAAATAAATAAATATTCAATTATGTGTGAGAAATAAAAAGACTTTAATTAAATATTGAAAATATTTAATTATGTGAGAAGAGGAAACATCTTTTTAATTAAATATTGAAAATATTTAATTATGTGAGAAGAGTGGGAAATTTAGAAAATGCTTTAATTAAATATCGAAAATATTTAATTAAATGTGGAATGAAGAATATCATTTAAATTTAGAATTTAAACTTGTGATAATTAATGTAAATAAATTGTAAAATCTATTTAATTAATTAAGAAGAAGATAGCATTAATTAAATAAACTTTATTTATTTAATTAAATTAGTAGAATTGGAAAATGAACAATATAAATATTTAAGTTTATTTATATGTAGATGACTTAAGAATATTAATTAAATAATTCATATTTAATTAATTAATAGGTTCGATTAACCGTGACCAATTTTAGATGTGTACATTTTTCCCCTCTTTGAAGTGATGTGTTTTATGCATTGCTTCAAAGAATTTGCCCCTGACTTTAAAAAATTTACTGATGACGCTATATGCCCACTCGAGAGATAAATCGCATGATGAGAATGATTATGAGACTGATTTGGAAGATTTTCAAATGATTTTGGCGATTTAACTCTCGAAATAGCACTTTGCATAGTAATTAATGCTATTTTTACCCCTTTAAAAGGTGAAAAAGGTGAGAAGTCACTTTCATTTGAACAGTAACCTTTGAGGATTTTGGAGCTTTGAGAGAGACATTCGCAATGCCGATCCCGTATGAGTGCCATAGATTCGAGTGAGGTCACCGTCATCAAAGGCCACCTGTATATGGACCTCCGGTAAGTCGATCCAAACCTCTCCGTCAAATTTTTAATGATTTTTGGATGCTTTTTCGAATTTTTTGAATTTTGAAAATTCCGGTTTAGAGCATACGAGCCGTAGTTTAGCGCATACAGTAGCTAAATAAGTGCATCCAAAGTGGCGCATAGGTTCAAAAAAGTCGTGCATAGATGCCAAATAGTCGCACAGAGGTGATTTAGTGCATAAGATAGATCAAATGGTGCATTGATGATGTTTGCCTGCAGAGGATGATAGATTAGCGCATAGGTTAGATTAGTGCATAGATGAACTTTTTCAGTGCATACAATTGATAAAATAGCGCATTTATGAAATCATGCATCCATAGACTGTTTTAGCGCATCCATGAAATAAAGTTGCGCATTCATGAAATCGCGCATCCATAGACTGTTTTAGCGCATCCATGGATTTTAGCTGAATTTCAATTTGTGAAGAAAAAATGATGCATGCTTTGACAATTATTGCTAGATTAGACAAGAAATTTTATGCTTTTGAATATCATCCATGATTAGATTTGATAAGCTTGTCTTCGTGCGTGAAGAACAAATAGGTCTGACAAATTTGCTTCCATGCGATATGAAAACAAATAGAAATGATAGATTTGCTTTCCTGATTGAAAGTCAAATAGATAGATGTTGAGTCATGATGACTGTTATATTTTTTTCCATGTGATATGAAAAAAAAATAGTATTGATAGATTTTCTTTCCTGTTTGAAAGTCAAATTGAGTCATGATGACTGTTAAATTTGTTTCCATGTGATATAAAAAACAAATTGATGTGAACTTGTTTGATGTACTGATTGATTAATGATATTCATTGCCGATTGATTTGCATGCTTGCTTGATGATATTTGTAAAGGAGGAATTTAACCTCCTCCAGATCAGAGAGAGATTTCCGCAGACATGGGAGATGATTCCCTGACTGTCCCATGAGGATTTGGGAGTGATAGACCAGTGTGGATTGAGAGCTCTGTTGAGTATCTTGCAGTATCGGATAGACAGGGCTCTATTGACTGCCTTAGCGGAGTGGTCGCACAACGAGCATAACACCTTCCACTTTTCGACAGGAGAGATCACGGTGACTCTGGAGGATGTTTACAGGATTTTGGGTATTCCTATAGTTAGAGAGCTTGTGATTTATGATCACAAGGAGATTGGGGGGACAAATGCACTGAGACGGGTCTTCCAGGATCCTCATGTCTGCAGATATGAGATTCCTTGGAAGGAGATGACAAAGAGATATGTCCCACTACCTTCGGTTTTAGTAGGGATGATCGGTGGTTTCCTTTGTCTTGATCGTAGGGCAAAGGGACTATCAGTTGGGTGGGGTAGGATCTTGGAGGACATGCTTCTCCACTACACCAGATATGCATGGGGGTCATGCATGCTTGCCCATCTATACCATGACCTCCATCAGGTTGTGTACATAGATGGGAAGAGTCTTTCCTGTGGGGTCACTCTTTTACAGTTATTCATGTGGGAGCACTTTGTGATTACATGCCCCATTGTCAAGAGAGATCACCCCATCGGATTCCCATATGCTTATGCATATATAAGGCCCCTTGTCTTGCCAAGGCTGGGTAAATTAAAGTACTGGCGGTGGGTACTTGATGATTTGGATATGGTCATCTAGTGACCGTATCTGGATTGTGACCCATGGCAAGCAGATGACATAGAGCTACCATATGTGACGAGATCCAGATACTTGATTGGACGCACCCCATTCATCATTGAGCGATTTTTGGGCCGGAGGGTTCTGAGGCAATTTGGATGGGTATAGATGATGCCATAGGGGGCGACGCACTATGCCAGGCGTCGAGGGAATGTATCAGAGTGGGGGCCAGTTTTGACCATTGAGACAGCCAGAGAGGAGTATTTTGAGTTACAGTCGAAGGATTGGACTGTATGGCCAGAGGTCACAAATGCAGGGATGATAGAGGACTATGCTGCATACTTCTATACACATCCCTTTCCCTGATTTACTATTCCAGATGAGCCCGCCCCATTGATGGGAGGTCCAGTTATTCAGGTAGGGCAATAGCAGCCATAGGGACATCTAGCAGCAAGGAAGCCATAGGGTCAAGGATAGGTATCGATAGAGCAGGCCACAAATATCGGTGGGGTGGCCATGGATGTGGATGAGGAGGATTCGGAGGATGATGAGATAGATTCAGATGACTCTGGAGATAGTGGGGATGATGGGGATGGCGAGGGTGGTGGGAGGCAGAGATTATTCTTTGATATTCCCTTCAGTACTAGGCCACAAACATATAGAGCAGTGGGTCAGGCCAACACTTCAGTGCCATAGATCACTATCAGAGCTCCGCCACAGGGACAGGTGGATGCTTTGTAGTTAGTTAGCGTAGGCACAGGTGACCATCAATTAGCTGCAGGGACAAATAGCACAGCCACCACCTCTTGACCCATAGATAGCTCAGCTCATAGCCGAGAGAGATAGCTTCAGGGAGTGATGCATATAGGTTGAGGGGGTAGCCGAGAGACTACTGAGATTAGTGGAGAGCACCTCTATTGGAGAGGTTGTGGCAGAGGGGCTAGAGACTGCTCGGGATGCCGAGTACAACAGGATGTGATATTTTGAGGTAGTGCCACCTGAGCGGTGGATAACTTTTACCCAATCAGGTACTTGGACTCGGACTCACTCACGTAGTCATTCTACGAGTGCGACCAAGAGTGTGGGTCAGTTGGTTAGACAAGAGATCAGAGCCTCCAGGAGCAGAGATCCATCGAGGCCCACTACCTCTAGAGGCAGCAGTAGTCATGATCCATGGCCAGATGCCCCTCAGTGATGAGAATTTTGTACACATCCATCCCATTGTATGCAATATATATTTTTGAAACATTTGATATCCTTGTATTCCTGGATATTTGTTTTGATGAGATCTATGATATGCAGTGGTGATTTGATTATGAACATGTTATGGATGTATGCTTTTACTTTTATATGCTATGTCGTGTATGATGATTCAATAATGATCTAAATGATTTTTTCTTTTCCCTTATGATGTATGCAATGAATGTATGATGCAGGATGTAAATGCTTTATGATGATGTAATATGTAATGGAAATGCACTTTTATAATGAACTTATGATATATGATGCAATGAAAATGATCATGATAACCTAAGTGATGATGTGAAATGAAATTAATGCAATTTTATTTATGAACAAATGTTAATGAATGATTTAAGACAATGACCATGCATAGAATTTGTAATGATGGATAATGATCATGATATGATAATGAAATGAAATGATGATGTAAGTATGTAAGTGTGATGATAATGATAATGGAAAATGATATGAAATGAATTTGAATGATAATGAAAATGAGATGTAACAAATGTCCAGTCATACTCAACCGTTGTTTGAAAAAGATATTCAAGAATGTGATCCATCCTAAAAAATCTATTTTAAAAAGGTCCTCGAAATGCAAATGAAATATGCAGTCCTAAATGAATTATGCAATCCTAAATGAAATAATGATCCATTCTCCTTGTTGCCATTTCCTACTGTGTTTAGTTGTCATCATTGAGCCTTTTAATATGTTGAAAATTAGTACAAGCATCAAAGTGTATGTTAGCACCAATGATGACCTAAGTACTTCTTTCATAATATTTGATGTAGCAAGTTAATACAAGCATCGAGGTATAATTGAACCAAGATGACCTGAGTATTGCTTGCAAAAACAGACAAAAGTTAACCATTTTCCTATGCAAATTCCGAAATGTCATGAATGATTCTTTGTAGATCATGTCCCACGACCAATTTGCATCATACTAATGATTAACCTATAGACAACAAGCAAAGAAAAATCATGCTTCCTTGTGATTCTAGTTCAATACATCATCGAACCACTCCAAAGATATGATGTCATCGAATATCAGAATAACATTTTGCAACTTATGCTTTTAAGTTTGTCATTCATTTTATTCAGATTAAGATCATCGAATTTGTTTTAAATTATCTATCAAAAGAGTCGTGTAAGCTAAGTTTAATTGGACAAGACTGTTGTTTCTGATGTTCTGATTCTAAACACATGCTACCGACTACCTGCTAGAAAAGCTTCAAGAAGTGAATTGCCCCCTGGTGACCTTGTACTCTGACTCTTTCTAAACACAACTGTTGCGATGGATAATTCTCAAATCATCAAGCCATGATGAGATCCTTGTCGTTCCAAGGAGAATGATGCAAATGTGAATGCAATGGTGAGGTGTGTGATGCTGATGAAAGGATGCATATGCAGAATGAATCCTAATAAATGAGAGAGCCAAATAAAATCACAAACAATGCCTGTTTTCCAAGTTTTCACCGTTTGTTTTTATTGCACTTTTTCTTGATTTTATGATTTTTTTGCTATTACCAAGATGTCTGTTTGCTAGGTTTTCATCAAGGCAATGGTTTTTTTTTTTTTTTCAGGACTTTTTATAATGTTTTTGATATTTTTTCAAGTGTAGAACCTCTTCAAATGAATGTTGTTGATTGGATCTTCAAACAGGTACCCTTCTACTGTTGACAACTGATATGCCCCCGATCTGTATGCTACAAGGATAACAAACGGGCCCAACCAATTTGGTTCAAACTTGCCTTTCTTTTCTCGATCTTGTTGATTTCGAGGGTTTTTTCTGAGAACCAAATCACCCACTTGAAAATTTCATGGTTTGACTCTTTGATTATAGCTGCGGGACATAATTTGTTGATACCCCTTCAAATGATTTACCTCAGTTTGACGCTGTTCATCAAGCAATTCTAGCTCTTGCAACCTTGATACTCTGTAGTCTTCATCATTGATTAACCCTTTGAGTGATACTCGAAGTGAAGGAATCTCAAATTCTAGTGGTAGAATAGCCTCTAGTCCATAGACCAAAGCATAAGGAGTAGCTCCTGTTGGTGTGCGAATGCTTGTTATGTAAGCCCATAATGCTGGATTCAATTGAACGTGCCAATCACAACTTGCTTCATTCACCGTTTTCTTCAAAATCTTTAGAATTGTTTTGTTTGAAGCTTCGGCTTGACCATTTCCTTGCAGATAATAAGGTGTAGAGAACTGGTGTTGGATGCAAAATCTTTCACATAGTTCATCAACATCTTGATTTTTAAAAGGTCTACCATTGTCTATGATAATGGAGTTAGGAATGCCATATCTGCAAATGATATAATTCAAGATGAATAAAGAGATTTGTTTGCTCGTAACTGTTGTTAGGGGAACAAATTCAATCCATTAAGTGAAATACTCAGTGGCTCTAATGATAAATTTATGTCCATTTGAAGATGATGGATGTATCTTTCCGACCAAGTCCAATCCCCACTAAGCGAAAGGCCATGTTGTAGTGAGGGGTTGTAATTCCTGAGTATGAGCATGAATGAGATTCCTGTGAATCTAACATTTTGCACATTTCTTCACAAAGGCGAATGATTCTTTCTCCATGGTTGGCCAGTAGTACCCTAATCTTACAAGTTTCTTTGCTAAGGTTAGTCCACTTGAATGTGTCCCACAAATTCCACCATGGACCTCTTGTAAGGCCTTTTCCGATTCATTGTGTTCAAGACATCTAAGGAGGGTACCATCTAGACCATGCCGGTATAGGATGTCAGCAATTAAGGTGTAACGGGATGATTGACAAATGAATTTTTTTTTTTGGTTCCTAGACAAGCCTAAGGGTAAAGTAGTATCATTCAGGTAAGTGTAAATTTGGCCATATGAGGAAGAGTCAGAAGTTGTAAGATTGCAAATGATTTGCATTTCAGGATTGTGATGGGCGGGAGAAAACAATTGTTCCACCATGAAATCGTACCATTTTTTATTATCTGACAATTGGAGTAGAGAGGTGATTGTAGCCATAGCGTCTACTGCTTTGTTATCAATGCGCGAAATCTGTATGAACTGGATATTAACAAATTATTTCTTGAGATCTTCCACCTTTCTTTTGTAAGGTATCAAATTGTCATCTTTAGTGTGATATTCATTATTGATTTGATTTATAACAAGTTACGAATCACCGAAAACTTGAAGTTCTACGATTTTCCAATCTATTGCAATTCTCATGCCAATTATCAATGCCTCATACTCAGCTATGTTGTTTGTGCAAGGAAACATTAGCCGATAAGATCTTGGGATTGTATGTGCTTGAGGTGTAATAAAAAGAATTCCTTCTCCTGAACCGTGTTGAGTGTAAGAACCATCAAAGTAAAGTGACCATGATTGTTGGATATCTGCTGCAAAAATGTCAACATCAGGAAAATCAACATGTATTGGGTGTTCTACCGGCAATTGTGCTTCTGCTAATTGATGTGCAATTACTTGTGCCTTTATAGCTTTTCGATCCACATACTGAATATCAAACTCGCTTAGGATCATAACCCATTTAGCTAACCTGCCAGTTAAGGTTGCCTTACTTAGAAGATATTTGAGTGGGTCAATCTTAGCTACTAGCTTTACTGTATGAGTTAACATGTAGCGTCACAACTTTTGAGAAATGAACACCACTGCTAAACAAGATTTTTCAATGAAGGTGTAATTTAGCTTGTGACTTGTTAAGGTTCGGCTGATGTAATAAATAGCTCATTCTTTTCCTGAGTAATCTTCCTATGCCAATAATGCTCCTAAAGATACTTCTCTGGCAGCGATATATAATATGAGAGGTGCACATTGTATTGGTGGAGTCAATACTGGTGGATTCATGAGGTACTGCTTTATTTGATCAAATATTGCTTCACATTTGTGCTCCCATTTGAATGGAACATTCTTATGTAAAAGATGTGTAAATGGTAAACTTTTATCTGCTAGTTGAGCAATGAATCTACAAATGGATTGTAATCATCCCTGTAAAGAGTGTAGCTGACTAATGTTCCTTGGTGGTGGCATATCAAGAATTTCTTTTACCTTAGCTAGATCCACTTCAATTCCCTTTTTTGACACAATGTATCCTAGTAGCTTTCCAAATTTACTCCAAAGACACATTTCTTTGGATTAAGTCTTACTTTGAATTGTTCCATTCTTTTGAAAATTTTAGATAAGATATCGATATGTCCTTCTCTAGTGTTAGATCTAGCAAGAAGATCATCAACATAATCCTCCATGAATGTATGCATCATATCATGAAAAATTGTTGTCATTGCTCATTGATATGTAGCTCCTGCATTTTTAATCCAAATGGCATTACATTCCAGCAATAGGTACCCCAAGGACATGTAAATGTTGTTTTATCCTGATCTTCTGGTGCAATATTTATCTGGTTGTATCCTGAGAATCCATCCATCAATGAGTACATTGCATGTTCAACAGTTAAATCAACAATCATATCAATGTTTGGTAAGGCAAAGTCATCTTTAGAACATGCTTTGTTCAAATCTCTAAAATCTGTGCAAATTCTGATCCTTCCGTCTGGCTTCGAAATAGGCACGATATTGGAGATCCACTCTGCATAGTCCATGGACCAAATGAATCCAACATCTAAGAGTTTCTATAATTCCTCTTTAACCAACAACACCACATGTGGATGCATTTTTCTGAGTTTCTATTTTATAGGCTTTTCCCCCGATGTAGTAGATAGATGATGCATGATGAGATCAAGATCCAATCCAAGCATATCTGTGTAGGACCATGCGAAACTGATTTGATTATTTTTGAGAAATTCTGTGAATCTAGGTACTTCATCTGTCAGAGATGCAGCCAATTGCAAAACTTTAGGCTTTTCTATAGTACCTATATTGAGTGCCTCCATTGGTTTAATTAGAATGGAAGATGTTTCCTGGTAATACTCTGGAAGAGTGTCAAGTTTCCCATCCTTTGGTGCCTTTGAAAGGTTTTCACCATTGCATACACTTTTTATTTTCCTCTTTTCTTGATCTAATACTGCCTTTGTTAGGTTTTCACCATTAGATCTTTCTTTCATTTTTCTTTTTTCTTGATCTAATACTGCCTTTGTTAGGTTTTCACCATTAGATCTTTCTTTTATATTATTTATTTCATAGCTAAGAAACTTGGCACTTTCCTATCGAAAACTCTGATCTTGTGATTCCCTGGTGGAACTTGTTTCAGGATGAGATGAACAAAGAAAGTTTATTATGGTTTCATCATTTGGAAAAGTTGGGACATCAATGGGTGTGATTTGTTCGCAATCAATGAGTTCGGGATGTACCAAAGGTAATGGATCATTAGGATGAGTAAGGTTGTAGGCCGTCAGGGTCATGATGTTATTGTCAACGTTATTATGGGAGAAGTCTAAGATGGTATCCTCCTTAAAATGATCTATCTCACTTTGAATTGAATTTGTCTCACTTGAGTCATGGTTGTTTTGTAGAATGTCATCAAATGGGGACCTTGAGCTTTCTCCTTGTAAGAATGCAGGTGAGAATCTGTGTATGACATCTACCTTTTTATCCCTCCAGAATTGATCATCAAAGATGGTGTCCCATTCATAGTCATTGGAGTTAGTGTCAAAATTATTTTCTTGAATCCATATAATAGCTTCAGCTAACTCCTCACCTGATGATATTTGTACTAATTTTTCTTTAGTATCCTCACTATATCCTAACCCAGTCTTATCTTTTGGGTGCATTGTTTTTAATTGGACAAGTTCCATAATACCTTCTTTCCTTTTACTTAGAGGGCCATTTCCTTCATAGCCCATCTGTTGCATGATAGCATAACCCTTTCCATAGTGTTGTGTGGGTAACTTGATATGTTGTATGGATTCTTCTTCATCTTTATAGAGCCAATCAAGAATAGCTCTATCTTCTCCTTCAGTTTCTTTGATAAACATCCCATTAAATTTAGTGATGGGGGTTGAAGTTGAGGCTAAAACTACTGTAGCCTGTTGTGTAGATGTTGAGGGTTGACCATGGGATCTTGGAGATACGGGTAGATTAGAGAGAGATAAAGAATATTCTCCCACCCCATTATCTTTCAATTTTAACTTGGTGCCAAAATTGCTTATCATTTCTTGCACTTGTTCTTTGTTTTTGGAGGTAGAGATGGCCAAAGCCTCTCTATTATGTGGGATGAATGTGTCTTGAGTTGCTCTTAGGTTAGAAAAAGTTTGACTACTATTGTGATCAGCGGGTATTGTTACTTCCTGTCAATCATATGGAAACTTCAAACATTGATGATAAGTAGATGGAACAACTTGCATGTCATGGATCTAGGGACGACCCAATAGTATGTTATAGGTTAGATCCCAATCGAGAACCTGATAAAAACTATTCTTCACAACAGGTCCCACTTTGATTGGTAACATGATGAGACCTTTGGAAGTCCTTTCCTCATCATCATAGGCTTTGATTTTAATTTTCCTCCGTGGATCTATAGAGTCAGTTGAATATCCCAAAGCTAGGACCAATTTTAAAGTACAAATATTTAATCTGTCTCCCCCATCTATAAGAACACGTCTAATGCGGGCTTTGTGAGCCATGACTTCTAAATAAAGTGATGAATTATGCAGATGGGTTATGGATGAATCATCTCTTTCAGAAAAAGATAAACATGTGTTGGAGGACAAGTGTCCCACCATGGCTTGAAATTTATCAGTATCTAGATCAGGAGATACAGTTGTATCAACAAGAGTCTTTTCCAGAATGTCTTTATGTGCAGGTGATAACTTTAAAAAGTCCAAGATAGAAATTTGGGCTGACATTTTTCCTAATTGCTCAACCAAATTGTATTGACTTGGAGGGGGAATTGTTGCTTTAGATGAGCCACCTTTGATAATGATCTTGGCTTGTCCCCTTGTCATAACATTGACCTCTTGATATTCTAGCTTACCTTTGATTTGGATAGCGTTGACTTTAGGATCATCAGTATAGATATGATTGATAATAATGTCATGGATGTTATTAAAATTGTTTCCCTTGTCACTCGAGTATTCCCCTTTGTGATAATTAGGGAGCGGATTCTTGAATGCTTGATGATCATTATTGACATTATGTCCCTCAACTGTGATGGTATGGTTATCAATCAAATCTTGAACAATATTCTTTTACCCTTGGCAATTGTTTGTCTTATGACCTTTGCACCTATGATAATCATAGAAGTGTGAATCATTCCACGATGGTGGTTTAACTCGAGGTTCATAGTCTCTTTGTGGTGGCAATGTAATAGCATTTTGATTCAATAATTCTTTGAGAATGGATTCCAAAGATTGGCCCAAGGGAGTGAAACTCCGTCGATTTAAAAAATATGATGGTCTGGGCACATTTGAATTTTGATTATTGCCAAAATTATTTCCACGAGCGTTAGTTGTGTTTCCTTGATTATAAACATTGTGTTGGGTGCTAAAATTTTTGGTATTATTGTTACGTTGAACACCTGACACATTAAGGATGGCGGGCTTTGTATTCACATTGTTAGCACCTACTACCCCATCATTCACAACATTTTTATTTTGAGTCCAAAATCGTGACTTGTCATTGTTGTTATTATGGTTGTTGTTGTTGTATGAATTTGAACCCTCTTTATCAATTTTTAGAATTCCATGCTTGATCAATGCACCTTCAATAGTAATTGTGTTTTCAATCACTTTTTCAAATGATGGAGGATAATGAAGGTTGAGTCTATAACTCATTTCTTGATTAAGACTATCAATGAAGATCTCCATCTTTTCCTTTTTAGGAATAGGATGAGAGTATCTAGCAAACATTCTTCTCCACCTTTGAAAAAATGTAGTGAAAGATTCCCCTACTTTTTGTTTTATCTTACAAAGATCAAGCATGGTTACTTGGTGTTGAATGTTGTAAGAGTATTGCGATATAAACTTATTTATCAACTCTTCAAAGGTTTTGATGGGGGGAGTGATCTTTGAAAGCCACTCCATGGATTGTCCATCCGAAATTCGTGGAAATAATCGCATTAGATAGGTATCTTCATGCGCAAATTCTAAGCTTATATTTCGGAAATCCCTTACATGCTCAATGGGGTCAGTTTTCCCATTATATCTATCAAACTTAGGGATTTCGCAATGTTTCAGAAAAGGAATCATTCAAAGATTTCTATTGAATGGATAAGGACATATTTCCTCCAAAACATACTTCTTTGTTGCTCCCCCTTGCATTTGTTTTATTTGCCCTTGTAATTCCTTAATCTATTGAGTAAGGGTACTAAAATCGTCAAGAGGAGTTTCAGGATTTTCTTTAATCCCCTTCCATGTCAAAATCGATAGGTAACTTGGCTCCTTGAATAGCTAAAGAAAGAAAGTATCTTTCCTTGTTTCTTTCTAAAATATTTTCCATAAGAGTATGGAATTGAGGATGCTGCTCTGCTTCTTGAAGTTTTTCTTCCATTAATTCCTCAGTATTTGAAGTATTAAAGAGGTTTTCCTCCCTCTCACTATTATCACCCATTTTTCTCATTGTACTTTCATCTTTTTCTATATGCTTTCGAGATCTCGTGGTAACAGGCATAAGCTTTACTCAAATCCTACTAACTTTGATCAAAGGAATGAAACAATGCAATGGTGATGAAAGTTAAGATAAAATGAAGATTCTATGACTTAAAATATTTTTAATCTTTAGCTCGTGATTCCCTGAGTAAAAGGATGAAAATCCTGTTTGCGGGAATTAAACCAAAGATCGAAAATAAACATGATTTTGCACTCTGTGAAGTTTGATCTTAGCTTTGTAGATAGATGAATTTAATGGATGCCTAATGTGTTTGAGTTCTCTATTGCAGAATATTATTTGGATGAGTAGCGTATGTGATAGTAGGTTGGGGAATATAAGAAGGACGAATACGCTGACTGTGGTTATGCCTTTGAGAAAGGGCTCTTCTTTGAAAGAAAGCTCTTGAATATAAGGGTTCTACAGCATAATCATCAGTGAAACCTCTAATATAGTCATGATATCGATGAATAAAGGTTTTGTGTTCAAGCAGGACCTTTCGACTTTGATATAGAAATTTCCTCTTCTTCAACACTTTCTTGTAACTGAGAAACTTCTTGGGTTTTTTGATATTTCTTTCTAAGGACTTCTTAGTAAATGTTATAGACTTCCAAACTTCGAGCATGGGAAAGACTAGACCTATAAAACTTGATTTTTGAAAGTCAGAAAAATCACCTAGGCTCAGAAAACAGATGCGCAAAAATAGAGACTGAATGTGCCGAAACAGAGCATAGATGCATCGAAACAGAGGACAAATGCATCGAAACAGAGCATAGATGCGTTGAAACAGAGAACACATGCACCAAAACAAAGCACAGATGCACCGAAACAGAGCACAGATGCACTGAAACAAAGAACAAATGCGCTAAAACAGACCCGAGATGCACCAAATTATCTCTGAGACCAACATGTTTTGACAGTTTGATAAAATTTTCTTGTTTTGGATGATCTTAATTTGATTTAAATGTGAAAAACACAGCATAGAAGCAGACTATTGTTTTGTTAATCCTAAAATCTAAACAAAGAGTGTATGTTCTTGAGATTTCCATAGGTTTTAAACAAGATAAGCACTTCAATCAGACTCACTCTTAATTTGTCAAATAGGTCATCATAGTAATCGCAGCCCACAACTTAAAATTGTGTCAACTCACATAGCCTTGTCACCCTCTAGAGGGCGCCCGTGTTTTTGTCTTTTCTAGGTGCGTACTCAAAGTGACAGAAGTGGATACCAAATCCCTTGAGCAAACAATCCGTGGTGACTATATGGTGAGTGTCTTGGGGGCAGATTCTTCCCTCCCCTTGCACCGTGAATAAAATGATGTTTGGATACTGACACAGTTGGCTTTCTACACTATGGTTCATAGTAAGGGTATCCGTTCAGTGTGGCAAATAGATATACTCCCTCGAGAGACCTCCCAACCTTTAGAACAAAGGTTTTGGTCATGGTTATCCTACACACTACTGTCAAGTTGGATTTTCATCAACAACTTGCTTTTGATTAAACTGGGTTGGAAACCTTGGCTTTAGGCATTCCCACTTAGGTCATTCCTCTTGGGTGAGTACTTTTTCCCACAAGAGCAGGCCTTCTAAAGGATGTAATAAAGCATTAAATTGCAGAAAATAAAAGTTAAGTCTGGTATTCTGATCACCTAGTTAAGGGGAGAGCATCAACCTATCACCCACAATCATAGCAAACAATAATGGTTTAATTTTAAATCCTCAAATTGACAAATTCTCTATTCTAAGTGAAGATGTTGCTTCACTAAAAACATGGAGTTCATTTTAACCAAAAGAGAATTTATGTTTGGTGACTATCCTAGGATTGGTTAATTTAGATTTAAATGTCTACCCTAGGATTGGTTCATTCTGTTAAAAATAGCATTTGGAAAATTCTGTCCACGGATTGCATTGGAATCAGAATTTTAAATTTTTACAACTGTATGCGCCGAAACAGGCCGTCTATGCACTGAAATAGGTCATGTATGCGTCGAAAGAACTCTCAAGGATTTGCCAAAACAGAGTGTCTATGCGTCGAAATAGGTCATATATATGCACCAAAATAGTACTCGTATGTGCCAAAAGATCTCATGCATGTGCCGAAATAGTCATTGTATGCGCCGAACTAAGAGTCGTATGTGCCAAAACACGATTTTTGTCTGTCACCTGCAAGAAAAAGCTGCAAAAAGAAAAAATTAATGCTAGGCTTGGCCCCATGGTGAGGGCCAAAAATGTGTACGTTAGAATGGGTTGATCAAATTGAATCTAAAATAATACACCGATGAAACATTTGATTGAAGAAATTAAATTAAAGAAGGTAAATGCAAACTCTAAACCACAACTTCTTCAAATTCATCCCATTGTCCTCTATCTCCAAGGATTCATTTCAAGATGCTTGCTCTTAGTTATTTAAAACAGTAGATTGTAGAATGGCAGCTTGAGACACTGAGATTAATAAAAATGCATATGCATTGCTACAAGATTAAGCTTTATGAAAATTGAAATGCTATGAATGCGACTATAGTGACTACGCATGAAAATTTGAGATTCGAGGTCCTTTTCCACTCATAAGAGGGTTATATTTATAGATTTTTGAAGGTAGTAATTCAGTTGGCCAAGATCGATGGTCGAGTTCAAACCTGCTAAAATGAACGGTGAGAGATCAAGAATTTGAAAAGGAGATGGAATTTTAAAAGACAGATGGAGAATGACGAGACAAATTAAAATGTGTCTCTCATAATTAAATAAATAAATATTCAATTATGTGTGAGAAATGAAAAGACTTTATTTAAATATTGAAAATATTTAATTATGTGAGAAGAGGAAAAAGATTTTTAATTAAATATTGAAAATATTTAATTATGTGAGAAGAGGAAAAACATTTTTAATTAAATATTGAAAATATTTAATTATGTGAGAAGAGTGGGAAATTTAGAAAATGCTTTAATTAAATATCGAAAATATTTAATTAAATGTGGAATGAAGAATATCATTTAAATTTAGAATTTAAACTTGTGATAATTAATGTAAATAAATTGTAAAATCTATTTAATTAATTAAGAAGAAGATATCATTAATTAAATAAACTTTATTTATTTAATTAAATTAGTAGAATTGGAAAATGAACAATATAAATAATTAAGTTTATTTATATGTAGATGACTTAAGAATATTAATTAAATAATTCATATTTAATTAATTAACAGGTTCAATTAACTGTGACCAATTTTAGATGTGTACATAACTAAGTGGGTATTTAGAAACAAGTTGAATAAGAATGAAGTAGTAAAAAACAAGGCAAGGCTTGTGTGTAAGGGTTACTCACAAATGGAAGGAATAAACATTGAGGATAAATTTTCTCCTATACTAGGAAGGATGTTATCCGAATTATTTTGGAATTTAAAACACATAAGGAATTTAAAGATTATTAGATGGATGTGAATTCTATGTTTCTAAATGGTGAATTGGATGAAGAAATTGACCTAGAACAACAAAAAGGATTTCAGTTGTCAGATCAACTGTATATAGGATGTAAATTGAAGAAGTCACTATATGGATTGAAGCAAGCTCCCAAATCTTGATATGCAAGATTGGATCAATATTTTTTATAACAAGGATTTAGTAAAGGAACCACAGATAGTAATCTTTGCTTCAAATTTAAAGAAGACAAAATCTTGATTGTAGTTTTATATGTAAATGATATTATCTTTAGAGGAAATGAAGCTATGTGTAAGTTTTTTTTTGAAGAGATGTAAAAAGAATTTGAAATGTCAATGTTTGGGGGGATGAATTTATTTTGTGGCCTAAAAATCAATCATAAAAATAAAGGGATTCTTATTTCATAGTCTAAGTGTGTGAAAGAGATGTTCAAGAAGTTTGGAATGGATGACTCCAAACTGGTATGCACTCCTATGGTGACTGGTTGTAAATTGAGAAAAGATGATGATTCACCTAATTTTGATCAAAGAAAATATAGATATATGATTGGTGGACTACTATATCTAACTACTACTTGACTAGACATCATGCATTCAGTTTATCTTGTGGATAGATTTGAAGAAGATCCTAAAGAAACACATGTTGCAGTAGTAAAGAGGATATTTAGATATTTAAGATGCACTCAAGATTATGGTTTGTGGTATCCTAAGGATATTGATTTCACACAAAGTGCTTATATAGATGCAGATTGGTTTTGTTGTGTTGATTACTAGAAAAGTACTAGTGGTGGTGTATTCATTCTTGGATGTAGATTGGTGTCATGGTTAAGTAAGAAGTAAGATTAAGTTTCCCTATCTACTGCAGAGGTTGAGTATATTGCAACAACATCATTTTCTATACAAGGTTTGTAAATGAGATAGATATTGAAGCATATCAAAGTTGTATGTGATGATCCTATTTTTGTCTTCTGTGATAATACAAGTGTAATTAACATTTCAAAGAATCTAGTGATGCACTCAGGTACAAAGAACGTATTCATTATGTATCACTTTTTGAGAGAGAAGGTTATGTATAATGAAGTGAATCTTGAGTATGTACCTATAAAGGATCAGATTGTTGATATATTTATTAACGATCTACCTATGGATACTTTTGAGTATCTTCGAGAGAAGATGGAGGTTACTACCCCTCCGTGTTTGAACTAGATGCATATAGAGATGCATCAGTCTAATGGATCTATGGATCTATCTATTTTTTAGACTAATGTTGATGGGTACCTCTTAGTGGGAGTAGGTAGTGTCATGTTTATTCACTAGGTTGGTGATTTGATTGGGTATACTCCTAAGGGAGGGGTATTTAGAGAAACTATCTTGGTTCAGTGTATAAAGGGGAGAATAATGCAAAACATTTTATCCTTTTCCATTGATGTCAAAGTGGGAGAGAGAATCATGTGAAAATGTACAAGGTATCAGGTTATGTAATTTGTCTAATCATAATTATTAAAGGGAGAATGAAACATAAGTTATAAGAGGCTGTAAGAGAGAGACAAATTCTATATTCAAAAAAAAGGAAAGGAGAGCTATCTTTGATGGTTTTTCACTTTTTTTTTTCCACCAATGACAAAGGGGGACATTATTTCAAGTATGAAGGTGTTGTCATTGATTTCAACAATAAGTCTATTGACTGGTGTTGTCATTGATTTACACAAGAAATGTATTTTCTCTACATTTATCTACCATTTGGCTTCAGGTTGTGCATATTTTGGAAGTTTCTTATAATGTTTGCATCTTTTTGTATTCAAGGTTTCACTTGATTTGGTGTTATACAAAGTGATTTTAATTTGTTAGTATGTGAATAAGGTTTACCAATTGTTGTTAGTTGAAATATTTGAATACTATGAGCTTGGAACAATTACTTGATGAATATCAAGTAGTTTGTGGACTATTTTAGATCATGTTCAAGTGAATTTTATCGTTTGAAAGTTTCAAATTGATTTAAGGAAGCATGGAGCTAATGATTATGGTGTTTTGCACTGGTACTGATTGAATTTTTGTCAACACTACATGTAAATCTTGGAGAAGCATGTTGAGATGTTTTGGGATCTATTTTTTTCATAATTAAGTATTTATTTAGGTTGTCATATCCACTGTTGGAATTTCTAGGTGTTGACCTATTTTTAATTTGTATGTATAACAGCTAGTTGCCAAGATTGGAGAAGGTTTTTGAGGTTGAGTTTGATATAAATGATGGTGGTGTTGTGATTTGATGAGGAGAAATAAGTGAGAATCAAGATAGATTCAAGAACAATGTTAGTGTTATGTGTTATGCGAATTTGAGCAGAGCAATGCAAATTTCAAGTTTTAGGGTTTCTAAAGAAAATGAGCTGAAAGCATCCAAAAACATTCAAGCAAGACTATTTTTTTTTGAAGCATTGTGGTGGATTCCATATTACATTGAGAAATTTTTTTTTGTGTAACATTCTTTTTCTATCTTCTTGTATTTCTTTATATGGTAGTGAGTCTTGAGGTTGAGCCTTTTTTAGACAGTGTGTCCTATTCTAGAAGTGATCCCTTGTACTAGTTTTGTAATTAATTATATTGTGAGATAATCCTCACTATGGTTTTTATGTATGGGGTTGTTATTTCAGTTTCTATTATTTTCATTTCATATTTAATCACATTAACAAAATAAGGGTTCAATGAATGTTTATGGATCTAATTAGTGTTGAGGGTTTTTGAAGGTTTAATTTGTTATAAATTATTCACCCACTCTCATTTGTATTTTTAATTCAATACCCTCTTCATATTCACACCCTTAATCTCCTAACACATTCTATTTTTTTGACTTCACCTCCTCACATTCATTTTTTTTGTTTTATAAATTGTTTTCTTGTTATAAAATAGCAACCCCAACCTTACTCTTCAATGAAATAAGTAGGTTTTCATTTATACACTTAGGAACATTTTTTTTATCTTTCTCAAGGTACTAGTTGTTGAAATAATCAATAAGGAACCCTTTGATATGCTGTCATAGATGGCAACAATGATTTTTGACATTTTTCCTTATCTCGTAAATAGTTTTTGTGTTAGTTTGATTCAATATCTTTTTTTGAATTCTCTCATATTATAAGATCAACTTATATGATACTACTATGTTTCTTGGGACTACCAAATACATTTATGTTCAATGTTTCAGCAATTTTTGTCAATTTGGTCAAAAGTTACATATGATAGAAGTTTGGTGAATTGTATTTTGGCTTATTTAGTACAAGATAATAAGTGTCATCTAGCCTGGATTCCTTCAGTGTTTTGTTTCATAATCTATAATTTTTAGAAATTATTTATAGGTGTCAAAAGTACATATATTATAGTTGGTGAATACTTGTATGATTGTATGGGTGTTTGATGTTGGGTGGATTGGCTTATTTTCTGATTGAGTCTAATCTCTTGCTAACCTAATGCTTCAAGTTGTGATATGAAGATTAATATGTATTACGAATGTTAAGGGGATCTATTTTAGATCCATTCTAACCTTAATTTGAATTTTGCATGATTTTTTTTAGCATGAAGAATTTTGTTTCCATGTATGAAGCCAATTTCTTTTCTGAATTGGAATGGGGCTACACCTAATTATGTTGACTTAATTGATGTTTATGAAAGTCATAGGTTATATATGTGAAATATTTTTGGGTCACAAGATAATGAGGATGGTGTGAAAGTGTACGGTGTGTGTGAGATTTGATTTTGTGCAAACTTATAAATCTATATGTGTGAAATCCGAATATGGACAAAATTATAGTACATGTTGAGTGGCCACTAAGCAGTGCAGTATTTCATATTCAAAACTTAATTACAACTAAATTCAACATAATAAAGGTTCATATTATATCAATTCCCACCTTGGATTTGTAGCCATTTTGTTTTGTATCTATTTTCAAGTTGTAAGCCTTTTAAGGATAGTGAGTCCTGGTAGTGAGTCCTATAATATCTTATAACCAACTATAATATATTTTGAGTTAGTCCTCACCATGGTATGTCCCTCCTTTTGTTTTCCACATAAAAATACTAGTATTCATGTGTTTGTTGTGTTGTGACTTTATTCATGTACTCATTTATTGCTACAATTAAATATGTTTTGATAATCAGTTGGATTATGACTATATAGTTTAATAGAATACTAATTCACCCCCCTTCTCTGTATTTTGG
>CM021110.1:307193553-307525846 GCA_007115665.2 Sequoiadendron giganteum
TATTCCTCTAGAAAAAAAATTCTGCAATTGAATATGAAGATGATGACTACATGTTTGACAAAGAAGAAATTAAAGTTGCACTTGAAGATCTTGACAAAGTTGATAGTGAGAATTTTTTTTTTAAGGAAAGCCTAGGAGAATAAAATGAATGCAAATGATAGTTGAAGAAGGAAAATGAAGACATCATCAGGAGAAAATGAATGAAAAAGACATAGAGAAGTTAACATGACAGTTGAAGAGGGAAAATGAAGAAATCATTAGACTAAAAGTGTAAGTGGAAGAAAAAAAGAGAATTGAGAATTGTTTGAATGCTAATATAAAAAGAAAGGATGAAAAATGTACAAATATTGAATAAGAGGTGGTAACCCTAAGATTTGATATGGAGAAAGAAAGAGCTCATGAGGAAAAAATCAAAGCAAGTACTATAATTATTGATGGATTGATAATAGTTTAAAAACCTTCTAAGGATAAAAGTGGGTTGAGACTTGAAGAAGGACAAAGTTTCAAGACAAATCAAACATCTTACAAGGTTGATAATCAAAAGAGGACTTGAGGAAATGGTAGAAAGTTCAATAATCAAAGAAATAATACTAGAAGACCTATTAGACAACCAAATTCTCAAGGGTACCCATCTTTGAATAGTATTTTCTTTTCATGCAATATATTTGAACATAACGCTATAGAATGTAGAAGTAGAATGAATCAAAATTTTGGATCCTTTTCTAGATAATGTTTTGCATGTAACAAATTTGGACATAGAGCTACTAAGTACAAACTTCAAATGTTGAATAGATTCAATACTTGTAGAATGTTTCAATCCTTTAATGGCTACTATTATACATGTAATGTATGTAGACATAAGGCTAACTAGTGTAGATGGGGAATGAATAGAAGTCAGTTTGGTGATAAAAATGTTGTGTGCTACAATTACAATAAGTCTGGACACATTTCAAGTTTGTGTAGAAGAATGAATGGAAGACAAACTAATCCAGACTAAAGGAATAATCTAGTAAAGAAAGATGATCCTATTGAGGTCAAGAAATAAATGGAAAAGATTTTGAAGAAAAAGGAAGAACCTAAGAAAAAGGATGAATCAAATACATTTGTACCTACATTTGGTGTACATATTTCTTTTGAAAACTAAGCCCATTACAAGCTTAGGGAGATCAACGACACAAAAATATAACAACCCCTTAGAATCATTAGGTTTCAAGTAGCGACACGAAGATACATGGTGAAAAATGGTATGCTTAGGCTTTTGGGAAAGGTTCAAGTATAAAATATGTAGATCTGAGATATTGTAGAGCCTTTAGGGTTTGAAATATTTAAAATGAAGTGTTTTATAGCTTTTTGGAATTTAAGGAAGTAAATGCAAATTTAAGGTAAATCAATAATGTATAAAATGAAGTCCCTAGTATATTTTTTACACATTTGAAAAAAAAAAAAGAGTTTGAAGGTGATTAGAGATAATTGGTTCAAACCCTAGTTCCTATTAAAGCAAAAAGAAGGTATTTAATACTATCTATTCTTTGTGGGTTTGTATTAGAAGTAATTTTTCAAACATTTGAAGGTAGAATTGAGGTTGTAATGGATACACTAATCGTAGTAGAGATTATTGAAAGACCTAGATCGATGTTTAGGAGGTTTCCATTAAAAGTGTTTGAGAATGACCCCGATGGTGCATTTTTGAAGATCCCCATTAAGGTTTTTCCCACAGAAGACACAAGAATATATATATATATATATTACATATTGAAAGAATATAATCACTGAGTTCTCAAGGATTTATGGTCTTATGAGTTAACTAGAGATAAAATTCTGGTGAAACCTAGATATGAAAACCTAGTTCAAAAGAAGCTATACATTTGGAACTACTCTCCTAATTTTAGTAGTGATTTGGATGTAAAATATGCGAAGATAGCCATAACTAGAATGCATGAAAAATTCATGTGAACTGATATTCCTAGATTTATTTCAAATGATGCAACTAAGGTTGTGATTGGATTGTCTGATACTAGAGCCATAATTATATTGAATTATGTGAAGAATGATGTGGTTATACAACTAACTGATTCCACATTCAACAAGAAAGAACTAACAACTAAATCAATCATCAATCTTGCAGTGCAATATGCATCTATCATAATTGGTCTTAAAATATATTTCCAAAATAGAGGAAACTTAGTATCTATAATTGCAATATACGTTGCTCATGACATAGTGGTAAATGGAAAGGATTATTATTTGTGTGAGTTTCTTCAATATTTTTTTTTGGAGAACTTGCATCAGACATAAACAAAGAAATGTTCTTGTAAGTATGGTGTTGAACAAGAAAACTAAGAAGGGGGGTGAATTAGTTGTAGCAACTTTAACCTTTAAATGTTTCACCAAATGTTAGATCAATAACCATTCATAAATCTTTTACTTTGCTAATGTAACTAACCATTAATTGCAAAAGAAAAAACATAAAGAAGTAAAACCATACACACAATAACACTAGATTTATGTGGAAAACATAATGAGGGAAAAACCACAGTGAGGATTAGCTCACAATATAAGAAATTCCAATATTGAATACAAAGGCTCACTATTGGAGGGCTCACTTCCAAGACAAGACTTACTTGTCCAAAACAAGACACACTATCTAATAAGGGCTCACTACCTAGAAAGCTCACTACAACACAATTACAAAGAAGATAGAAGAGAATTGTCATAGGGAGAGATCTATCTTAATGCAATAGATATTTCCACCACTATTTTCTCACACTTGCAGACTCACATGAAAAGATGTTAGATGTCTTCAGCTCACTACCTTCAGAACCCTAACATGAAAATCACACCGATCTACTCAAAATCACATCACACACGCTATCTCGCATCTATATCACATCTATCTCACATGTATCTTGAATTTAATCAACATCTCAACTTGTACTTATACTGCCTTCAACCTTGAAACCCATCTAAGGTTAACCACACACCATTTGTATTTACAAATTATTCAAATTAGGTTGGTGCCAAAACATTCTATGGTTCAATTAGAATGAGGGTGACTGAAAAATATACTTAATGAGGACCTAAATAAGTCCCAACATGCCTCAACATGTTGAACCATGAACTTTGTAAGTAGTGTTTAACATGAGGTGAACTAACACTAGTGTATAACACATAAAAAAATGAAGCACACACATGGACTTAACATGATCCAATCTTTCTAAACAAAAAATTTCACTTGAACATGACCTCATCAACTTACTCTCATAATTGCATGTCCTACAAAAAAATATAGATAAATCAGGAGCAACTAAATTTCTCCTAGACCTCAGCCAAACACACCAAAATGCACAATCACATACTGGTCAAGGTATCCAGCACTATACAATGATCCATAAGCTGAAATTTTTGATATAGCAACTGCCAACAACCATGATCAATATGTATAAACCACAAAAGAATAGAAAAAATATGTAGCACAACTTGAAGTATACACAAAATACATGCAACATTCTTTATTACAAATTTCTCAATATCCTGAACATATAAAACCAATAACCAACTTTTATGAAATCAATGACAACAACAACTGGTTGACCAATTGACATCAATGACAACACCTTTACACTTGCAACAATCTCCCCCTTTATCATGAATGGAAACACATGATGTGAAAAACCATCAGGGACAACATAAAAACTTTGAAACATAAATCTCTCCTTTCAAAATTCTTTCTCCCCATTACCTTTTTGTATGATACTTTCTCCGCCTTTGAAATTAATGGAAAAGGAAAAAATATTTTATGTTGTTCTCCTCTTTGTTACCAAGAACTTTACCCGTACAAAATACTCCTCCTTAAGAGTACACCCAAATTAACTGCAAAAGGACAACACATGACACTACCTGCCCTCTGAGAGGTAGCCACCACACATCAATCCAAAAGAAAGATATATTCATAGATACATAGAACTGATGTATCTCCATATGCATCTAATTCAAGAGGGGAGGGGGAATAACCCCTAACTTCTCTCGAACATACTCAAAGGTATCTTTAGGAAGATCCTTAGTAAATATGTTAGCAATTGATATGATCCTTTGTAGGTACATACTCAAACTTTTTTCTCCATGACTTTCTCTCTCAAAAAGTGATACCTTATTGATATATTATTTTTCCTTGAGTGCATCACTCGAATCTTTGAAATGGGTATGTGCAAGATCATGATGGGCCAAAAAGTGGTGATATGTAAGTGATATGATGGCCCATGTGGCTGACAACTTTTTTATTACCCAAAATTGATAAAATGAAAAGCATTTTTAAAGGAGATTCTAATATTTTCACCAATATAAATTATGCTTTACTTTGAATTTAATAAATAATTATTATTCATTTTCTATTTGAATTATAACTAATGTCCTGATTGATAGGATGATTGAAAAACATCTATAGCTTTCAAACGGTGTCATATTTTTTGAATCTGAAACATGCATCACATTATATGCTTAACATACTATAGGATTAAAAAAAAAAGAATTTCATGAAGTTTTGACCAAATTAAGGTGGTTAGACATATGAGTTTTTATATTTTTTTAAATTTGTAATAAAAATTCATAATTAATTACTTACATGAAAAAATTTTACAAAAAAAAATGCATCACATCAGGACATAAGTCCTCTACTTATATCTAAAATCTTATAAAAAAATTGTTATCATTTTATTGTGGTTAGACAAACACCTTCTATTTATTTTTTCCTAAAATATAAGTACTACTGCATTGAAATTTCAAATTTTCACCAAATAGATTTAAAAAAAAAAAACCCTAGTAGTTTAAAAACTACGTTCAATTTTATACATATTCTATACTTACATATTTTTAAAATAATATAGATGAATTATTCAATTTTTTACGTAAAGTTTCCTAACTCTGATTTTCTGAATTTTTATTGCTAGTTAAGGGCCTATTTTTTCCATGATGATCTTGCACATACCCAAATGTTAATTGAAGTTGTATTGTCATATAAAATAGATATGGGATCATTGTACATTATATTGATATCCTTCAATGTCTATCTCATCCACACAAATTGTGTGCAGTATGATGCTGTAGCAATATACTCAACCTTTGGAAGGCATAAGGAAACAAAATCTTGATTTTTCCTTAACAATAACACCAATCTACAACCAAGAAAGAATGCACCACCACTTGCACTTTTTCTATCATCAAAATAACCTACCCAATCTGCATCTGTATAAGAACTTAGCTTAAAATCAATATCCCTAGGATACCATAAGCCATAATCTAGAGTTCCATTTAAATATCTAAATTTATCCTCTTAACAATTGTAACATGTGTTTCTTTAGGATCTTCTTAAAATGTAGCCACAAGCAAAATTGCATGTATGATATCTGGTATGGTTTCAATTAAACACAACAATCCTCCAATCATAGATCTATATTTTCTTTGATTAATCTTAGGTGAATTATCATATTTACTTGATTTGCATTTAGTAACCATAAGAGTACATACCAGTTTGGAACCATTCATCCCAAACTTCTTCAACATTTCTTTCACAAACTTTGACTATGAAATAAAAATCCATTTTTTCGTTTGATTGATATGTAGCCCAAGAAAGAAATTCATCTCATCAAACATAGACATTTTAAACATTGTTTCATTTCCTCCAAAGATAGAACATCAACATATATAACTACTATCTACATTTTTTCATTTTCAATTTTGAAATAAAGATTGATATTTGTTGTACCTTTACTAAAACCTTGTTGATTCAAATATCTGCCCAACATTGCATACCAATCTCTAGGAGCTCGCTTGAATCCATATAAAGCCTTCTTCAATATACAAACCATGTCTAGTTGATTTGACAACTAAAATACTTTTGATTGATCCATGTATACTTCTTCCAATTCACCATTAAAAATGTATACTTCACATCCATTTGATAAAATTTCAATCCTTAGGATTAGAAAATACCAAAAAAAATTGATAGCTTCCACTCTGGCCATTGGAGAAAAATTATTCTAAAAATATATACCTTCTACTTGTGAGTATCCCTTACACACAAGCCTTGCTTTATTTATGAACAATTCTCTATTCTCATTCAACTTGTTTCTAAATACCCATTTTGATACAATTATGTTTTTATCTACTAGTCTAGGGACCAATTCCTAAGTTTTTTTTCTTAATCTGCATAAGTTCCTCTTTCATAGCTTTCATCCAATTTTAATCGTTACATGCTTCACTTAATATCTTAAGTTCAACTTCAAAAAGTGAAGATAGATTTATTTCAGCAATAACAATAGCTCTACTTCTTTTCAATACCCCTTTTCTTATGTTTCCAATTATTTGATCTTTTGAATGATTCTTTTGCACATATTTAGGTGTCTTTGGGGACACCATCAAATCTTATTCTTCCTCAATATACTTTTCTTGTTCTTCCACAACTTCTACTTCTTTCCAATCAAGTTCATCTGATACATATCCATCAATTTCAATTGAATTCTTTGATGCTTCATCAACCTTAACATTTGTGCTTTCTACAATATTTCTCATCCTTTTATTGTAGCATCTGTAATATTTACTTCTAAGGGAGTATCCAAGGAAAATAGCCTCATCACATCTTGCATCAAACTTTCCTAAATTTTATTCATCTCTTCTGATAGAACACATGCAGCTTCTAAATACCTTGAAATACCTTATAGTAGGAATATTTCCATACCACAACTCATAGGGAGTCTTAGTGGTGTTAGCTTTTGATTGAAATCAGTTAAAAACATAAACAATAGTGTGAATTACTTATCTCAAGTAGAATTCTTGTAGACATGCCGCACTGGTCATCATTCTAGCAACTTCTTGAATTGTTCTATTCTTTCTTTCAATAGCTCTATTCTTTTGAGGAGTTCTGGGAGTAGGCTAACGTCTTCTTATTCCATGAGCTTCATAAAACATGTTAAACTCATTGGAGGTGAATTCTTCACCTCTGTCAGATTTTAAGAATTTTATTGTCATAACCATTTCATTTCCAATCATAGCTTTGAATGCTTGGAATTTGTTTAATAAATCAAATTTATCCCTAAGAAAAGTAACCCATGTCATTCTAAAGTAATCATCAATAAAAAGCATAAAATGCTTGTCACCTTGTAGAAATCTCACCCTTGTAGGACCACAAAGATATATGTGAATCAAATCTAGTAGTCCAATATTAGATTGTTCCTTTGATGTAAAGCTATTTCTAGCTTGCTTTAAAAATTGACAATCCTTGCAAATAGAATTAACAAGTTTTTTAATTATTAGTAAATCTCTCACATCATGTACAACACTAATTCACACCATATTCTCAAAATTCATGTGACACATCCTCTAGTGCCTTAACCAAATATTATTAATTTGAGACCTAAATCAATGTAAATCAACACCCTTAAGTTGATAAATATTTCTTGTGGACTTATTTCCAACAACAATCATTATTTCAAATCCTTTCCTTATTTCACATTTCTCATCATTGAACAAAATATTATGTCCTTTAATACAAATTTATCAAATACTCAAAATATTATGCCTTAAATCCTTAACATAGTAAACATCATCATTAAACCCTTAACATAGTAAACATAATCAGTATTATGCTTGCCATCAAAACTAACTAAACCTATTACATAAATCTTAGCACTAGTATCATCTACAGACTTAACGAAGCCTTCATCATATTTTTCGACTTTATCAAACTTAATTTTGTCACTAGCCATGTGATGTGAACAACCACTGTCAATAACCTAGTAATTCTTTTCTTGTTTAGCATGAAGAGTAGAGATCATAGTACCTTCAACTTTCTTTGAAGTGCTTTCCTTCACATATCTTTTAGTTTTAGCAGGAGTAGATTCATTTTTTATATCCAAGAACAAGAATTCATAATCATCAAAATTTCCATAATCAAACTCTTCATTAGAAATACCAACATCTTCATATACATAATATGCTCTCTTGATCATCGTTCCTTTGTTTTCTTTTCCTTCTCTATTTTTATTCTTCTTAGCTCTTTTAGGACATCTTCAAGAATAATGCCCAATTCCTCCATAACTAAAACATTTGAAAGGTAACTTACCTTGATACTTAATGGACCCATTTTTCATTCTTCTTAGAAAGTTTGGTTCCAATTCATTGATGTTTTCTTCATGCAGATCTTCAATTTTTTTAGCCCTAAAATCATTTTTTGTCTTTGATATATTTCTCAAGCTAGTTTTTATGCCAATTTTTGAACAAGACAATTAAGAGGGGCGGTGAATTAGTTGTAGAAAATTTAACCTTTAAATCTTTCACCAAATTTCGATGAATAACCATTCATTAATCATTTACTTTTCTAATGTGATTAATCATTAAGTGCAAAAGAATAAATTGAAAGAAGTAAAACCATACACACAATAACAAAAGATTTATGTGGAAAACCTAATGAGGAAAAAAAGGTGAGGATTAGCTAAAAATATAAGGAATTCTAAAATTTAATACAAAGGATAACTACCAAAAGGCTCACTGCCTAGATAGGACTTACTTATCCAAAACAAGACTTATTGTCTAGTAAGGGCTCACTTCCCAGAGGGCTCACTACAAGACAATTATAAAAAAGATAAATGAGAATTTTCATGAAGAGAAAACTATCTCAATGCAACAGAGATTTCCACCACAATTTTCTAACACACTTGCAAAATCAAATGAAAATATATTGGATTACTTCAGCTCACTACCTTTAGAACCCTAACATGAAATTTTCAATGATTTTCTCAAACTCACAACACACACACTATATCACACCTATCTCACATCCATCTAACATCTATCATGCCTTTCATCAACATCTCAACTTGTACTTATACAATATTGCACGTTGAAACCCATACAATGTCAACCAGACCATTTATATTTACAAATTCAAATTAGGTCAGTACCAAAACATTCTATGGTGGAATGAGAATCAGGGTGACCCAAACATATTTTTAATGAGAACCTAAATAAGTCCCAACACACCTCAACATGCTTCCATGAACTACGTAAGTAGTGTTTAACACA
The DNA here is from genome assembly GCA_007115665.2 of Sequoiadendron giganteum. Lineage (NCBI taxonomy): Eukaryota > Viridiplantae > Streptophyta > Pinopsida > Cupressales > Cupressaceae > Sequoiadendron > Sequoiadendron giganteum. The sequence goes on from CM021110.1 coordinate 307,202,626, forward strand.
AGGTCGGCTAACACCATTGTAAAACACATAAAAGAATTAAGCACACACATCCTTAACATGATCCAATATTTTTGAACAACAAGTTTCACTTGAACACAACCTCATCAACTTTACTTTCAAAACCGCAAGTCCTAAAACCAAAATATGAAGAAATCTAGATCAACTACATTTCTCTTGAACCTTAGCCAAACACACCGAAATGCAAAGTGACATACTGGTGAAGATATCTCAGATTGTAAAATGATCCAAAAGCCCAAAATATGGATACAATAACCACAAACAACCATGATCAATGTTTATGAAGCACACAAGCATAAAAGCAATATAGAGAAAAACCCGAAGCATACACAAAATAACTACAACCTTCTTTATTATAATTTTCTCAATATCCTCGACATATACAACCAATAACCAATTTTCATGGCATCGATGACAAGAGCAACTAGTTGATAGCTAGTTAACACATTGACATCAATGACAATGCCTTTATACTTGCAGCATATGGAACACTAATTGTTTTCTTTCTTTTCTACTTTATGAGAGCTACCTAGAAGCAAGAAGATTGCATGTGATAGAGGTAGACCAATTGCACATCAAAATTTTGATTATTTACATTAACATGGAAATTACAATGCACAGGCTAATACATTGACTATTTTTTCTCTGTATTCCAAAGGAACATGTATGAGAGAGAAATAATTCCTAAGAGTCTAGTGGAGAAGCATTTAAATGACATAAACATTCTTGTATCAACTGATTAATGCATAATAGAGGTGTTAGAACCTAGAACAATATTGATTCAACCTTTGGGATATTAAATTGATGAGAAAGTGGCTAAGAGATACATATAAATATTGTTAAGAAACCCTTAGGACCAATCTTTTCTTAGACATGGAACTGTAGACATGAAAAATATATAGGTCGACCCTACACACCTAATCTTGATCTTACTAACATCATTTCTTTCTAAATCACCCTCTTTACTAACTAATTTAATTGAATAATCTTTATTTGATTAAATTCACCATATTTTCCTCTCTGAATTAAATAAATTAGTTTGTTTAATTAATCCTATAGTCTCTCCTTTAATTAAATAATTTACTTTATTTGATTAAATCTCTAATGTCATGTCTCCTTAAATCAAATAAATTAACCTTTATTTGGTTTAAATTTAACAACATTCCCTTTAATTAAATAAATCAATCTTTATTTAATTAAATCTTCAAATCATTTTCCTCTCAACTTTGATTTTAATAAATCCTAAAATTTAAGTCAAAATTATCAAATCACCTAAATTTTCTACTTAATCTGATCAAATCATGATTAAATATAATCCTAATCACCCCAATCCTCTAGATTTTGCAACTTGCACCAATAAATAAATTTAATTGATTTATAAATTCATCTATTTTCCCTCAACTTAGCATCAAAAGGGAATATTCCACAAATTTGAAAAAAACCCTCCGAAAGGGATAAAGTACTTCCAACATGGCATTAAAGTCATCTTACATGTCATTTTCCTTGAGCCAAGTGGAATCAAATTCATTTTCCTCTCCCTCCAACTAGTCATTTCACTAATTTCAAATTCCACCTAATTGTATTTATTTGCACATTCATCAGAATTTGCTCATTCCTCCTTCAATCACATGTTGACAAGTGGCCTCCTCTCATTGGTTGGTCTATTATCCCACATTCATCCATTTTTCTTATTCCTCCATTATTGAAATCTATAAATATAAGGATTATCCTATTGAATTGATCATCCACAACCCAAGCAAATTTACTATACTCAAATTCACTTGCAATTTCATCCATTTTCATCATAGTTTCATAGTTTTGAGCAATCTTATCTAGGTTTTGAAAAATTTGCATGAAGGTATCAAGGACCTTCATAAAATCACACAAAGGAGTTGGGAAAGGGAAATTTCCTACACACAAATGGCACCAATCCCCCCATGAGGTTGAAGTCTTGCTCATTAGAATATGATTTCATTTCTTTTATTGTGTTGTTCTTTATTTCTTTCTTATTTTGATGTTGTAATCTAATTTCATGGGGAATGATGCTTTTAACTTGCATTTTGATCTAATATTGTGTTTTTTCTTTGTGTTTGTGTAGGTATAGGATCAACATTCACATTTTGGCACTAGAAGGAGGGTGGACCTGAAGGATTTTATCACATTTTTTGAGAATTTTCTTGCTTTTTGTGATTTTTTGCAGCTCACAGGAAACTCAGTCGTTGCTAGTCAAGAAATGCTATATTGCACTACTCCAATCTTGAAAGTCCACCGCTAGAGTCTTGATGCTCGAAAAATTCAAATTTCAAACTCAACTGCGGGCTCTCCAAACTCCAAACAATGCTGCTATAAAAATAGAGCCACAATCACAGTCTTTGTTTTACTACAGAGTGCTGATCTCAGTCATCAATGGTCCTATATTGCACCACTGATCATTCCAAACTATGTTGCACCCATGGATTACACTTCTCCAGTTGGGTAAAAGGTAGAATTTTGATTATTTTGACATGTGCTTTTGTCCTTTTGGATTATTGGGATCTCTAACTAGTTTTTAGTCTCTATTTTTGCAGTATTAACCAGTTTTTGTAGGTTGGATTGATTAAAGTGAGGAAAGAAAATGAAGAACAATGTTCTCCATGTCATCATTAACTAATTGTATCTAGTGTTTTTGAACACTTTAGGGATAATTTATAATCCCTCTTCCAAGGAGTTGCTATATTCTTAGTTTTATGTTTACTAAATTTCATTTGGGCTTAAAAAGAACAAGACAAAAGGCTAAAAAGAATCATAGGAAAACTCACTAAATTTTTTTTTGGGGACTTAATACATGGAAAAACAACTATCACACTTCCAATTTGGTGCTTAAGAAGAAGTCATGTTATTGCTTCATGGTTAAAATGAACATGTGATCTACCTATTTTGTAACCCCTTCCACAAGTTAAGGTCAACAAAAAGATGTATGCAGTTCTCTTGTGCTCTATAGCGATCTTGAAAATCAAAAGTCCTTTTTGCAATATTAGGTTGTGTAATTGATTACCTCCACATTTCAATTTGGGTTCTAAAAATTGAACAAATCTTGCGAGTGTGAGTGGAGCATATTGCGAGTGTTCTCTCTTTGTTTCTCAACAAAGATTGATTGAACTACATATATGTTTGCTCACTTTTTTTTTTTATCTTAGAGGGCCTACCTTGGTGGGAAAAAGTACCCACCTCAAGGGAAGGACCCAACTGGTAACATGCTAAATCCAAGTGACTTCCATTTGGTATATAAGTGTGAGTACTCGAGGAAAGTTTGAGTATCACGAGGATCATTCTGAAAATAAGGGAAACAATGGTCTCTTGCCACATGGATGGTCCCCATGAATGAAATTCCCACATTCAAATCCCTTTTTTAGAAAGGCCAAAATCCTAAACTATTTTTTGCTGCAAGAACAGTGGTTTTGAAGCCACCCCACATTCTTATGGATTTTAATAGAGATGAGAAGTATGCCATGGGAGATTCATGGGTACTGATGCTTGGCTGACCTGAGAAGTGTGTGCCATGGAGGGTAGCCAGTGTGGTCAAGCATCTACTCATCCACTAAGAGTAAGCATAGCTGGATTTATCCAAGTGGGAATCCAACAAATATTTCCTTTCAATCCTAGGATTGTGCATATTCATGAAATCAAAACACTTTGCTTGGGTCAAAAACACTTGAAAACAAACATTCAAAAAATTCCTGAAAAATTTCAAACCCTTTGGAGGAAACAAATACCTTTGACAAATCCAAGCGCTCTTTCTTTCTATAGGTATTTCATCCTTAGAGGTTTCTAAGTATTTGGACTTAATCATCATTTTTTTTCACTGAAGTCAACATTAGGAAACTCTTACCTTAATTTCCTCAATTTCCCACATAATGGACTTTGTGGGATGAGAAGAATTTATGACATTGGACATCTAGTTTGAAATTTTAATCAAGAATAGTTTGTGGTAAAAGGAAGTCATTAAAAAAATTTAAGAAACAATTGAACCCCACACATGTGTTCTTCCAAATGATTTCCAGTAAAATCAAAATTCGGAAACCCAAGTTCAAAAGTATTAGTCCAAAATCTTGTGAGGAGCATCTTTCAAGGCTTTATGAAGTTAGAGAAATGTTGGTTTATAATTTTTACAAGAAAGCATCAAGGAACAATCCTAACTTGTATGAATTTTATTTCCAACAAAATCCAAGTCTTTTTCAAAGGTTTTCTTTTCTCACATAGGGATTATAAAGCATTTTCTTGAATATCGAGGTCTTGAAGAAAGGAGTTTTATCTAGGATCAAAATCATCACTCTCACTCATCCCTCAAACATAAAAATAAAAAAAAAATCATCTCATGAACAACTCTGGAAAACCTTAAAAATATCATTCATGCTAGACTTTTGGAAAATCAAAAATCAAAATCATTTTGTTTGGTTAGATATGTGTAGATGAATCCTTCTCCACATATTTGATCAGATTATCAAATCCTTATGAACAAGTTTACCTCTTGATAAAGTCCAATATCTTGAGGTCTCGGAGTTCATTATCCAAAATCATCTTGTTTGACTAGGGGTGTCTTGATGAATCCTTCTTTACACCTTTAGTCAAATTATCATCTTGTATATGAGTCTACTCTAGGAAAAAATCCAACCTCTTATACTTTACAAGTTCACTATCCAAATCAAATCAAGTCCCAAATTCTAGTATCTCCTTCAAGGTTTCTCGAAAGTTCAATCATTCACAATCATTCATCTTCTATTTATCTCATACCCATATTTTGATCCTTAATCATCCTAGTTCTTCCCTTTTTGTGCCTAAATTTAGATCAATCTAAAGGACTACACATTCTTGAAAATTGATCCCTATTTTTTGGTGCAAACTAGATTTTAATACAAGAAGAATATGGAAATTAACAAAGAAACATCAACTTCAAGTGACCTAAGTCAAACTGCTCCTGAAATGAATCCCATGGGATCGAGAAATCCCCCAAGAAATCTCCCTCTACCATCACAAAATACTCAAGAGGAAGGTCAAGTAGAGGAAATCATTGATAGTCTTAGGGATGACACAAGATGAAATCCTTGAGATGGTTCAAAATGGCAAAAATCATTGAATTGTTAATTCCATGATGAGGTTATATCCCTCCCAATACATGCTCAAATAAGAAAAACAAAGAGTAAACTACCTTCCAAATATGACATAAGAACCCCTGTGGAAAAACCTCTTGAGATCATGCCTCCAATCCCACCCATACCTCCATGTCAAAGAATCACCCAAAGCATCCTACAAATCACATCATCCATCACTCCAACTCTACTAATTGCTAGCAAGGGAAGCTCATTGCTTCAGGCAGTTCTAGCACATCCCCTTGTGAATAACCAAGATTTGGACAAAAACACTATATTGGACCAATCCTTCCTCATAAATCCATTACACCCATATGTTCTGCTCAAATTTCATAATCATACCAATTCATCCTCCTTTCATGCAACACCAACTTGTCCTCCTACAACAAAAACCTCTCTCCGTATGATCTCACAAGGAGAAGGTGATTTTTTTGGAGTAGGAGACTTTGATACCTCATTATCATCTCTTCAAGGGAATGCACCGCCCATCTTTCCAAAATTTCCACATCTACCACTTATGTCTACATCACCCCTAGGGTTGGGTCTTCCTCCTTTTCCTGCCATCAATTAGAAAAATCCAAGCAACCCCTCTATCATAAATCAAAGTGTCATATTGAATCCACCCATCTTGCCATCGATAGCACAACAACAGGTGGCAACCATCGAAGAAACCCTAACAATCAATATGTCATCCACCATTCCTCAAATCTCTCAAAGCATGGTTTCCCAAGGACTAAACATTTCAATCACTACATCCACCACTCAAACCCCAATCAACAATACGACCATTCCTCTCATCACAACAGTCAATGCTATTCCTAACCTACCACCACAACCATCAAAACCCAACATGAAAAATGCATTCAACATCATGTTGCAAGTAGCTTAACAAGTTGCCTATCAAAAGGAACTTCAGAAAATCCAAAATCAACAAGCTACACAAGTAGCTACCTAGCAAGCACAAGCACAATTAGTAGCACAACAAGCACAATAGGTTGCCCAAGCCCAAGCTTTACTGCAAAAACAAAAATCCACATAAGAAGCTCAAGCCACATAAGCCACACAAGCCACACATGCTACACAAGCTGCACAAGGAGCCCAATAGGCACATGCTCAAGCTCAAGCCCAAAATCAAGCTTAGTAAGTGGAAGCACAAGCTCAATACTAAGCATAATTACAAGGAGTCCAACAAAAAGCATATTAGTAAGCCCTGCAAGAGTATCATGCATAACAACTAGCGGCTCAAGAATGATCCCACCAACAAGCTTTTTTGGCACAACAACAACATGACCAAAAACAAGCGTTATTGGCTCCGTAGAAAATGCAGGCATTAATCACATAGCAATGATTGCAGAAAAATCCCACCAATGCCCCACCCGTCAATTAAACACCCCAAAGCCCTCAAAACATGTTCACTCCACTGCTTGATCCATAAGACGACGTGATGGCATTGAATTCACGTACAATGATACATATCTAATGTGGTTGTTCCCTTGGAGCTTGGTTGGTCCTTCCATGGAGTGGTTCTCTTGTCTTCCTATGGGCATCAAAACATTCCAAAAAATAGTAGATGCATTCCTCAAGAATTATGCATTCAACATCCACACGAATGTTAGTCTAGAGGAATTATCGATAGTCAAATAGGGAAATAGGGAATCATTCACCTCCTTCCTACAATGATGATGATCCAAGGCCAATTAGAGCAAGTGGGCCATGCCAAAGGAGCAAAAAATTTGCACTATCATTTCCAATCTGGATAAGACTTTGGCATTTTCTCTGAAGATACCGTGCATCACAACATATGACCAATTGATCCCCAAGGCACTCAACATCGAAAGGGTCCTTATTGCACAAGGGTGAACACCTACATATCCTGAACATCAAGATAGTCACCCATCCACTAGCTATAATGAGAAACCTCACACATGGGCGAAAAACAAGAATGTCTCCAGTGTCGAAGTGGTCTATGCCAAGGTCGTCATTAGTCCTCCAAAGTATAATTTCCAAACACATCATCAACTACAAAACAAAAATCACAATAATACACAAGCCAATGCAGTAACCCAACAACCACCCCACAATCAAGTCAAAAACCTCAATAATCAAGGAGGACCACCTCCATGAAATATATATCCCCCCAAGAGGAAGTTCATAGCCCTTAGGGAATCAATTGACTCCATCATGAAAAAGTTGGTGAATGAAAACCTCATCAAAATCCCCACTTATGATAATTACCAAGAGCCCTAAGTGAAACCACCCTAGTACAATAAAAATTACCTTTGTGATTATCATAAGCTCAAGTGACATACCACACCTAGCTGCATGAAATTGAAAAATGTCATCCAAGACCTCATCAATGACAAAATCATAAATGTTGAGCAACCAAATGGAAATCAAGATCTGAAAATATACATGAATGTGGTGCCTGATCACAACCAAGTAAACAACAAAGGGAAGAAAAAATATGCTAATGTAAATCATGTGTATGATCAAGCTGTCACATCCCTGGATGAAATGGTCACTGTTGTTAGCATCAAGGGATCCAAAAATGATTATGGAGTCACCACACATGGAAACAAGGTCACCATTGTTAGGGCATCATAGCCATCTAGGACCTCCACCTCAAATCAATTCTTTTTTCCCAATGGTTACAGCGTTATGGACCAGTTAAAAAGAACCCCTACTCAAATCTCCATCATGGAGTTACTAAAGATTTCGGCTACCCACATTGAAGAATAATTGGCTTCATCTACTATCTCCTCCAACCTTGATATGGGGAAATTCCAAGCTATGGTCAGTAACAAAACCACCCCAAATCTTTTGACATTTTCCAATCAAGACTTCCCCGCCCAACCATCTCACAATTATGCACTCCACCTTGAAGTCCTAGTTCACAAAATAAAGGTCGAAAGAGTCTTGGTAGATAGGGGTACATGCCTCAAAATTTGTTCACTCAAGCTTATAAAGAATCTGGGAATCTTTGAAGATAACATTGAAAGAGGTAAAGGTATCACAATCAGGGCATTATTTACCTCCCTATTCAAGTAGGGAAAACTATTATGGAAACTACCTATGAAGTGCTTAACCTTTATCTTCCTTACAAAATCTTCCTGGGGTGCCCATGGATTCATGGGATACAAGCAGTTGCATCAACCTTCCAACAATGTGTCATTTTTTCATACTAAAATCAAGAGGTCACAATCTAGGGTGATCCTGAGCCCTTTAACTATTGCAAGAACCTAGAATCCAAGTACTATAAAGTTCCCCAAATCCATATATAGATCCATCCAACATAGCCTCCACTTCTAGGACAAAGACACCTGCCATCCTTGACATATTCGACATAAATATTATAATCCAAGACAATAGGTGTGGGGAATACAAGATGAAGAAGGTAGCCTTCATGGTTGGGGAGTTACCTCAATCCCACATATCGCATGGAAAACCATAGCCCTGTAATACAACAACTCAAACCTTCAGAGCAGATCCCTCCCAATTCAGGAGTTGGGGATATCTAGGATGAGAAGTGGTGGATGAGAGAGACGTATCCAGTCTCCTCTATCAAGATGAAAGACCCATACCAGTCCTTCCTATGGATGATGCAAACAAAGGACTTCAATTACTGTTGGGTATGGGCTATAACAGAAATGGAAGTCTAAGAAAGAACAACAATGGTCTATTAGAACCAATCATTGTTTAGAAACGAATGAAAAATATTGGCATTGGGTGTACCCCTTCAAGTGTAACCATACATGACAAAAGTCCCCTAGTTAAAGTCGTCAGAAGTCCCCCTCAACTAACAAAAACCACCCTTCAACTACTAGTATCTACAAGCCTGCCTTTAGATAGCTTCACCTTTGATGTAACCGACGTGTGTAGTAGTGACAAAGATCCCATAAATGAATTAACTATGTTGTTTGAAGACTCCTCCCTATGCATGATTAACACCCTATATTTTGAGTCAGACCACCAAACCTATGAAATAAAACTAGTTTACCCCCAACTCATCGATTATGACCAATGAGGACCACTGATTTTGGACACATTTGAAAATGATGAGGCACTTTTAGAGTTCATGGGATTGTAGGATACAGCACCATATGGAGATCATAAGGTTGGATTTGACATCATATTGGATACTCAACCTATTATGGGGAGATGATTGAATCCTTCAGGCACAAAAGTGAGAAATTGAGAATAATCTCAAGGTCTTTGAGTGAAAAATACAATGTGCCACTCTCTGACCATAAAATAGTAAAAATAAAGGATGCATCCAATGGTGAAAACTTCTCTAAGGCATTGAATGATAAAGGATTCAATCTTCCCCTCATTGCACTTCATCAGGAAAAATCGGCGGTTCTTGTAGAACAATGCAATCCTGTCAATCTAGGAACATAGGAGCTACCACACATAACCTTCTATGTTGAGTCACTTCTCACGAAAGAACAAGAACTCTTAGCTGCATTCCTAAAAGAAAGATAGGTAAAATTTTCATGGACTTATGTTGACATGCCTCGGCTTGACCTAGACGTAGTAGTTCATCACTTAGTTGTATATCCTAAAGCAAAACCTATGAGACAAATACTAAGAAAGATGCACCCCCAAATATCCTTGTTATTCAAAATGGAATTGTAGAAGCTCTTGGATGTGGGATTCATACACCTAATTGATTATCTAGAGTGGGTGTCTAACTTGATACCTATTTCAAAACCCACTAGGGGCATCTGCATCTGCACAAATTTCAAAGACTTGAACAAAACAAGTCCCAAGGATGACTTTCCACTACCAAATATTGACATGATAGTGGATATGATGGCTGAACACAAGATGCTATCACTAATGGATAGCTTCTAGGTATATAATTAGATCATGATAGAAAAGGAGGACTAGCATAAGACAACATTCACATTTCCATGGGGAACCTACTATTGGAATATGATGTCGTTTGGGCTAAAGAATGTAGGAGCAACTTAGCAGAGGGATATGAAAATGATCTTTCATGACATGATCAATAAAATGGTGGAAGATTATGTGGATGACATATTGGCTAAATCAAGAAAAAGATAGGACCACATATCAGCTTTGAGCTCCATTTTTGATAGGTTGGAAAAGTACAAGGTCCACCTCAACCCAAAGAAGTGTGTCTTCAAAGTGCCATTAGGAAAGCTCCTCGGGTATAACATGTCAATGAGAGGAATCGAGGTAGATCCTACAAAAGTGAAGGGGATCCTCAAAATGGAAGCACCCAAAACACTAAAGTAGCTAAGGGGTCTACAAGGAAGAGTCCAATCAATCTATAGATTCATAACACAACTGGAAAACAAACAAATCCCATATTATCATCTACTCCAAAAGGGGGTAGCATACAAATGGGATGAGAAATGCAACTAGGAATTCAACAAAATCAAGGAATACCTACTCACACCGCCAATTCTAATGCTGCCAATTCTAGGCAAACCATTGATCCTATACATATCCGCAACAATGGCAACCCTCGATGCTCTCTTAGCCCAACATGATGAAAATGGAAGGGAGAGAGAAATATGCTATATCACTAGGACCATGGTAGGACACAAGCTAAACTATATACCTATTCAGAAAACCTATCTAGCAGTCATGTTTGCAACTCAAAAATTTAGACACTACATGTTGGCGCATCAGATCAAGCTAATCACAAAAATAGATTCACTCAAATACCTACTCTCCAAAGAAACTCTCATAGGATGAACGAATAAGTGTGTTATGATCTTATCAAAGCATGGAATTGAATATGTAGAGTGCAAGGCCATCAAAGGATAAGCAATTACAGATCAATTGGCAGAGGCACCTATATATGCAGAAAACCCACTTGTCTCAGAGTTCCCTGATGAATCAATTTTCAATCTAAGTGTAGCAGACCACTGGAAGATGTATTTTGATGGATCCTACACACAAAATGGGTTAGGAGTAGGAATTTTCTTCATCACTCCACAAGGGTACTGCATACCTAAATCTTACAAGTTGTCATTCCCATGCATGAATAACATAGAAGAGTATGAGGCTCTTGTCATAGGGGCTAATGATTGTGGTGTAGTGGCAGATTATGGACCTTAAGGTATATGGAGACTCTCAACTCATAATAGATCAAGTAAACAATGAATATCAGATAAAGGATGATAAACTGATTCCATACAAGAAATTGGTCAAGATCCTCAATGAGTCATTCATTGATATTAGATTTGAACAACCACCCATAGAAAACAATAGAGCAATAGACATAATGGCTACAATTGGATCACACTTGGAAATCCTGCACAACATCCCAAAATAGGTATTCCTCAAAGAGAATCTTCTCATACTAAAATTCAAGGTACCAAAGTTTGAATTTGTGTCCAAAATCGTTGGTCCCGATGATTCTTGGTGCAATAAAATTTATACCTACTTGAGAATAGGAGTCATGCACATTGACATAACCCCAAACCTCAAATGAGATTTATCAAAAAATCTTCATGTTTCATCATCCTAGGAGGAACCCTCTACCATAGGAGCATCGAAGGGACCCTATTACGTTGCCTAAATACTGAGGAAGCCCTAACTTATTTAACCAAGGTACATAATGGCATTTGTTGTTCGCACTCAAGTGGTATGAATTTGGCTAAAAATTTGCTGAGGACAAGATATTATTGGACCATAATGGGAAGAGAAGCACATGACTTTGTCAAAAGATGTTTGTAGTGTCAGCAACATGGGGACCTTATCCATGCACCGGCTCAAGATCTCTATCCCATTGTTACACCTTGGCCCTTTTCACAATGGGGGCTCGATCTCATTAGTAAAATCACCCCAACCTCATCCAATGGCCACAAATTCATCATCACTGCCACAAAGTACTTCACAAAGTGGGTTGAAGCCATTCCCATGACCTACATAACTGGAAAGCAGATATATAAGTTCATCCTAAAATACCTTATTTGCCGATATGGTGTCACTCAAGCCATTATCTTAGATAATGGAACACCTTTCAAAAATTATGATGTCTGTGACCTTTGCCAAAAATTTAACATCCAACATCACTTTTCCACTCTATATTAGGGTATGTGTAGGATCATCATGGAAAAAATAGGCCCTTAAGTGGCAATAAAATTCATAAAATTAGAGTTAGGCAACTTGACGTAAAAATTTGAATAAGTTATCTATATTATTTCAAAAATATGTAAGAATAGAATATGTAGAAAATTGAATGTAGTTTCTAAACTACTAGGTTTATTTTTAGAAAAGAAATCTATTTGGTAAAAATTTGAAATTTCAATGGAGTAGTACTTAAATTTTAGGGAAAAAATAAGAAGTAGGTGTTTGTCTGACCACCCTAACCACAATAAAATGATAATATTTTTTTATAATATTTTAGATATAAGTAGAAGACTCATGTCCCGATGTGATGCATACTTTTTTGTAATTTTTTTCCAAGTAAATAATTAATTATTATTTTTTTATTACAACTTTTAAAAAATATAAAAAATCGCACGTCTGACCACCTTAACTTGGTCAAAACTTCATGATTTTTTTTTTTTTTTAATCCTATAGTTTGTGAAGCATAAAATGTGACACATGTTTTGGATTCAAAAAATGTGATACCATTTGAAAGCTATAGACATTCTTCAATCAGCCTATCAATCAAGACTTTAGTCATAATTGAAATAGAAAATGAATAATAATTACTTATTAAATTCAAAGTAAAGCATAATTTATATTGGTGTAAAGATAAGAATATCCTTTAAAAACCATTTTCATTTCATCAATTTTGAGTAAACAAAAGTCATCATCCACATGGGCCATCATATCACTTTGATATTGCCATTTTTTGGCCCATCATGATCCTGCACATACCCATTACCCTCAAAGAAATGGCCAAGTAGAAGCCACCAATAAAACCATTTTGAAAATCCTTCAGAGGATAGTCAATGACTGACATCTACAACTAAATCTCACCTTATGGGCTTATTGCACCAGCATCTGCACACAAATAGGTGCCATCACCTTCTCCTTGGTCTAGGGATCATAAGCCATCCTCCCCATTGGGATCGATCTCTCGTCCCTGAAGATATCATTGAAAAATCTCATTATAGATGAGGAATATTGGGTCTCTTGGCTAAATGAGCTAAAATTTCTAGATGAGTGGTGCATGGATGCCCTATACCACTTGTAAGTCTATCAGAATCACCTTAAGGGAAGCTACAACAAAAAAATTAGGAGGCAGACCTTCCAAGTCAGTGAACTAGTATTGAAGGAGAATCAAAAGAATGTGCCAAATCCGAATAGCAAGGGAAAATTTGAACCTAATTTGTTGGGACCCTTCATAATCACAACAAGCTATAAATTAGAAGCCTAACTATTGTCAACGCTCGAAGAGGAGGCTCTATTGGAGCCCATGAACAACTCCCATCTCACAAAAAATTATGCCTGATCTTTTAAGGGTAAAACCAAAAATACAAAATAATCAAAAAATATAAAATTCCAAAAAAATAAAAAAAAGGATTAAAAGCAATACAGAAAAAAATTGCCCTCTAGTGAAAACCACTTTGGTGGTGCTTTGGATAAGTACCTTGGTGAAAACCTAGAAAATAGGCACCAAGTGTAAATAAATCACTCTCCATCCAACAGGATCTTCATGGCTTGTTCTACATCACACACCCTACCATTCATCCACCACATTCCATTGATCTTCCATCCACCTATCTGCGCCTGTACCATAGCTTGATTTTGTGTTTGTTTCATGTTCCACCCTAGGACTATTTGACATATTCCAAAGGTTAGTTTGTCCTGCCTATATCGAAGTAGTCTATTGCATCACGTTGGGGGAATGTCCTTGTACTTTCATCAGATCGAATTCATGTATATTCTTGTGATCTTCCTTAAAATCAAAAATCCAAAAAAATTCATAAAATCCTTAAAAAAAACCAAAAAATCAAAAAATAAAAAAATCCAAAACATTCAAAATTTGAAAAAATCAAAAATCATGTTAGTGGAGTCATCATGCCAAACTACATCATCTCTAAGCTTGAATGTAGGCAAGGTTGATCTTTGATCATCCCCCGAGATACCCTAGGTCAGTCCTTTAGGCATCTGCTGCAATAAAATGGCCAGTCGTTTGTCTATCTATCTCATCAGTAATCAAGTCAGTTGTTAGTCAAACTAAGTGGTCTCTACGTATAGAACGTAGGAAAAGCTGATTTTTTGATCAGATCCTGAGACCCTTAGGATAGGTCTGTAAGTTAGTTTCTTGGTTAAAATCTCAAAATACCAAAAACAACCTCAAAACATTTCAAAATTCCAAAAACATCCAAATATTTGAAAAACCCCAAAAATGGTGCATCCATCTTATCTCACTTTCACCTACAATAAGCATCACATATAATAAGTCATCGTCATCTTCATCCTTTGGTAAGTTAGTAAGAAGCAAGTCTACCAGGTTCAAAAGTAAACACTTAATTGTCAAAGTCTCAATTCTAGGTCAGTAAGTCAGCAAGTTAATCAACTCAGAGTATCAATAGCTTATCATCCAGTCAAATCTTATCATCATCCGATAAGAACATATCTTAGGATGCATCCTTCCTACAATGGACATCAACATCATACATCACCGTAGTTTAGTCTTGGCCAGCGGTGTGAAGAACATTAGCTTGTTTGTTTACTTTATCTTGGTATTTTTTACTTATCTTATTTCACACTCATTCCTAGGACCTCTCGATGATGACTAATCAAAAGGTTTAGAGAGAAAGGAATGGGGAAATGATCATTATCTTTTTATTTTTTGTGACTTTTGGATATTCTTGTAAAATAACTTGGTCATGCGTGGTTTGTTTGGTTTGTAGGGAAGGTGTTTTAGATGTCTTGTTGACCACATAGGAAGGCTTGCTTTCCTATGTTTTGGTCTGAGATGTTTAGAATATCAAAACTACATCCTAAATAAGGTTTCATATGTCAAGTGTGAATAGGAATACTCCTATCTGATTTTTGAGTCAAAGTCCATCACACTAGGTACAACACCATCCTAGTTCTTAATACCTTGATGCATCGTACCTATATGTGTTATCAAACATAAAGTAAATGACCCTTTTAAAATCCCAATTTGTGGTATCATTATCTTCATTGTCATAAAGTAAGCTTGTTGGATCTTATTTCTTTTGTTGTCTTTCCATACTAACATGGTGCCATGACAGTTACTCAAAAACTTTACTAAAACGCATCCACCAATCATTAGCATAATGCATATCATGTAGGAAATATAGATGCACTGCATTTAATCATTAATATAGTCATTTACATGCCATTATAGATATTATCACATAGGTATTATTAAGTTATGCATGGAATAAATTATCATAGATATCATCATTATCACATCCATATGCACATCATATCATAATACCCTCATTACACATAATAATCATTGGCATTCACATACATTACATGTCATTGTCATCTCATCATTATCGTGTTTCCATTACATATCATAAAACATCATCTCATAATGATACATTTCATAGAATTTATCAATCATTGCATCAAATAATCATCATAGGTCATATTGCATTATAATCATTTTATACACATTGCATTCAAATAATCCATTACATAAATACATATCATATCAACACATATCATAAATCACTATATTATCATATCATTAGAGTTCATTAATCATCACAATGTAACATTATATTAATCATAGGAATCATTTTATTACATAATTAAATTGCATATCATATATCATAAATACCATGTATCATCTCACTTACATAAAGGCATAACATCCGCATTTCATATATCATCCATAAATACATAAGGAAAGGAAACAAAAAAATATTTTTCCTGCATATCATTGCATACATCACATAATTCATTTAGGACATAATGTAGAAAATCATTTGCATATCATGATTACATTCATACGTCCTCACCATAAAATGCATAGAAAATACACAAAAAGAAAAGACATCCATAATCATTGCATCACATCATTGCATACATCATAAAAATAGATACATCTCATATAATAGAATCACAACATATCATAAACACATAGGAAATTAGATGCATCCATCCATCATAAGTAAAATAGGACATCTCATGAATGAATCGAATCATCTCATATATGGGCATGTGCATGATCATCATGGAAAAAATAGGCCCTTAGGTGGCAATAAAATTCAGAAAAATCAGAGTTAGGCAAGTTGACATAAAAATTTGAATAAGTTAACTATATGATTTAAAAAATATGTAAGAATAGAATCTATTGCAAATTGAATGTAGTTTCTAAACTACTAGGTTTATTTTTATTTAAAAAAAATCTATTTGGTGAAAATTTGAAATTTCAATGTAGTAGTACTTAAATTTCAGGGGAAAAATAAGAAGTAGATGTCTGTCTAACCACCCTAACCACAATAAAATGATAATATTATTTTATAATATTTTAGATATAAGTAGAAGACTCATGTCCCAATGTGATGCATATTTTTTTGTAATTTGTTTCTGAGTAAATAATTAATTATTATTTTTTTATTACAACTTTTCAAAAATATAAAAAATCGCATGTCTGACCACCTTAACTTGGTCAGAACTTCATGATTTTTTTATTTTATTTTTAATCCTATAGTATGTGAAGCATAGAATGTGACACATGTTTTAGATTCAAAAATTGTGATACCCATTGAAAACTATAGATGTTTTTCAATCAGCCTATCAATCAAGACTTTAGTCGTAATTCAAATAGAAAATGAATAATAATTATTTATTAAATTGAAAGTAAAAAATAATTTATATTGGTGGAAAAATAAGAATCTCCTTTAAAAACCCTTTTCGTTTCATCAATTTTGGGTAAAAAAAAAGTTGTCAGCCACATGGGCCATCATATCACTTACACATCGCCACTTTTTGGCCCATCATGATCCTGCACATACCCACATATATAAAAAAATAAGTATCTGTCATGGTACAAGATTTAGATTAAGTGTGTATAAATCAAATATGTATAATACAATCGGGGAAATAAAAATTTGAGCTCATGAATCAAAAGTAAAATGACTATCTCTGATCAAAATGAGGAAGTAGCCCTACTGGCTAAACCCCTTACCCTCATGTATCTCGACATGATCATCAAGCTATATCATCCCTGTCTGCTAAGAAAAATCAGGTACCTAGGCTGCTGTTGGCACTGCCTGCATGTAATGAAGCCTATAATACTCGACCTCTCTCACAGACTCTTGGTATACTTGTGTGGACACTGTCTTGCCCTGAGATGAGGAGGCCATGCTTTGAAGCTGCCATCTTTGGCCTATCTCCTCATCCCACTCAGAATGGTCCTAATCTCTCTCTATGGTAAGTGTTAAGACCTACTACAAGGCCTGATCCCTCTCAGGTATCAAAACTTGCACCTATGCCTATAACTATTGAATCAAGGCATCTCGGTTATCTAGTTGTGCTCATGGTGGAGATGGAGGCTCTTGTTGTGGGACCTCCCTCCCCCCATGTCCAAGCTGCTCCTGGGGTGGTGTCTGGTGAAATTGTACCTGAGGTGGTGTTTGGTGTGGTTGGTATGGAGGTGGCCCACCTCCTCCCCTATCTATGTCCCTTTATCTATCCCCATACCCCCTATCTCCCTATCCCTGCCCTCAATCGATTGACCTACCTCTCGACCTCCATCATGGGAGTGTCGCACCTAGAACTATAAGCCTCAGGGGTGGTCTAAACCAGGCTATATATGGTACTATCACCCCTACATCCTCCCGACCTTGATCGTATGGCCATGGCCTAGCCACCAGTTGCCTGAATGATGTGACTGCCTCATCTATAGGGATGGTTCTGCCCCATGTAGTCTCCCTTGTAGTATGGGAAAAGATGGCAATAAACTGGTCATCAAGTCTATCCTATGTCTCACCAAATTGTCTAGCCACTCTATCTGGAAAATATCTCTCAATGATGGTGTGCTCTCTGCCCTACATCAATTTGTGGTGTCAAGAAAAAAATAATTGATGTACATCATCCATCCATTGACCCATTCAAGCCAAGTCTGCCAAGTGAACACTGTCATCTCGTTAATAACTCATCGTCAATTGGTTAGACTACCTACCCTTATTTGTGTGAAGGTGATAGGAGCCCCTCTGTATCACCAGACAATCGGATCATGAAAGAGATTGTTGGAAAAAGTGCCTCAATGCTTACTGATATGAAACTCCTAAAAGAGCAGTATCAGTGAGACCCTTGGAATGTCTTGCCGACAAGAAACTGTGTTCTAAAGTCTTGGAGGGATCAGATCATTGTGACCTAGGACCTGTCTTGCTGATGAAAGTCATGGGGGTGACATGAACTGTCAAAGTGAGATTCAAAACTCATTCTGAGAGAAAAAGTCTAGGTGATATTGACATGACCCATGAATGTCTTGTTGATAAGAAACATCGACGTGACTAGAGTAGTTGGAGTGAGATTTCTAACTCATTCCGATGGAAGATGTCTGGGTGATGAATATCATCGAGGATACTCTTTCCGATGGATGCGTCGGGGAGACTTGAGCTGTTAGCATGAATTCTTGATCTGTTATTGATAGTATTACTCTTGCCGACAAAATTCATTGGGGAGACAAGTGTGTTTAGAGTGACATTATGAACCCCTCCTGATAGTGTTTGTCTTACCAATGGATCTGCACATGATGAACATCAGTGTGACTCTTGCCGATGAAGTGTTCCATACTACGGCTGAGCGTGAGGTCATCGATGTGACTTGGGACTTTAGTGAAACCTTCTCTGATGCTTGTTCTCTTGTCGATAAGGATAGTTGGTGCTCGTTTTGATAATTGGGGTGACTCAGGCTAACAAGATGGTTTTAAAAATTGTGTGAGCTTAATGACATTGAGGAGACCTGTGGGTTTGATGTGACATTATGAACTCTTGCTGATGGATGTTGTCTTGTCGATAGGCCTGGCTGAGACCTCAGGATGATGGGGACATCAGGGAGACTCAAGCTAATGAACATGAAGGGAAGACCATGGTTGAACAAGATGCTAACTTGGTTGACTACCGATGTGTTTGATGTTTATTGGAGGACCATGAATGACTTGGAGTTGACAGTTTTTCCAATAGAAAATGAACTGATCTACAGAGGAAGTCAAATTTTTTCTTGTCAATTGAGAATGAATGGTATAATATTGGATGTTTTGCAGTAAGAACAAAGAGAGTAAGATCTAAGCAAGGTTATGCTACCGAAATCTCTCCTGATAGAATTTCTTGATTGACTTTTTGTTGTTAATCTGCACTGTATACTATGTGAGAGTATTGTAACAATGCAAATGTTGTAATGCACTGAGAGGTTGATTAGGGAAATGTAAAAGGGAAGAGAGGGAAATAGAATAGGGTTGCTGTTGGTTTGTCTCAAAAATGAAACAATATGTAATCTTTGTAAAAAGGCTATGAGCCTAAGATTGTATTGTAAGTTTGTGTGTTGTTGAATAGTACAATGGCTCAAATCTTTTGGAGTGTGGGGTTTTTTACCCGAAAAGGTTTTCCCCACATAAATTTTTGTTTTATAATCTTCTATGCCATCTTTAATGTTTAATGGTTTTGTTTGTTGAATCTATTTATGCAAGTTGTTGAAATTGAATTTACATGTGCTTCTCTCAGAAGGACTAATGTGGGAAATGAACTGTGTCTCATTCCACTTTGTGACATAGTTGTATGTGTCTTTGAGGTAATTTAATGAAATTAAAAGCTACCGAAGGCACTACTATTCTTGGAAGTTTCTTCGAGATGACAATATTTTCCCAACAAGTGGTATCAGAGCCTTCTTTTGGTTGCTAGTTCTAGGTATTTCTCCTGTGAAGATTGCTTAGTCTGTTAGGCTTGAGGAAATCTAGAGGAATCGGCTCATGAATTGATCCTTTGGTGAGTGGAAGTCTTGTGGTATTTAGATACAACACGTAGCTTGAAGGATGGTGAATATGGAGACAATGAAGTTGGTCATATTGAATTATTGTGATCTATGTCTCCTAGTTGGCAACCGTATAACCTTGATGTATGAGGTGGATTTATTTTCTTTGTGGTTGTGTAGCAATAAAGCTTTCATTTTGGGTGTCTGTATGAGAGACTCCCTGGTAATATGGAGAGGCATGGGTTGTTTCTCAAGCATGGAAGAGAGTTCTTATGCTAGGTGGCATTGTTTTCTGTTAACCTCGAATGCATGAAGGCTATGGAATTAGTCATTAGACGATTTGAAAGCTTTTGAAATAGCCTATATTTTTCTTAGATGCATGTGCATATTGGTGGTTTTGGAGTTGGCTTGAAATGGGCCTGGGGTTCCTAAATTGTTGTTCCTTTTTTAAGGATGTATTGTAGTTGCATGTTTTTTATGGTTTTGTAGTTTTTACATGGTCAAGAAAACTTCTTGTTTTGTGGATCTGCTGAAAAGCTATTTTCTAAACCTCTGCTTCCACAGGGTGTTACTGGATGAGGTAGTTGTAGCTCTACTTGCATGCTTTTTGCATGGTGAGAGAAGGATTGATTCTTTCTCTTCATAGTAATGTTTGGTATGTGATTAGTCACTCATCATTCTATGGTAATGCTTGATGGATTCCTAGACTTTGGTGCTTGGTGTGGACATAATTGGCAAATTAGATCTGTACTTGATTTGGTGTTTGATTTAGGGTGTCTAGATGTTTGTTCTCTTGTGAGACCTCATATTGTGCAAGACATTGATGCGATTGTGAGTCTTCATGTTTCATTAATTGAATCTTTGGGTTGTGCAATGTTGTGGGTTGTCTTTACCCATATGTTTTGCAGTGGGACAACCTAGAAGTGGACTATCTATATCAATGCAATTTGATTCAGTGTTTATGAAGACTTGTAAGCTGGCCTTGTCTGTGGTCACTTGTGCATTGGTGCGGTTGTTTTGAGGTAAGAGGATGGATGCTAAGTGAATTATGGAGTCCTATAAAATGGTGAATCTCCTTACTTATTGAGATCTTGGCTCCACTTGGGATAATTAGCAGTGTAGCTATATGTTTTTGGACCTAGAAGTTCTTTTTCAGTTTCGGAGATGGTTGGTCATGATGCTTGGAAAGCTCGGTATCACTGTTCAGTGGGAGCTTTAGCAATGACTGTTTATAATTAGTCTTCTTTAGTTTGCAGATGTTACTAGGAGGAACTGTTTGATCCTATTATTGCAGAAGGGTTCTTTTGAATTTGCATGGATACTATTTGAGGATGTGCAACATCTTGGAACCATGGAGGATGTTTGGAGTCTTTGGTTGAGGTGTTGGTGGTGCTTGACAAGTGTTGTTTGTTTTGAGTTTGTTTTCTTTATGACATGGTTTATTATTGCTTATGCACTGGAGTTTTGACATTCTGCATTGTACTTGAGACCATGGTGAAGTCACTTGGAGCATCATAGCTCCTAAGGGGGATGAGTAGTTCATGGTGTCATGATAAGTTCCTGATTCAAATGATTGGAGCTTTGACAATGGTCTGGTAATTCTTTGTGTTTTGGGTGCTTTGATTATTTGATTGATACTTCATGTTAGTGCAGTAATGTGGTTGGAGTTTAGCATTAGATGATCAGTTGTTAGTACTCATGGATACATGAAGAATAAGGTGAGGCTGTATTTCCCTTGAGAGGAGAGAATTGGTGATGGTTACTCTTGATGAATATTTCAGCAGAAATTTTGAGAAGCCTACACCTTGGTTGAATGTGAGTTCAATAGAGACCAATGAGGAGATTTATCTTGGATTAGTCATGATGACTTGCAGGAGTACTCTCGTACCCACTCTTGGTCTACTCGGTAGTTTATCTAAGAGGTATTTTCCCATTATATCTTTCAGATGTGTTTTATTCATTCTTTCATGGATATGGATCTCAAATTGCTATTAGATGATTCTGAAGGGTTCATCATGAGAGATGGATAGCGTGGTTTATCTCCTTGAGCACTTTTGTTGTATTATTTACAAATGAGAACTAGTAAGAGATGCTTTACGGGCTAATTTCTTGAAATGGGAAATGAAATAGTTTGTTCATCTTTGCGAGGCTTAAATTCATTTTGATTCCATGTTATATGTGTTATGTTTGATCTTGGTGATTGAATGGTTAGATGTTGTTAAGGATTTTCTCTTGGGGTTTTTGAAGGAGATCATACTTGACACAACTGGCGGTTAGACGTGTATATAGGAGGATGTTCTAAAGGTATATGTTGTGCAGATTTTTTCTCTTTGGTCTTGGTTGTCTTCCTAGATGTTTGGTTTCACATTACATTGGTTCATTGGAATGGTGCTTATTCACCTTGGATTGTACTTTTTTTCCATAGATGGTATGTTGGAAGATGACAAGGATTGTTGCCTAAATAGTGGAAACCTTAGATGTTGTTGCAGAAGTCTTGATGGAGCATGAGAGCATGTTTGAGATATATGAGGTTTCATGGAAGGTTGTGATCGGTTGAAATGTTGGATAGTTAGTTATAGTTGGATACTTGATGTTGTTGCAGATTATCTAGTAGACTATTATCTATGAAAAATTATTGATTGGGTGTCCTGAATTCTGTTGAACAAAGTCTTGTACAAAGAAGGGTCTGAACTAGTGGAGCTAGTGTGATCTTAGTTCCTGATTTCTTTGGAGGTGTCAGTAAGATCTTCATCAAGTAGGAGATTTTTGGAAAAAGTGCCTCAATTCTTACTGATGTGGAACTCCTGAAAGAGCAGTATCGTGAGACCCTTGCAGTGTCTTGCTGACAAGAAAATGTGTTCTAAAGTCTTGGAGGGATTAGATCAATGTGACCTAGGACCTGTCTTGCCGATGGGAGTCATCGAGGTGAAATTAACTATTGGAGTGAGATTCTAAACTCATGTTGATAGTAGAAGTCTTCATGATATTGGTGTGACCCTGTGAATGTCTTGTCGATAAGAACCATCGGCATGACCAGAGCAGTCAAAGTGAGATTTCTAACTCATTCTGATGGAAGATGTTTGGGAAATGAAGACCATCAGGGAGACTCTTGCTGATGGACACATCAGGGAGACTTGATCTATCAACATGTCTTCTTGATCTCTTCCCAATAGTGTTACTCTTTCTGACATAAGTCATCAGGGAGACAAGTATGTTCAGAGTGAAATTATGAACCCCTCCCGATAGTGTTGGTCATGCCGATAGATCTACACATGATGAACATTGGTTTGACTCTTTCCGATGATTTTTTTTGTATTGCAGCTAAGCGTGAGGCAATCGATGTGACTTGAGACTTTGGTGAAACCTTCTCCGATGCTTGTTCTCATGCTGATAAGGACAGTTGGTTCTCTTGTTGATCATCAAGGTGACTCGGGCTTACAAGATGGTTCAAAAGGCATGTGAGATTAATGACATCAGGGAGACCTGTGGGTTCGATGTGACATTATGAACTCTTGCTGATGGACGTTTTCTTGCCGATAGGCCTGGTCGAGACCTTAAAATGATGGAGACATCAGGGAGACTCAAGACGATGAACATGAAAGGAAGACCATGGTTGAACAGGCTGCTAACTTGGTTGACTACCGATGTGTTTGATGTTCATTGGAGGAGTTGAAGGTTGGTCCAATAGAAGAAAAACTGATCTACAGATGAAGTTGAACTATTTCTTGTCATTTGAGAATGAATGGTAAAATATTTGATGTTCTACAGTAAGAACATAGAGAGGAAGATCTAAGCAAGGTTATGCTATTGAAATCTCTCTTGATAGAGTGTCTTGATCAATCTTTTGTTGTTAATTTGCATTGTATACTATGTGAGAGTATTGTAATAGTGCAAAGGTTGTAATGCACTGAGAGATTGATTAGGGAAATTTAAAAGGGAAGAGAGGGAAATAGAATAGGGTTGTTGCCGGTTTGTCTCCAGAATGAAACAAGATGTAATCTTTATGAAAAGGCTATGAGCTTGATGTTGTATTATATATTTGTCTATTGTTGAATAATACAATGGCTCAGATCTTTTCAAGTGTGAGGTTTTTTACCTGAAAGGGTTTTTCCCACATAAATCTATGTGTTATAATCTTTTGTACCATCTTTCATGTTTAATGGTTCCGTTTGTTGAATCTGTTTATGCAAGTTGTTGAAACTGAATTTACATGTGCTTCTCTTAGAAGGACTAATGTGGGAAATGAATTGTGTCTGATTCCTCTTTGTGACATAATTTATGTGTCTTTGAGGTAATTTAATGAAATTAAAAGCTACCAAAGGCACTACTATTCTCGGAGGTTTCTCTAAGATGACCCGATTTTCCCAACACTCTAGGGAAATTGGTGTAACTTGAGGGAAAAGCACTACAATGTGCTCCCAAGCCCAAATGTGCAACAATGTAACACTATCCTCAATGGCCCTGCAATCTAGGTAAGCGAACTCGTGAAAATATCTATAAAGTGATGCCAACATCACTAGCCCCCATGCAAGGAACTCTCTATGAAAGAGCATCCACTCCCATGCTAATCCCCAACCCAGACTTAAATATCGGCCCCATCGATTTGGTACCACAAGACCTAATATAATGGCTACAACAATATGTCTAAAGGTGAACATTGTGCCCCTGTACCAATCAAGATCAATCTGTCCCTTAGAGAAAATAGTCTCGTTAAGCCCCATGACCTCGAAGTAGGCATCCCTCCCGACATCCACATCATAAATGAATCTCTCTCCATGGATGGGTAACCATAGGATGTGTCAAACATCATCCAATCTGACTCTGGCCTCACCAGTTGGCAAGTGAAATGAAGACATCTCACTATGCCATCCCTCCACTAAGGCTGTCATCATCCCCAAATGTGTTCGAATAGGACGAACTTAGGTGATATACCATAACCCTATCACACCAAGGTGCTCTTAAAGAAAATCATGCAAACCAGCTAGTCTTCTCTGCACAGGGCATTTTTTCTCTCGAGAATGTAATTGCTAACATAGGATTTTGTAGGTAGCAGTAGTCTCATGGGAAACTTAGTTGCTGGGGGACATTATGCACACAACTAAGTGACCTCCGGGTTTTAGCAAAGCTGGCTCTTCATTTTAGTGGGGGGTAGGTTAAAGGTTAGGACGATAATTGAGAATGCAAATCTTAAGCTAATAGGAAATGCACCAAATCATAAATGATATTACCTAAGCACAGTGCTGGATGCAAAGGCTCGAACCACCGAATGCTTCTTATTTAGATAAATTTTCTCAAAAGCACTTAGAAAACATAAAAACACCTCCTAATTGCATAACATAATCTAGTACAACTTTGGCCAACACAGAAGAATTGAAAACATGATTTGTATCTATTAAGCTATAAAAGAATACAAAAGCTGAAGAACAGGCATTCATATATTATAGGAAAATAGCAACATACTTTAACAGTCTTATCAAATGCATAAAAAGCAAAGAGACCAAATTGATTGACATAGTTTGCGAACTTCAAGTTCAATAAAAATAGTACAGAGGCTATTTTGAGTGCTTAGGAAGCTTTTCTATCTATCTAATCAACAACCTAATAAAAGAGAAGTGAGGAAGCCTATATAGGCCAGGCCATCACCTAACAAGCACGGAGAAAGATGCCTTGATCAAACCTCGATGCCCCAGATCCTCCCGAGCTGACACCAAACAAAAGGAATGCTCAACAATGTGCTAGCACAACCGCCTTAGAGAAAAGAATTCCATGCAATAGAAGAAATGAACACCCGGCCTTGAAGAAGAAAGCGCGACGACAAGTGAGAAAAATCAACGTAGCCGCAACTCCCAAAAAACTGATGCATAAGAAAATACCATGCGTCGAGTAGACGGAGCCCAACATAAATAATAAGGGATGCCCAACGAAAAGCTCCAAGAGGAAACCACATGGGAGATGCCGAGCGATAGTAACTACATGTTGGGCCCAGTTCGGAAAGCAGCCAGAGAAAGCCACAGATTGCATAGATGAAACTCAGCAAAAGCGAAGTGATACAGAACAACAAAAATCTCTATTAGGAGGCCACTTGGCAAACGCCGAAGGTTGTGAGCGATAAAAGATAAGGCGTAGCCACAAAGGAAAAATAATAACCGTGAAGGTCGATGGTTTTTTGTGAAACAATTTGATGACTCACAGGGAAATTTTGCCTACGGAATGAAGAACCCCAGGAACCTTGGTTCAACATCCCATTATCGCTCACAACCTTGAGAGGGTAGCTTGCAGACCGGTCCAAATCTCATTTGTCAGTGCAGAGAGGGCTCACAGATGTTCTTGCACCAATTTGAGATCAATGATTGCCTTAAAAGGTAATCTGCCAGATACCTTCACTTCCAACTCAAGCTAGAAAAAGAGTTGTGCCAGCTGATGCATGATACCTTCAATATTCTCGGCGGTCAGGGACTGATCAAAAGATTGAAAAATAGAAAGGTCTTGCTTCTTCTCTTCGATCTTTGCAATTACGTGCTCGACACCTGATACCGCTTGATCAACAATGAAGGGTGAAGGGAGGCCTTGCTGAGGGGTAATCCCACAATAATGGGTTACACTTCTTGGCCAAACTTGACATTGAAATCAACATTTTTCACCAGATCTGCACTTTCTTATACCTATAGAAGCTAAACCATTAATAATTTGAAGATGAATCAAACTAGTGATTTGTCAGATTTTTTGTATAAATTCTAATTATATTTTTTAAAAATAAATTAAAAATAAATTTTTAATCCTTTTATGTAATTTTTATTAACTTATTTTTTCCACTAAATAGCATTTCCAAAAAGTGATGTTTACTTTTAGCTACATAACATTTTTTGTAGAAAGGATAGAATTCTAATTTTTTAAATATAGTTATTTCACACCAATATCTAGTGGATGGATATTTTTTCATATTTTTTTTGTTGCATATATATATTTTAATTAATTTTCTAAGTCAGAGTAAATATAATTTAGAAATATTATACTTTCAGTTGTATAACTTTTTTTGTATGCATTTGAATTAACCTATTCTTTTTTTGTTGGAATAAGGACATCAATAGCTAGTGTACATGTAGTTTTTAGAAACTTATTTCTATATTTTCCTATTTTCTGTATGTGTGAAACAAAGACCTCGATGTTCATTAAAAAACCTACAATCACAAGAAATAAAAAATAAATATAATAATAAAATTAAATATATTTAAAATTATACTTTTTGGGAAGCTTATAATAAGGAATACATTTTTACAAAAGATAAATTTTAAATAAATTGATTTGATCCCCAAAAAGGTAAATCAAAAGTGGTTTTTTATCAACATTTTGATAGGTGTAGAGGAGACTCCATTATAGGTATAGTTTAAAACTAGTGGATTTCTATCCAAGGGGGTTTGATATAAGTGGGTTTGATCAAACCCTCTTCAATTAAAATACTTTAAATTGAACCTTTCTAAGGCTTAAATCATTATATTTTCTAAAAATATGTGATTTCAGCAAAAATCAGGATGTCTCAAAAAGTGTAACCCATTATTGTGGCAGCACCCTGAGTTAAGCGAGAAACTTTTGCCTGCATGTCGTTGGTCACCTAGTTCAATTTGGCTCTGCATTCTGCCACCTGCTGGATGACCTCATGCATGGAAATGAGAATGTTCATGCCTATAGCCGCTGTTGTTTGGTTCGTAATGCATATGCTGCTCAGGGCCTCATCAGAAGCCGTATACAGCTTGCCCAATAGAAGTCTGGCCTCCGAATCTTTATCGACAATCACCTCCTGCACTTGCTGGATTGTTTCACTAATAGTTCTGCATAGTTCAGTTTCCCGTGCCATAAACCTCAGGGTGGGTTGCAAAGTAAGGCATAATTCCTTGACCTTATCCTAGTAGGATGTGTATATTTGCTTGGCAATTTCCAATGAGCTCATTTGTTGCGTAGGAGGTTGGGCTCTCAAAAGATCTAATTTTGTAACCTAGCTGTTCAGGGCTACCTTTAACTCCAATAAGCTCCTGTCCAATGCGGACACCTAACTTCTTAGAGTGGAAATCTCTTTCTCCCTTTCTTCTAAGGCCAATTTTCCTTGCTTTATCTTCTCAATTTCTGACTCCACAATGACATTCATTTCATTTACCTCATCGTTTGTGCTCTATCGGAGCTCCTTCATACCATCACTCAGTTGTGCAAATTCAGCATGGAGCCTTTCTTCATTCACTCAGCTCTGCTCAACCTCATACTGTAGGACCGAAACAATATCTATGCTCATAACCTGAAACTCTTTAATATTTCCCTCAAAAGCACTCCTCTCCTTTTGCAGGTGATTTATCTCATTTTCCTAGGCCTTAAAATTATTTACCCAAATCTCAACCCTTCCCTTTAGCTCTAATATATGTTCCTCCTTTTTCCTTGCTTGGAGATTGAGCTTGAGGTAATCGGTGGTAACCACCCTCTGAGTCTCCTCCATCAACTTGACCTTATCCTGCGGATGAGGCTGATGCAAATATAGCCCAATGGCATTGATAGAGTAGTCACTTGGCAACATATCCCCAGCTAGTTTCATCACATTGGGAGTGATCTTTGCAATCATCTGTGAATTCTCTCTTTTGTGGAATACCGTTTGCAAAAGGGGCTCCGCTTATCTTCCCGCATCCTTCTCTCTTTTCTTTTGAATTTGGTTTGCGTGGGAACTTTTATTTTTATCCACCTACAAAAAATATTCCTGGGAAGAAATACCCAATCCACCAGCAAAAGGGAACTCTCGAGGGACTGCTAGCGAGAAAGATAGCATACTCAGCGCATCAGTGGTTTTGCTAGGCCTTGTAATAATGGCCGGGGAGAATAGTGGAATGAATTATCCACTCGAAGATGATGATAATGCGGTATAAGGAAAGGCTAGGGAAGCACCAAATGAAGGGATGCGCCTCGGGGATAAAAATTGTTGGCTCATTAGGTCAGGACTGGTGATGAATTACGTCCTAGGCATAGAGTGAAAAGTAGAGGATGATAATGGGAAACTGGGAGGGAAAGGACTAGACTACCTAGGATGTTTAGCAATATAAAGAGTTGGTGTGGATGAAAAAATTGGGGCAGACGAAAAGGAGACCAGAGACATAGTAGAGAGAGAAGGAGGAAATAATACCTGAGGCTCCTGAAGACTCGTAGCCAATGCCACCACTTCTACATGTTGTGACCTCATTCCTCCAAAGGACTCTCTCATTTGTTGTCTTTTCTTCTCCAGGGAATCCTCAAGGTTCACAATAACCTTCCGTCCATGACTGAATTTTTTTGCCTCTTATTCTTGATCTAGAGGCACTGGAAGGCTTCGACATGTGTGTATTCGAAGAGCCCTCCTGCTGTACAGGTTGTCTACCGACATCTTCCTCATGTGTTGGCTACTTTCAGTGGTAGGGGAATTATGAGTTACTTCTTCACCAGGTTCCATGGTGGCTCCTCTCTTTTCATAGTATTGCTCTAAAACTGAAGCGTTTGGAGAGTTCTCGCTATCTGGGTGCTCGTGAACCCAGATTTCATCAAATTTTTCATTCGAGTCGACCTCTCGAAAAAGGATTCCTGGAGATTTTATCTCCTACCTGTATGTTAAGAAGTCCCTAATTCTTTCGGGCTTCCATCCGAGTTTATTCAACTGGGTGCATAGGTATGAGCTGATCTTTTCATTTTTGCTGGCCTTTCCCACAACATGGTAAAAGTTTAACCATAGTGGTCGATTTTTAGTAGTAGGCAAATATTCAAGTCCTACATAATGGTTCAAATTTCCCTCCTTGACATTTCTCTGAGGGTCCCAGAATGGTTGGGGGTCATGTGTATTTTTTATGCCTATTTCTGACAAATTGTTCCCAGGGTTGTATTTCCATATGTCATCGATAGTCACCAGTCCAAGACTACCCAAATTAGAGTACATGACTTCCAAGCTATTAAATCTTCATGGTCTTCTTCTTCACCAATGAGATCAAACCGAACATGACAGGTAGTACCAAATAGGAAGTCAAATTTCTTCCTCCCTAGTAATAATTCTCAATATTGCTCAGCTTCCGCAACACCTCCAAGGCCAACACTCTATTGGAAAGAAAATGTGGGAGCCGGAAAGGCTCCCTAATGAAGCCTCACATATGGATCATGGTGAAGTCTATGCCAAAGAACCAATCGCAAGGGGGCAAGAGGCCTCCCAACCATGAATTTTGTCGTGGTGTTAGACGCACCGTCATGCCGCTTCCAGATCCATCCAAAGCCCGCAAGGTTAGAGTTAGGAATGAATCTAAAAACACTTAATAATCAAAAGTCTTTGATAGGATGAGAGTCCATGTCGACACTGGCTTTCGAGCACCAATTTCATTGAAAACAGATAGGGCCATGAACTGGTGGAAATAGTCAGGATTTTGATGCAAAATTAAATAGGCTAGGAAGGAAGAATACCTGAATCTAGAGACAACTTCGAAATCCCATAACTGCTTGGTCATTCCATCCACAATGACCCTTGTGAAGTCCGTAAGCGAAGGCTGATTGTTCTTCCTCAGCATGAAGTTGAGACTCATTTGGAATTCAAAAAATACTTTATCTGTATCTAGCCCACAAACTAGGGCCAACATAGAAGCAATGAAAGCAGACTCCAACTTCAAGACACCTAGAGCAATTGGGAATTTGGGAGGTGCTGCAGGGTCTCTCGAGTGAGCAGTCTTAGTGGAATAAAACTGTGATGCCATCCAAAAATTTCTTCAGCATTCTCGCATCCTTTTTATGTCGAAATCTTCTAAAATTTTGGTTAGAGGGATCGAGACGCATAACATGTCCTGCAGAGCGTGAGGACTGAGGACCACCCTCAAATTAGGGCCACTTACAACTCTGTTATAAGGATTTAAGTTTGTTGCACATGCTCCGACCAGTTCTAGGCAAGGATGCACTAGGGGAACCATGTACTAGGGAAGCCCATAGTCCCATAGACATTTATTGAATGGGTTTGATATTTTCTTCATTTTCTCGCATGCAGCCTCCCTTAGGCTCTTGAGATTGTGAGATAACTCAGGATCCAGGACATTATCGCAATCTTCTGATACCAAGGTTTGATTTCTAGGAGAAACCGAGGCAAACATTTTTTGGTCAGTTTGAATAGTAAAATGCCAGGATGGCCTTGTTGGAATGTCTGGGGTGGCATAAGACTCTTGGCCATAAATGTCTACGTAGGACGTCATCAATCTCTGATCATTAATGCTTTGAAGGGTCGGGACCTATGTTGAACTTCCTACAATTTTAGCCATTTTATTTTTGTATTCGCAAGAGGCTTTCAAATATTTTGCAAATGACTTAGCTTCTGAAAACCTTTCTCTCTTTGTGAATAACTTAGCCGTTTTCAGCTTTTAATGCATTCTCACCATAAATGCAGCTTTTGCATGCCTAACCTGCTTTTTCATTTTCATGAAAAACGGCTTAGCAAGTGTATGGGGCAGCCTTTAATATTTATTTTCCCAATGCATCTCTAGCCTTTTTGAGCATGCGAGTAGATCGACAACCTGCCATTATACTCTTAGAATTTAAGAGACATGACATTCACGTGAGATGGCGATACCTTTTCCTGGGACAATGCGCCATGACAACTCTACCATATCTTTCACAAATTCTCCTGCATTTATGGATCTCTTGATTATATTTGGGCACAACACCCAACAGCCTTACCAAAAGATTTTCCTTGATTTTATCGGGATGACAACCTCTCATGCAGACACCTGGCCTAATCTCTTCAACTCGACAACTTGAGTGAAGCAAGTTGCGACTGTACTTAATCATTCACATCAACTCACACACTACGACATTGATTATCAAGGCCTAATAGATCTATTTTCTTCTGATAAAATTATAGCTTTCCTTGTTGGGTGAACCCTGACTTCAATCTATAAATACCCCCCAATAGCTTTGTTAATCACAATTAGCCTCAACATTCCACTTGAGTAGGCCCTGGTTAACTTAGCAATTTCTTAAGTTAGAGTAGTAAGCAATAATGTAGATGCTGATTAGGTTGGTTTGCAAGAAGACCTAGGAAACATTTTTAGGAAAGATTAGGTGTCGGTGCCTAAAATGCATGATAGGTGTCAAGAACCTGTTGTATGTGAAAGCGATCAAATGGGTCCTTGACCGAGACTGCATGGAATACGAAGAGAAGTACAAGGTGAACACTAGCATCTGTTCTCACTTTGTTGCCTCACTTCTGGACATTAGCATTTATAAGCGCAAAATCCTGAAGCTGACCAAGCGAGTGTTCCTTTGGTGCTACCTCAGAGGACTAGAGCAAGTGGTACGAGCCACCATTTTTTATCATGGGGTCCCTTCAGTTCACAACTTGTGTCGACTATTGCTGCATGGAGGACCTGTGCCAACCAGGCCCTTCCTATTCATCTTTGAGTTGGAGACTCATGAAGAGCATCGCGCCAAGGTCCGTGCCGGTTGCGTTTTCCTCATGAAGATAAATTACATCGAACCATTATGAAACCTCCAGTGGTATGAAGACTTCGAAAGAATGGTGTTCCCTCATCTTGCATTGCCACTTGTTGCCATTGCTATTCTATGTAATGCTTGAGAATCTGAGAACCAAGATAGTCCCCAATTTTTCCTTTTCCCCTTTTTCCAGCCTCTGCTCCTTAGCGGATATATGTATATATTTTGATATAAGACCACTGGCCTCTACCATATGTAATGCAAAGGTTCCAACTGTAATATAATACTTATGTTTTTCATATCCTGGCTCATTTACAATGTATTTCCATTTTTTGCAATTCTGTTGTTGTTTCAAAAAGCACTGAGAAAACCCAAAACTTAAAACAGGAAAAATAATTACATATTTATAATTTACAAGCTCATTGCATGAGCAAGACTAATTAAATTTCTTAAGATGTATCCCATTAACTAGAATACTCAAATTGTTACCTTCCTTGTCCTCTAACTCAAAAGAATTAAACTGTTTGCATTGAATAATTTTGAAAGGACCCTCCCAGAAGCTATCAAACTTTCTGTGTTGAACAGGCTTTGCCCCACCCTCCTTGAACTTGAGCACCAAGTCCCCACATTTTAGCTCTTGGTCAGACGTCCTTTTATCAAACCACCTTTTTACCACCTGCCGATGGCTGTTCATGGCCTCAAAAGCATGCTCTCTTTTCTCCTGTACCTCAAGTAACTCAAAAAATCATACCTCCATTGCTCTGCTATGTTCAATCTCTAGAGATTTGAGCAGTTGGAGAGCTGAGATTTCCATGGAAATAGGAAGCAACACCTCCTTTTTGTACACCATCTCGTAAGGAGATGTCTTTAATATTTGCTTGGGCATGATACACTCTGCCCATAGCACTATTTGGAGGTTCTTATGCCATTCTCTTTGGTGTTTCGAGCCTATCCTCTTAATTAACCTGATGAGGTTTTTATTTGTAGACTCGGCAAGGCCATTCCCCTGAGGATAATAGTTAGAAGAGGTTTTCAAGAAAACCCCATATTTTAATGCAAACTGGCTCATCTTCGAGCCGAGGAAAACTTTGGCATTGTTAGAAATGATTGTTTTTGGTGGGCCAAATCTGGCTACCAACTCCTCCAAGAAGTTAACAATCTCTACCTCCATTGCATTCTTCAATGACACTGCTTCTGCCCATCGGGTGAAGTAGTCGGTTGCTATCAATATCCACCTATGTCTAGCTGAAGATAAAGGGTTAATCATTCCAATGAAGTCTAGACCCCATTGAGAAAAGGGTTCCTCTACTACTATATGTGTCAATGGCATAGCAAAATTCTTTCTCTTTCTGACATAAAACTGGCATTCATTGTAAGACTTTATTAATGAAAATGCATCATTGAACAATGTTGGCCAAAAGTAACTAGCACATATAATTTTAATTGCTATAGTTCTTACAGAAAAATGTCCTCTAGCTAGGCCATTGTGGTATTGATCCAATATTCTCTTAGCCTATTCTTCATTTATACACCTTAGCAGGACGCAATTAAAATTTCTCTTGAATAGTACACCTTCCAAGAGAACATAATTTCTATATTGTAAACGATAGAAACACCTCTTAAAAGAAGGGAGATTGATCAGATACTTCTTGTTTGCATGAATTTTATCTGATCTTCCATCCAATTGCCTTCAAAGCTTTCTTCATGCAGTAACAGAGGTTCTGGGGCTTGAAGCTCTGTCACTAGTTCATTTTTTTCACCGAGGTAGTCACACAGTCCTTTTCCTTTTACAGTTTTGACAGGCCTAACTTCAATATCATACTCTAGGATCTTGGTAATCTAGTTAGCTCTTTTCTCTATGATGTCTCCTTCCATGATACATTCTCGCACACTAGGATGTGGTACACAAACAATCACCTTATTGTATGATATCAAGTGACGAAACTTCTTAAGCCCCTTCACAATAGCGAAGGCCTTCTTTTCTACAAAGTTGTATTTTACTTCATACTCCTTTAAGGTGCATGAGTAGAAAGCAATAGGAGACTCGCTTTTATCCTCATCATCCCTCTGCATAAGCACATTGGCCATACTATTGCCACCACAAAAAACATACATGATAAAATATTTTGATAGGTCTGGGTTGACTAACATAGGGGCAGAAGAAATGACTTCCTTTATAAACTCAAAATCTTTTCTGGTCTCTGCCGTCCATTTGAAAGTCTGGTCTTTTTTAAGCATCAAGGTAATCGACCGAATGATCCCTGCAAAATCTGTAATGAATCAGCTAATGAAATTGACCTTACCTAGAAATGATTACACTCCCTTCTTTTTTACAGGTAACAGAAGCTCCCGAATTGCATCAACTCTTTCAAGATCAATGGCAATGCCCTCCTTTGAGACAACATACCCCAAAAGCTTCCCCTAGGGGGCTCTGAACACACATTTCTTCGGGTTCAAAGAAATCCTGAATTCTTGGCACTTCTGGAAGACAAGCTTTAGATGATCAAATTGATCATCGAAAATTTTTGAAAATACTGTCAAGTCAACTAGATAGATAAGTATAATCTTATGGATTAAATCCTTAAAGGAAATATCCTTGGCTCTCTGAAAGGTGGCTCTGACATTCGAGAGTCCAAAGGGCATCTTGGCATATGCATATGTTCCCTACTTTGTGGTGAATGATGTTTTGTGTTGGTCTTCTTCTTTTACCCGAA
The DNA here is from genome assembly GCA_007115665.2 of Sequoiadendron giganteum. Classification (NCBI taxonomy): domain Eukaryota; kingdom Viridiplantae; phylum Streptophyta; class Pinopsida; order Cupressales; family Cupressaceae; genus Sequoiadendron; species Sequoiadendron giganteum. The sequence goes on from CM021110.1 coordinate 307,237,838, forward strand.
TTTGATTGTAGCCCGAAAAGCCATCCAACATTGAAAACAATTCAGAACTAGCTACGGTTTGTAGAATTACCTCCATTGAAGGTAGAGGGTAATGATCCTTTAAGGATGCTTTATTCAAGTCATGAAATTCTACACACAGTTGTATGTCTCCATTCTTCTTCCGGACTGGTACCAGGTTTGACACCCAAGTGCTGTGTTTGATTGGAAATACTATTAGGGATAAAATCAATTTATTCAATTCCCATGACATAAGATATTCAATCTTTGGGTTCATAGGCATCTATCTTTGATGAACAGGCTTTGCTCCTTTTGATAGCTCAATTGTATGCTCAATAATCTTGGTGTCGTATCCCTTAAGATCATCATATGACTAGGCTACTATGCTCGGATATTCCTCACAAAAGTGCCTTAGTCTGTCTTTATTCTTCTGAGATACTTATGTCCCGACCTTGAGCTTTCTGTTTTCTCCAATATGAAAATTGGTGTAGTCACCTTTGTTAGCTATTCGCTTCCTTTTGTCTCTCATTGCATCATTAGAATCAAATAGACTCTCTAGAGTGACCAGGCCTCTTGGAAGCATGTTTGATTTCAACTGGATAAATTGATCCCCATAGGCTTCGACGATTTTTGGTTGCAGCTGATCAATGAATTCCCCAGATGACTAGATAAATGATGCAATATGAGGATTGCTATCGAACACTTGCTAGTCTTGATTATTGTTTGGAACAACAGGTATTACAATTACTCTCACCACATGCTTATTTTTCAATAACTTGGAGGCCGACTCAAACTGAGCCCCGATAGTTGCCATTCGGTCGGCTTCAGAGTTCCTTTCTCTTTGTATAGCCTAAATATTAAATGCCTCAAAGTTGTCAATAAGATCTCAGACTCTATGCTAGTAGGATCACATACGAACATTCTTTGCAACGAAAATCCCTCAGATTTGGTTGACCACCGACTCTAAATCTCTAAACACGCTTATTTTCTTCATGCCCATTTGTTCTACAAGGTTGAAACCATGGACAAGATCTTTATACTCTACTTTGTTGTTTGAGCATGCAAACTGGAAGTAGTAGGACCTCAAGGTCTTTTCTTCAGACAGAGATGTCAAACATATTCCTACTCCAGCTCCGGCTCTGCATGTCACTCCATTAAAGTGCAAAGTCCATAATTTCGAGGGTGTTTCACCTCTGAACTCTTTAGTAACTCTAGGCATATATTGCCCATCCTCATGTATGACATAAGTCCTAAGATCGGTTGCATGATAATTCCCTAAAGGGTCTGTATCTATAAACTCGTTCAACAAAGTTTCTTCATCCTCCGTCTGGGAGCTAGTAGCCTCTTCTTCTTCTAGAAATTCCACTTTGAATCTCTCTTCCTGGGTAATTGAAGTATGTGTCACTTCAAATTTTAGCAAAGCTTCATCAGTAACATGTTCAAAATGCAAATTTTGTGACAGTAGTTTCATCTTCGCTCCATGTTTGGTCCTCAAGATCAGGCGTCACCAGTCCAGTGCTAGATATCCTCTGACATTTGTTGTGAACTCTCGAGACACGAAATTCCCAAATAGAGGAGGAATATCAATGAGTACAGTATCTTGATTTATAGTGATACTAGGGTAGACAAACAATGTCATAGGAAATCCCTTGATTATCCCAATAGTATTAACTTTATTTCCATCTAGATGCATGAATCCCTTGTCAAGAGACTCATATTTTAAGTCCAAAGCATCAATTACTTGGTTAGACATGATAGTGGTGCTAGCACTAGAGTCAATCATACAATTATGTAATAGCTTGTCGCCAATGATAGTGTCAGAAAGAAAGGATTAGGTTTAGGCTTACTCTCTTTCTCTTCTTCGAGCTTCTCTTCGGTTGATTTGTTAGCACTTTATTTAGGTCTGACCTAGATATTATTTTTTCGTTAGGTTGACCAGGCACCTTCGCATCTTCCTCTCTCAACAATGCTTTTTGTAATAGCACCTTCTGCTCTGGAATAGCCAAGACATCCCACAAAGAAGCGTTGGAAGATGACTTCTTCAGTTGTTCCACCACATTAAACTGCGTTCGTGACTGATGAGTCACGATTGCTTGCTCCTTAGATTTCATAGTTGGTGTAAGCCTCACAGCTGGTAGGTCTGGCTGTTTGACAATAGTCGGGATGGTCATAGGAGCCTTTGCCTTTAGAGGTGGTGGATTCAGAGAGCTGGGAAGAGCTACGTTAGTCTATTGTGGGACTGACAATGGGCCTTCCAGTAGACTAGGTGTCAGCTGAGATGGAGCATTAGTTGGCGGAGATGTGAATTCTCTGGTGAGTCTCTGCTTATAATGTATGTTGTAATCAGACTACACTCATGACATTTGAGTCATAGGAAAGTCATTCGAAAATGTTGACTCTTCTCCTTCCATCCATGAAAAGAGCGCTTCATCTGGAACTATATCTGACTCTTGGTGAATGGAAATCCCTTACATTTGAGCAGCGAGGACTACATTGTCCATCTGCTGAGAGGCATATGATTGGTTGTCGGGATCAGGTGCTCTGCCTTGGCTATGTTGTTTCGTGACCTTCTATTGCAAATTTCCTTGTGGACAATTTCTTAGCATGTGAGCATCATTACAAGGAAAAAACCATGAATTAGCATCTTCAACTAAGTTATTTTGTCCCACAACAAGCTCTTTGTTTGAACTAAGATGGACAATTTGCATCGGCAGGGTCACCAGAACAACTTGCTTATTCGACTGTGCTTGAGTATTTCCATGTGGTCTATATTGCCACTGATTTTATTGGTATGAAGCTTTTCCACCTTGATAATTTTGGTATGCCAGCTTTTGATAGCTATATTGCTGCCGCTTCATGGTAGTCAATTCATTAGTCATGGCCCACATCTATTCTCTCATTTCATTCATCTCAACCGCCAAGGGATTAGGCACCGGAGCCACATTAGGAGCTATTCCCGGATACATGTACATAGATTGGGGAGGAGTTGTAGGTGTGTTGGTCGAGGGAGCTTCGACTTCCACGGCGTTGCACTAGGGGAATAGTGGCATGATAGGTCTGGGTGCCAACTTCCCAGCAGCAATCAGGTTATTTTCTGTAGTGACAGCCAAGACATAAGCATTAGGAAGAGTCTCTCTGCCAAGAGCCTACAGTATCATGGAAATATCATGATTGATGGACTTCAAGTAGAACATGAATGCCAAATTCGAGGGTGATCGACTACCAACAGGAACTTTCTACCAAGTCGAATGAAAACCTGCATTAAAATTGGGTAGAGCTTCATAAGGAGCTTGCTTTATGTTAGCTAGTTGATGATATAATGAAGACTTATCACCAGCATTTGAAAAATGATCATAAAATGGGGTTCTGAGCTGGTCCCAAGTAGTAATAGTATTAACCTCAAGAGTCCTATACCAGTTTAGCACCTTTCACCGAAAGGAGGTGACGAGCAATCTGAGAGATACATTTTCATTTGATACGCAATGTACTAGACATACATTTGCCACATCTTGCAAGTGTTCCGTCGGTGTCTTCAACTCATCCCTATAATACTTAGGGATAACTTTTAGAGCAGAAGCAGGGATTGGGGCCCATACTACAGGAGGCACAGGTGCTACTAAATGAATACCAGCATCCCAGACTAGATAATTTCTAGCAGCCATAGGTGCGTAAAAGGGAGGTGACAGTGGAGAAGGAGGTGAAGGCGGAGAAGGAGGAGATGAAGGAGGTGAAGGAATACCTTGCCAACCTCTCGAGTGCACAAAAAATAAGGGTGGTAGGAGCTGGCCAATGAATCTTGCAGTTTACGACCTAGTTACAGGCCGATGGCTTATACACACTTAAATAATCAGGCGAATGTGCTAGTTCACGTCCCATCGGGTGTGCCAGAAAAAGAACTGTTGACCCTGGATTTTGCAGGTAGCAACAGTCTCATGCGAAACTTAGCTGTTGGGGGATATTATGTGCACAACTAAGTGACCTCCATGTTTTACTGAAGCCGACTCTTCATTTTAGTTGGGGGTAGGTAAAAGGTTAGGAAGATAACAAAGAATGCAAATCTTAAGCTATTAGGCGATGCGCCAAATAATAAATGATATTACTTGAGCACAGTGTTGGATGCAAAGGCTCGAACCACAGAATGCCGCTTATTTAGATAAATTTTCTCAAAAGCACTTAAGAAACATAAGAAAACCTCCTAATTTCATAAGATAATCCAGTAAAACTTCGACCAACATAGAAGAGTTGAAAACATCATCTATATCTATTAAGCTATAAAAGACAACAAAAGCTGAAGAACAGGCATTCATATATTATAGGAAAACAACAACACATTTTAATAGTCTTATCAAATGCATGAAAAGAAAAGAGGCCGAATTGATTGGCACAGTCTACAAACTTCAAGTTCAATAAAAATAGTACAGAAGCTATTTGCAGTACTCGGGAAGCTTTTCTATCTATCTAATCAACAACCTAATAGAAGAGAAGTGAGCCAACCTATATAGGCAAGCCCACTGCCTAACAATGATGGAGAAATATGCCTTAATCAAACCTCGACACCTAAGATCCTCCTGAGTTGGCACCAAACAAAAGGAATGCTCAGTATTGCGCCAGTAGAACTGCCTCAGAGAAAAGAAGGCCATGCAGTAGAAGAAACGAACACACGACCTTGAAGAAGGAAACATGGTAGCAAGCAAGAAAAATCGGTGCAACAATAACTCCCAAAAAACTAGCACACAAGAAAATACCACACGTCGAGCAGACGAAGCCCAGTAGAAATAATAAGGGATGCCCAGTGAAAAGCTCTGAGAGGAAGCCATGTGGGTGATGCCGAGCGATATTAATTGCATGGTGGGGCCAGTTCAGAAAGCGGCCAGAGAAAGCCATGCATCGCACAGATGGATTTCAGCAAAAGTGAAGCGATACAAAACAATAAAAATCTCCATTAGGAGGCCATGTGGAAAACGTCGAAGGTTGCAATCGATAAAAGATAAGGCATAGCTGCAAAGGAAAAATAATAACCGCAAAGGTCAGCATTTTTTTGTGAAACAGTAATATCTCGAGTTCCTCCTGTGCAAGAAATTTCATTGCATCAAGTTTTGAAAAATAAAATCAAGCTCTCATCCTAAGTCCAACAATTCAAACAACAAATGCGGTGATGTTTGCAATTTTGGTGTAGTTTGCAAACTCCAAACTATGCTGCTATGACATAGTTTGAGTGAGCTCCTAGGTCCTGAACTTGAAAAAGGTTCATTGTGACACACTTGAAATGCAGTCGACTTAAACCCTAAACCTTAATTTGTAAACTAGCTCGTGATGACACTCTTTAGACATGCGGTGCACTTTGAGGCTGCGCAACGTCGAATTTGCATTTTCAGCGGTGCTATTTAGCGTCGCTTGACTCATTTTTGACTTTGACCCTATTTATTGAATAAAAAAAAATTGAAATTAGAAGTCAAAGAAGGGGTACATACCATGAGTCCTGCACCGACAGGCCGTTGGTGCACTTTTACATGCTTTAAAACATGCTAGGGAAGCAAACTTTGCACCATCTCAATCAAAATGCTAATTTATCTAAAGGCTAAGTGTGAAAATGATTTGAAAATTACCCCTTGGGGTTTATTTAAGCTTAAAAATTAGGGTTTTTTCACCTAATTTAGCAATCCAGCTAGGGTTTTAGACCCTCGATCCTATTTTTTGCCTAACCAAGGGCCATTTTGCATCATTTCTGGCATTTTGACATGTTTTTATGGCATCCAAGACCTTTTTTGGACTCGTCGAGAAGCTTGTCCTCTTTTTTCATGAGATCACCCAAAAATCCAAATTTTTGCCTAAACTCTCAAGGGGGCAATATACTAGCACAATCCTTCTCGCTGGGGCAGCAATAAGGCATCTAAAAAAAATGATTTTTAAGACAATTTTGACCACAAAAGTTTATTCTTTGAACCAACACAACAAGTTCTTTGCTTCAAAGAGGGGCAAAATGTAGACATGAAAAATATATAGGTCGACCCTACACACTTGATCTTGATCTTACTAAAATTATTTCTTCCTAAATCACCTTCTTTACTAGCTAATTTAATTGAATAATCTTTATTTGATTAAATTCACCATATTTTCCTCTCTTAAATAAATAGATCAATTTTATCTGATTAAGTCATTCTTCTCTATTAATTAAATAAATCAATTTGTTTAATTAATCCTATAGTCTCTCCTTTAATTAAATAATTTACTTTATTTGATTAAATCTCTAATGTCATCTCCTTAAATAAGATAAATTAACCTTTATTTGGTTTAAGTTTAACAACATTCCTTTCAATTAAATAAATCAATCTTGATTTAATTAAATATTAAAATCATTTTCCTCTCAACTTTGATTTAAATAAATCCTAAAATTTATGTCAAAATTATCAAATCACCTAATTTCTACTTAATCTAATCAAATCATGATTAAATCTAATCCTAATCACCTCAATCCTCTAGATTTTGCAACTTGCACCAATAAATCAATTTAATTGATTTATAAATTCATCTATTTTCCCTCAACTTGGCATCAAAAGGGAATGTTCCACAAATTTGAAAAAAACCTCCAAAAGGGATGATGTACTTCTAACAAGGCACTAAAGGCATCTTACATGTCCTTTGCCTTGAGCCAAGTGGCATTAACTTCATTTTCTTCTCCCTCCCACTTGTCATTTCACTAATTTCGAATTCCAGCTAATTGCATTTATTTGCACATTCATCAAAATGTGCTCATTCCTCCTTCAATCACATGTTGACAAGTGGCCTCATCTCATTGGTTGGTCTAACACCTCACACAATTTTAAAAGGTAGTACAAGATATATGTTTTTATTGATATAATGTAGGGTAAAGATAACACACCATTTTAGTATCATAGCTTAACTTGTTCAAAGAAAATTCAATGTACTACAATATGGAGGTTGTATATCTTTTACTACAAATGGTTCCTCAAGAAGACTAGCTACCATCATTAATCCAAAAGCCTCAAAGCCAAAATAAATTATTAATATGGAATATACTTTTAAAATCCTGCAAAGTAAGTGTGTGATTTTAACAATTGTGATCCATTATCATGTTACATATATTATTGTTAAATCTAAAATTAAAATTATTATTAAGTCCACATAGGAGTGGTATTTCATATTTTTTTGTCACATGCCATCTTCTTAAATAGTATTGTGACATCATTAATTCGATGAACTTGCCAAGTTAATATTTGATAATACCCATAAGGTTCTTCCAAAAACTACACTTGAAATCCATATCCCTACTATAAAATTTCTTGACTATAACATAAAGATATCTAATTTTTAATAATGGTTGAAGGTTGGGTAAGATTATTTTCAAAAAGGGGATGCATAAATTTGGGAGTGTTCATTTCACTTCTCCAACAATGCTAGAAATCCAAATTAACTCCTAAGTTGGCTGAGAAATTAGATACCTTATTTTCCTCATGATAAATATGGAGGATATCAAAGATTTGAAGATTAATGATGAGACTTTTAATATCCTATATGATGTGAGAATTTTTTTTTTGAGTTGTAGTATGCTTGGAAGTAACATCTAAGATTAATTTAACTTTATTGTAAAAAGTAGTTATATGGAATGTTTTAGTGATTCGGGAAAATATAATTATATAGAAATTTTTTGTATATATTTTACTTCTAATTGAAAGGATCTAATGTGAAAATAAAAAAATTATGTTGTTATGTGATTCTACTCTTATGTTTTTGATACACAGTTGGAGAGATGAAAGATAAAATATTTTTAAGCCATACTTTGGTTGGGCGATTGGTGAAGCTTGGACCGTGGCATCAATTTGCCATGCATAAAGAATGTAGTGTTGTTGATTGTGTTGAACTATATTTAAGACAAATTTATTTATTTTCAAAAACTATGAACATATTTTAAAAGATTTTATATATTCTTGTTTCATTAAGGGGACTTATTTAGTCAAGCTTTTCATCATAGGATTACGAATATGGATTAAAACTTAGTTAAGGAATTTTAATTTTTAAATGAATTTTTTACATTATATTATAACTCAACTAAAAAATATAATTCTAAAATGAAATATGTATATATATATATATATATATATATATATTTTATAAATAAGTATATGCAATTATCACATTACCTTGCTTACATAAATCTCTAATTATTTACTTATTTATCATAATGGTTTATTATAAATTAATTCTAGTAGAAAAACCCAATCTCCTTGAACTCAAAGAGGATCAATCATGAAGGAGAAAACGATCTTGGTACATTAAAGAATAGTTTAGAAGAAAAAAATACAATAGGGTTTTCTTCTTTGGTGTGGATTAAATGAATGACTATACTTATTGTCATAATCTAATTGATTGCGATATATCTTCATAAAATTAATATGAAAAAAATAATTTGTTAAATGTTATCTTATTGTTGCTTGATATGTATAGATTACAAATATTTCAATCATAAATAGAAAAAAACTCAAGATCTTTTAAAAACACAAAAGACTTTATGTTCCCACATCTTATAATCGAAATGAGACAAAGAAAAACATTTCAAAAATAACATATGAAAACAAATAAATAAATAAATAAATAATTGTTTGATAGTTTATTTGTACAAAACACAAAAAAAAAAAATTATTCTACAAAATGTTTATTATGCTTTATATTAATGCTATAATATAATTTGACTAAGCATTACACATTAAAAAAACATTATATATGTAATTAAAAATATATAAGCCAGATTTTCGATGAAATTCCAACAAATTTATATAATAAAAAAATTGAAAATTGTGGGCAAATAATTTATAGATTTGAAAAGTCTATAATAATTACGTCATACATCTCAATTTTATTTATTTATTTTTGATAAATTTTCCAGATATCTATATTAAAAAAGATAAAATTACAAATTCACAAAAAAGGGGTGGGTGGTAAGAAGGCACACCCCAAATGTCACATGGGACCAGCCTAGAAAATCCAAAATAACAAATGGGCCTAGCCCAGAAAGTCCAAAATATCACATGGGCCTAGCCCAAAGGTCCAATAACAGAAAGAAAATTAGTCAGCCAAGGCAATGCCAGTAGATCCTGGGGGGTCCTGATCATCCAGATGTTTCCCCCATACATCAACGGGGTTTGGAGTGACGTCAGGAGGAGCACCCCAACCATCATCAACTTTATCTTCATCTTTTTCTGCATCTTTTTCCTCGCGCCGAGGCGAGATTGCGAGAGCCTGCTATGGAAGGCTTTTGCCAGTGGAGGGCCAACCAGAGCTAGAAGTAGGCGAAGTATCAGAGGGCCACCCAGAACTACCACCACCACTCCTCGAAGCACCACTAGAGTTTCAGCCCTGACCAGGACGCGGCGAAGGAGAACGAGCCCACCTATGAGGCCGAGAATCTCTCCGAGCAAGAGGCTGGGAGCGAGATCACGCATAATCACTCTGTTTCTAGCCCCGAGAAGGCGAACGACTGCAAGAAGAGGAGGGAAAGTCAGGGATCTGAGCCACAGTACAAGGGGCATTTCCCCAATGGTCCAGGAGAACTTGTAAGTGAGCCACTTCCAGTGCAACCTTGTTGGCTTGCACTTGAATCTGTAAGAGAACATTAGAAAATATAATTGCTTTAGCATAAAGAGACACATTAACATCTAAATGAGAATGAGAAAATACATAAGCATTTCTATTTTTCCATATATTGAAGAGGATTTCCACTCTAAAAGTGTGCCAAAGCTGGGTGAACTTAGCTGGGTTTCCAGGCGGGTCCCCCAGCAGAACCATATGCCACGAAAAGGGTTCTAGCCTAAAAGGCCGAAAGAAATCATGAGTCCAAGTCCAAAGCTGCTGAGCTCTAGGACAAAACCAAAAAAGGTGTTTGAAGCTTTCAGGCTACCCACAAAAAGGGCAGCGAGGGTCAGAAACCCCCAAATGGACAAGCCGAGAACCCACATGCAAGCCTTGTAAAAGAATACACCAAGCAAAGTGGGCTAGCCTCAGATTAACAATTGCAGACCAAGTGACATCAAACCTCCTACGCCAAGTATGGGCCGAGGAGTTAAGAAGCCACCTCTGGTTCAAAAAGTTGATTATAGGAAAATGGGGTGAAAGCGACCTGTAACCAAGCCGTGGCTTGTAGCTCCGGAGAGGAGTATCTGGAAACTATTTTTAGTCTTTCCACCAAGGTTTATGCCCATGAATGCCAACTTTGTGAAGAATTTCCACTAGAATGGTGCTCACCAGGCCATCAAAATTAAGACAATCCTAGTTTTGAAGACTGTACTAGGTTTTAAAAGCATCCTACTGCAAAATACGCATGGTAGGCCGGTGAAAGAGCTGATGCAGTGTATGAATGCCCTTCTTATGAAATCTGAGAGCTTTGAGCCAAGGTGACTTAGCCAGGGGTTGACCATTCTGAGAAAGAAGGGGAGACCACCAGAGGTTATGCTGGTTGATGGAGAGCCCATCATGAAAGCTAGCCCTAGGCCAACGGAGCCAAGGCTTAACAGTTTCCCAAGAACACCAAATACTTTTGGCCACAATGGAGCCCACAATTTGAACTGACTCCCTCATAACCAAGAGGGTTTGGAGACCGTTTCCTTTCCATGCGGGTCAATGAATAGGAAAACTAGACTGAATACAATGCCTGAGGAGAATCTTCCAGGCTTCATCCCCGGTAAGCGTGCAGATAATCCACTTGACACAGAGAGCAGTCCCTTGTCGCTGATTGGAGAGTAAGCCAAGCCCTCTCGAGTCCTTGGGGAGACAGAAAAATTCCCAAGTGACTCGATAAAAGCCCTTATGAGTCTCAGAAGAGGCCCATAGAAAATTGAGAAGCAATTTCTCAAGCCTGCTGTAGGCTACTTCAAAAGGAGCCCAACAAGAAGAATAGTAGATGTGGGTGGCAACCAAGATTTTAGAGCACACCTGGAATTTTCCAGCTAGAGAAAGAGGCGTAGTAACCCAATAGGCCAACTTCTGCTCAACCCTAGAGAGCATGGTTTTCCAGAGCTCCTGAGGGGAAGCTTGAAAGGCGAAAGGGATGCCCAAAAATTGAAAGATTTCACCCCGACCAATCTAATTCCCATTATAAGATTGAAGCCACGTAGGATTGGGGAGCACCAACTGTCTGTAGCACAAGGTCTTCTGCCATTGAATAATAGAGCCAAATGCAAGACAAAAAGTATCAAGGCTTTCAAGGGCAGCATCGACAGAGCCTTCATCCTCTAAAAGAGTGAGAAAGGAATCATCCGTGAAGTGCCCATTGACAAGCTACTCTTGAGAGTCCGAGAGAGAAATTCCTTTGACATGTTGCTGGGAGACAATATTGGCCAGGAGATATCCAAAGCCCTCAACAGCTAGAACATACAAAGTAGGGGCAAGAGGACATCCTTGGCGAATAGAACTAAAAAGACCAAAAGCAGAAGACTAGCGGCCATTAATGGAGATGCAAGCCGAGGCATAAAAAAAAAGCATACAAATAGACTACATAAAATTGGGCCCAAAGCCCAAGGCCTATAACATCACAAGAATGAAATGCCATTCAATATGGTCATAGGCTTTGGCAAAATCAATTTTAATGAACACTGCTTTCTGGTTCAATCGTCGGGCTCACTCCATGCCTTCCCGAACAACAATAATGTTATCAAGAATAAACTTGGATTTAATGAAACCAATTTGTTCAGGACGCACAACCTGAGGCAATAGGTGGCGAATTTTCAGAGTCAAGGCTTTGGCAATGATTTTGTAAGAAACATTAAGAAGCGTGATGGGCCACCAGTTGCAAATATCCTCTGGATCCCCAGGCTTAGGTATGAATTTAATATTGCCTTTATTTATTAAATTGCCTAGAGAATTGGTTTGAAAGGCTTCAAGATAAACATGATGCAAATCACTCCCAATACAGTCCCAAAGAGATTTATAAAATTCACAAGGAAAGCCATCAATCCTAGGAGCCTTATCATTGGCCATGGAGGAATGAATTCCTTGAGATCATCAATTGTTAAAAATTGATCATAGAAATTAATCTGGGCTGAAGAAAGCCTATGTGGCACAACAAGGCAGTCCTGAAGGGCTTGCTAGTGCGCAGGCATGGGATCTTGAGCCATGAAAACCTACTCATAGTGACGCAAAAAATCTTGGAGAATGTCAGGTAGCTCAGAGAGCACTTGGTTACCATCTTTGATGGCTTTAATGTCTGGGGAAGAGTGCCTAGCACAAAGAGCCAAAAAAAATCTTTGGAAGCACAATCACCAATTTTGAGCCAGTGGAGTCGAGCCTTGATTTGAGTGCCTCTGGCAGAATAATTATCTGCCACTTGCTACAGGTGTCTTAAATCCACCACTTGGACTTGATGTGATGGGGAAAAAGGACTGGCCACTAAGGCCTCCATAGCAATACGCAAGTTGGCAGTGGTGGCCTCGTAAGAATGCCTACGAAAGATAAAAATCTGGCACCCATAAATGCGCAAGAAACATGCAGTACGAATGATGGCATCATTCCACCAAACAATCCAGCCAATACGACCAGGAGGTCGGCACTCTAAATTCCATAGCCGGTGAATGTGGGCTAGGGTGGGCTTGTGATAGACCAAAGATGTGTTCAAGAAGAATTGAGTCTTACACATACGAGGTTGACAAAACACCCACTCAATGCGAAATTGAATTGGGAAGTGATCAGAAAGGGTCACATCCACTAATGGCTTCATAGGAAAGACAAAGCTCCTAAAGAAAAAAAAGACTGAGCCAAGATCATAGCACGATCAAGGCATTTAAAGACTCTATCAGAACAAACCCTGTAATTACACCAAGTGTGCCAAAGGGAATGAGAATGGTGGTAACCCATATTGGGATCAAAAAGCCCCAATTTATTGCGCATGTAAAACCATGCCTCCCTTTCACCCGTAGCCCAATGAGAAGGCAAAGTGCCATTCTTATCGTATGCCATTTCAACCATGTTGAAATCCCCACAGAGAAACTAGGTGACAACTGACAAAGATTCAGCAATCCAGTGCCAAAGCAAGCAACGCTCTACGACATCATTAGAGGCATAAATATTAATAATCCCGAAGGAGTGATTCTCAATATTGAGAAGAACCTAGACAGCCCGCTAGGAGGGGTCAACCCCATGGTACACTACATAAGAATACAGTCATGGGGCCAAAAGAATAGTAGCTCCACCATGACCAGCCTCATGCAGAGTGCAAAACATAGAACTGGCTGGCCAAATAGAATGACAAGCCGAAGCAAGCAAAAAACCTAAAATTTTAACTTCCTGGAGACAAAGAACTTCCATCCCTGGGTAATTTTTCAAAGTATTCCTAATAGAATACTTCCTTGAGAGGTCAGTGAGACCTCAAACATTCCATGAGAGAAAATTCATGGAAAATCTTCCATACTTGTAGAATCCCGGTCCTCTTCACCTAGGGAAGAGAAGTTGTTCTTCAAAAAATCTTGCGGAACGTAACCTATTTGAATAGAGGGAGAAAATATTCATTTTTCTGGCACATATTCACTTTCTTTCGGTGGAGGAGACAAGCTACGAGAACGTCGTTGGGTCCCCACTGCGACGGACAAAGCTGGTTGAGCAGACAAAATAGTCGTAGGCTGGGGTGTGGCCTTCAACCTGGGCTGTATAACAGTAGAAGCAACTCCTGAGGGAGTAGCGGTCCCCTTCTCTGAAGGGTTTGAAACTTGTTGGGTCTGTTCAGGAGCCTTGGGAGCTGACCCATTACTAGATGACTTATTCTTCTGGTTTGTAACCGTAGTCCATTTTATGTCTGCCTTAGCTGAAGGCTCTATCGGATGAGGCTTTTCACCACCCTGTGGTTGAGAGGATGTATGGGGAACTATCAAAGGGCAGTCCCTGATCTTGTGGTCAGCTGACTAGCACTGGTAACATGTGTTGGGCAGATTAAAATATGTGATTTTTTGGGTGTGGCGAATATCCCCAATTTGAATGTCTATAGACTATTTAAAATCCTTGGATAAATCAACTTCCACACAAACCCTCTTTTGAGGATGAGCTTAAAAGAACTTATCAAGTTCGATGCAAAGAACCCTCCCCAGAGAGGAAGCAATATGGTTCAAGAAGGGCACACAAGGCAAAGGCAACCTGAGAAACTCAATCCAGACCGGGACACACATTTTGGAGTCCTCTAAGACTGAAAAATCTTGGTTCCATGCCTAGAAAACCAGCAAAGAAGATCGAACATACCAGGATCCATGACCCAAAATAGCTTGGACATGATTAACTTCCGCAAAGCGGAACAAAAAAAAGCCCTTGGTCAGGTTTTGGATCATATCAAGGTAGACCCCATGAGGGACCCAGGCCTTGTTGACCCAATCTTTTAGCACACTTTTGGGGGGAGTCCTCCCAACAAAATAACCCACAAGGGTGTGTCGTTCAAACCATTGGCATGCAGAATCAAAATCAGGTAAAGGTAAAACTACATTAGTAGGGGCGTCAGAATGCTTACCTTGTGAAAGACTTTTAGAACAAATTTTTGAGGGTGTTTGTTCGGTGGGGGAGCGATTAAACTACGCAATGAACCACTAACACTAGCAAAAATTGTTGGGTAGAACTGGTTGAAGGCATAATAAACCCCTAAAACCGTAGTAAATGCAGCCGAACTCAATGAAGGAAACAATTTCCTGCGCAAGAAGTGTAGTATGACGTAGGAGGGGCCACAAATGACCTCAGAAAGCACAAAACCCTAACAGAGCTCATGCACCGCTAGCCTCTTCAACCAAAATATAAATATTTAATTCCCTACATTCTTCCTCAATTTTATTTTGAAAAGATTATTAAATTATATACACGCATCCATGCACTCATCCCACCTTCACTCGAAGCATGGCCCATGAAATGCACTGCTCAGCCCCCTACAAACCTCACCCCTCACTTACCACTAGATTACAAATTAGTTAGTCCTTCACTATGAAGAAAGAAAACCATTAATATTCAAGAGAAGAGAAGAGGAGGATACATGTTACCAAAAGCTATGAGTAGTACAAACACTAGAAGCACATATATGCCCTTCACCATCTATAACAACAACTACAACTACATATAATGTATTATGTTAGACAAAGATAACTGCTTATATAGCTCAGACATCACCTACTCCCCTTCATGGGATCCACACAATTTTATTTATTTATTCTTGTTATATTGCTGCTTGCGCTCAGGTTTTATTAGTAGGACAAATCCAATTTAGATATTCTTTACTACTATTTATGCTAATATGAAAAAAGGAATATAGCGATGCCAAATAATACCAAATGATTTCAACTATTCAAATCTTAATGGTTATCAGAAACCATACAGGATATAGTGAGTTGTGGCTCATTTATTAAGTGGGCCATAAATTTAATTAGGTACATAAATATAATGAATTAAAAATATTGTAAGAATTAAACTTGAAGTGTTATTGATTAGTTGGTGTAATAGATAAAATGGGTAATGTGAAATAAGAGGTCTTATAATGTTATAAATATTAATAAATAAGGAGAAGGATTGTCAATTTGTTAAAGATAGTGAGATTTATGTACCTCTAAAACTTATAGATGCCCTCCATAGTGGTACATGTAGATGTTGAAATATAGCATTTTCTTTCTATCAAGTCAAGTTTGTTGTTGTGAATAATATTTTTGACACAATATCCCTTTGTAGCCACAAACTCAATCTCTACTCATTTATAGACTCTATAATATGCATTCTCGAATTAATAAACCTCTAGCAAAATATATCTCTATCATACTTCTAATCTTTTTCAATCAAAGATGATATTATTACAACCCACTTGATAGACAAAAAGATTCAAACACATATATGAATTCTAGAATGATTTCTAGTTAATTCATATGTGCTAGGATGAGTGTGGTAGATAATGGATTCCTTGTTTGATTCACTATAAATGGAAATAAGTAGATTCCTAGGCATTTTGATGTCATGTCATGACATTCATGTCTCTTCCATGTTGACCCAAAACCTTTTCCTTTTCCTTTATCTTTTTCATTTGTCTTATGTTTTCCTTTTGCAGATGATGCAAGGTGTCAAAATATTTAGGTCTCTTGCATGTTGATCCAAAAGGTTTTTTCTATTTTTTTGCTCTCTTTGTGTAATTCCTCCAGTTCTATGAGTATTTGGGGAATGATGACAATTCTAAGCTCTCTAAAAACATTGTAGGAAGAACCTATTGACCCCAAATCTATAGATGTGTTATGTGTTTTGAGTTTCATTCTAGGGGCAACCCCTCTCTTTAATTTTTTATGATATACCTTTATTTGGAAACATATAACTTGGCATAGGGCTTTCCAAGTTAGTTCTTGTATCCTCTTTATTTTTTGGATTTATCATTTTTTTCTTTAAAGTAATTGCTAATGGCATGGTGTTTAGTAATTATTTTAAGGTGGGGTCATGCATTGACATTATTCTATTTGCATTTTTCATGTTCCATGGTGTAGTATTCTTACTTCATGTGATGTGTCTTTCCCTTTGTAGTGATGTTTTGTGTGATGTCCCTCAAGAGCATGATCTCTCTTAGCATATTTTATTCCTCTTAGTGGCTTGATGTGGCACAATGCATCCCCTAAGTTATGAATATTCTATTCTTTGATTGGTCCTCTCTTGGAGACATTAGACATGATTTTTCCTAAGTTAAGACCTTATATGAACTAAGAAAAACTCCTTTGAACACTCCTTGTGTTGCATTTGCAAGTTCAATTATATGACCACCTTACACAACACACTTTGCATGCTTGTGGAGTCATCTTGTTTTTTCATGAGTTCCAAGCATACAAAGCTTTTCTTTCCACATGAAGCTCAAAGTTCATAGTTGCATGACACCTTTATCAAAGTTATCAAGAGGTATAACTTTGGTATGGTTGGATGAGAAGTCAAACTGAGGCATGAATTTCTCTTATCCATTTGCATGTGTGTGTGAGTGCATACCAACCACCTATGTATGTGTCTCACCTTCTTGGATTAATCACCCAACGATCAATCAATTTTTTTTTTTGTCTTAGAGTGAGCACATATTTTTCAGACAAATAACCTCGATTCAATTCACATCGTGTTGGATAAATGCTCGAAGCTTGATCCACCCCCTCTTTTGTTATGTTTTTTTCTTATCTTTGTCTTTGGTAGTGTATGCTTATGCCTTGTTATTTCTCTTTATATCATTTTCATGTGTATTCTTTTATTCCTATATTGATTTTCCATAGGACATTGGTCTTGGGGGCTTGCACAACCCTCTTGATTATGGTTATCCTACATTATTAGAATTGGTACATTTGGACCCCTCTTGATGAACGTTGGTCTACTGTAGTGTGAATTGGAAGTAGGTTCCTTCTCTAACTAAAGTGGGGGCTAGATGTAATGATAGAAAAATCACTCCCTAACATGGCCTTGATTTAGTGTTGTAATATGTCTAACATATTCACATTAGGTCTTGGAACCTTGTGAACTAAATGAGATTATTGGTGGCTTATTGAGAGTTTTGTAAAGTGTTGTTACACACTTTCACACTATTCTCAAGTTTTATCAAATAATTGGGATTTTTTATGCCTTAATCGACCTTTTTTTGCATCTACAAGCCTCATTTAATGCATCCATTCGAGGATAATCCTGACATAAATCAACATCTAATCATAATTCAGGTGTGTTTGGGTTGGGTGACCTAGATTTAGTGATTTGGGACTCATACACCACCTTGGGTGTATAAGTCCTACCTAGGTTTTTGGGCCTCGATCTAGATTTTACATTATTCTAAGCATTTTTGAAAATGTGTCCCATAATAAAGAAAAATGGGACTCATATGCCACTTATGGTGTATGATTCTCATGTGGCCCAAAATTAAATTAAATACAAATTCTTGGTAGGGTTTTATCCTCCTAGATCTAATGCCAGCTTTTAGTGTTATAATTTCAAGAAATTAGACATAAATAGGTATAAATAAATGTTTCTTTCACTCATTTTTCACATAAGCATTCATGAGATCACCTAGAAACTTGAGTATTCATGCATTATAGAAAATTGGAGTTCACAAGAGCATTCAAGGGCTGATTATCAAATGATTTATAGAATTATTCAAGCATCAAGCATCATGTCAAAGTCATCATGCATCATATTTTTTTTTAATCTAACATTTATGATGTAGGGTTTTATGACTCAAGCTAGCATTCAATTCAAGATCCCTATCATTCAAGCAAGAGTCAATATCTACATCCATTGGGTCCACTTCATACATGTTTGCAACAATTTATTGCTAGGGTTTGTATGTGATTTATAGACCTAGGTTGAAGACATATTGAAGAGAAAGTTTGGAGAAAGTTGTCACCTTGCATTTGAGATCATTAAAATAAATCTAGAGGTTGCAAATTAGAGATTCAAATTAGGAAATCAAGTGGAAAGGATATAGTAAACATTAAAGAGAAAAAATAGACTTTGAATCTCTAGAAAACCCCAACTAGAATGGTGCATCACTTCTAGTGTATGAGTCCTAGTGTAGACATCCAAAAATAACATTATGCATTCCACTGTAACTAACATCATGCATTCGTTTTGTCTACTAATCAATTAAAGCAATTTATTGATTTAATCCTAAGGTTCATCAAGCTTAATTAAATAAATCAAATTATTTAATTAAGTTCCTAAGGTTCTTCTTATTTGATTTAATAAATCAAACTGATTTAAAATCAAATATCAAATCCCTAAATCCCCTAAGTTAATTAATCTAAATTAATTAACTTCTAATCATGATTATCATTCTCCAGCTTTTGACTCAACTAGAGTCAAATCCAAACTCCTAACTAACCCACCCACTTGCACCAATAAATCATTTATTTGATTTATTTCCTCTAATTACATTCAAAGGATCAAAATGGAATATTCTTCCAATTTGAATCTTCCCCCCAAAAAGGACTTGTCCCTTCCAACAAGGTATTAAATGCTATTTGCACAAGTCAAACTTGGCATTTAATGCACCTTTCATGTCTTCTCATCCAAATTTGAATTTCAAATTGGCACATTGGCCAAGACTTGCACATTCCTCACCCTCTCACAACTTGACAAGTGGCACCTTGTCATTGGTTTGTGAATAATCCCACATTCCTCAAAATCTCTCAATCTTTCAATCTTTCAATCTACAAAATGCAAAGCATTACATCCACAACGACACAACACATTCTCACTTGCAAGGTTACTCTCCATTCGTGAGAACTGATCTTGTTCATCACATCATTTTGCTTATCAAGGGATTGGGAAAGGGCTGCCTTCTACACAAAGGATAGCACCAATCCACTATGGGATAGGAAGGATTCATGTTTTTTGCATTGTTTTCGTTTGTATGGTTTAACATGATTCTACATATTTCATAGGGATGTTTAGGTTTGCTGATTTAAACTGACTTTTGTGCTAACAACATGAAATGGTTTAAGTCTATCTTGCAGATTTTGACGTCCTACACCTAGTATAGGAAAATTTACAAATTTTAGGAGTTTTAGTCATATCTCTACTAGATTTCTACTCCTACCCAAAA
The DNA here is from genome assembly GCA_007115665.2 of Sequoiadendron giganteum. Taxonomy (NCBI): domain Eukaryota; kingdom Viridiplantae; phylum Streptophyta; class Pinopsida; order Cupressales; family Cupressaceae; genus Sequoiadendron; species Sequoiadendron giganteum. The sequence goes on from CM021110.1 coordinate 307,257,393, forward strand.
ACCCTAATCTAGGACTAAATCACCTAGATGATTTAGAGAATTATTCAAGCATCAAGCATCATGTCAAAGTCATCATGCATCATATTTTTTTTTTATCTAACATTTATGATGTAGGGTTTTATGACTCAAGCTAGCATTCAATTCAAGATCCCTATCATTCAAGCAAGAGTCAATATCTACATCCATTGGGTCCACTTCATACATGTTTGCAACAATTTATTGCTAGGGTTTGTATGTGATTTATAGACCTAGGTTGAAGACATATTGAAGAGAAAGTTTGGAGAAAGTTGTCACCTTGCATTTGAGATCATTAAAATAAATCTAGAGGTTGCAAATTAGAGATTCAAATTAGGAAATCAAGTGGAAAGGATATAGTAAACATTAAAGAGAAAAAATAGACTTTGAATGTCTAGAAAACCCTAACTAGAATGGTGCATCACTTCTAGTGTATGAGTCCTAGTGTAGACATCCAAAAATAACATTATGCATTCCACTGTAACTAACATCATGCATTCGTTTTGTCTACTAATCAATTAAAGCAATTTATTGATTTAATCCTAAGGTTCATCAAGCTTAATTAAATAAATCAAATTATTTAATTAAGCTCCTAAGGTTCTTCTTATTTGATTTAATAAATCAAACTGATTTAAAATCAAATATCAAATCCCTAAAATCCCCTAAGTTAATTAATCTAAATTAATTAACTTCTAATCATGATTAGCATTCTCTAGCTTTTGACTCAACCAGAGTCAAATCCAAACTCCTAACTAACCCACCCACTTGCACCAATAAATCATTTATTTGATTTATTATTTCCCCTAATTACATTCAAAATGGCATCAAAATGGAATATTCTTCCAATTTGAATCTTCCCCCCAAAAAGGACTTGTCCCTTCCAACAAGGTATTAAATGCTATTTGCACAAGTCAAACTTGGCATTTAATGCACCTTTCATGTCTTCTCATTCAAATTCAAATTTGAAATTGGCACATTGGCCAAGACTTGCACATTCCTCACCCTCTCACAACTTGACAAGTGGCACCTTGTCATTGGTTTGTGAATAATCCCACATTCCTCAAAATCTCTCAATCTTTCAATCTTTCAATCTACAAAATGCAAAGCATTACATCCACAACGACACAACACATTCTCACTTGCAAGGTTACTCTCCATTCGTGAGAACTGATCTTGTTCATCACATCATTTTGCTTATCAAGGGATTGGGAAAGGGCTGCCTTCTACACAAAGGATAGCACCAATCCACTATGGGATAGGAAGGATTCATGTTTTTTGCATTGTTTTCGTTTGTATGGTTTAACATGATTCTACATATTTCATAGGGATGTTTAGGTTTGCTGATTTAAACTGACTTTTGTGCTAACAACATGAAATGGTTTAAGTCTATCTTGCAGATTTTGACGTCCTACACCTAGTATAGGAAAATTTACAAATTTTAGGAGTTTTAGTCATATCTCTACTAGATTTCTACTCCTACCCAAAAACCTTAATCTAGGACTAAATCACCTAGACTAGCATATGAGTCCCAATAGGCATTAATTTTAGTATTTTTAGTATTTCGAGTCTCCATGGACAGTCCTCTATAAATTTCTAGGTGCACACTTCTAATTTGATAGCTTTTTGTTTTAATTTACATGATTTTCTAGGTCAGTTTGTGAAATCTGGAATTGCATTAGGTTTAAGCATTAGGTCTTGCATTTAATTAGTCTTTCCAAGCCCTAGGTTGGTGGTGAACCCCTCTTTATTTAATAAGAAGATCCTAGGACAACCCCATTTTAAGATCTCCTTCTCCTTCACATATGTTAGATTGAGATCTCTAAGGTTTTCCTTGACTGAAAGTTGTGAAATGTGTTGTTTTATGTCCTAAACCATAAAGCAACACTTTTAATGAATTTTTGTTCTATAATAAGACTCAAAATTTATGGATCAATTGGTAGAGGAAGCACTAAACAAAAAAATGGATTATGATTTTTCCCAAATCCTCTCTCTATGTTGAACACTTAGAATACTAAAAGGGGTGGTGAATCATTATTCTATATAGCCAATTAATCAAAAACCATTCAATTAAAAAATTAATTCTAATTGCAATAGTGAATGAAAGAATGAAAGGAATGATAAATCACATAACACATGAACACCAGGATGGAAATCCCAAAAAAGGGAGAAACCGTGCAGTGAGGATTAGCTGAAAATATGTTATAACTAGTTATAAGGTGCTTGGTAGTCACTCAAGATTTACAATAATTCTGCACTTATTCTAATCTCTCACATCTAAATTTTCATGTTCACATAATGTGATATCTCTTGCACATAATACATGCCACATGATATACAACTCAAAAATGTCCTACATCTAACCCAACTACATCTGCATACATCAATTAGGTTGACCTAATTATATAGCCCTATTTTAATTCAAAAATCACTTTTTCAACATCATACTTGAACCATGAAAAACTTAGTTTAAGTAGGCATGGATCTAAAATAGATCCACTTAACATCCACAATAAATATTAATATTCTCAACACATATCAAGTATTAGGTCAGCCATGAATTAGACCTAATCACAAAGTGAGCCAACTAATGACATACTAGCAATCCATCTAATCATATGAAAAATCACTAGTAGGAATATATAGAGTACAAAAATATATAAACCACCTCCCAAAATTGTAGATTTTAAATCCAAATATCAGAGGAATGCAAACCAAAGTAGATCCCCTTAACATCCACAATACATATTAATATTCTCAACACATATCAAGTATTAGGTCAGCCATGAATTAGACCTAATCACAAAGTGAGCCAACTAATGACATACTAACAATCCATTTAATCATACGAAAAATCACTAGTAGGAATATATAGAGTACAAAAATATATAAACCACCTCCCAAAATTGTAGATTTTAAATCCAAATATCAGAGGAATGCAAACCAAATACCTCATACCCAATTACCCTATGTGAAGAAAAAAACTATATGCCCAACTTCTATTACTTGTAGCTTTCAGCTTGTTCATAAAAAATCATTAAAATATTGATCATAAGTGTATTTAGTATTCTTGAATAATATAATATATTCTCATAATCCAATCTTACAACATGAGTAGTTCCAAACTAAATTACTAGATTAATATGTCACCGAAACTATTTATCGCATTAGATAAAACTATCAAAAAACAATGTCGGCATCAATGACAAAAGATCAAAGGTTTCCTTTATTCTTTGAACAATCTCCCCCTTTTTCAATGATGGCGACATGTGCCAAAAAGGAATCTCCAACATTAAAAAACTCAGAACATACATTTTCTCTTCCTATACCTTCACCAAAACTTCTACCTAATTCTTCTGAGTTCTTCTCCCCCTTTGACATCAAGGACAAAGGGTGTGTCGATAACACACATGTAAGCTCTAAAACAACTAAAGAGGAAGTGAAATGTATTGACTCCTTGTTAGGGAGTTATCCCAAAAATTTGATTCAAACATATGTACACGGATAAACTAAAAATAAATGAAAGGAATGAAATAGTATACAAGAAAAGTGTTCATCTAGAGGAGGCACCTTCTAATTCATCAAGAAGTGATTTCTAGGAAGATAAACCTTCATTCTAGATCCTTTTGGAATTATCAAGTGAATTGTACATAGATTTTGGCTCAACTAAGCTCTCCTCTCCCTCTTCTAGAGTATTTGGATTAGGATTTATATTTTCAAGACTTTCTGCACAAACAAGGGCACTAGATACTAGTATATGATTTCTTCACCAAGTCCACAAGCTATCCAAATTTCCTTATTATATCTTCTTTTTACCTTTGAAGAGTGAAAAAAATATTTTTCATATCAGCGATTGTAGCCCAAGAGATATAATATCATCCTTGTTCAACATCAATGGTTTTGGAGGCATTATATATCTTTTACTCTATGGATTCAATTAAGTCCTTAATTCCTTGAGTGGCATCCATATGCCACATGAAATAAAAGAACAATGTCTTGGCTTCATCTTCACATATTTGCACATCCTTCAAACTTTTCTTTGCTTTTACATGTTTGGATGCACATTTTTCCTATAACTCAAGAAATATATTTTTAGCAAGTCTTGATTCCACTTCTTTCTCAATCTATTCCTTTAGACCAGAGGCATACTATTTAAGATAATCAACTAAAAAATTCAAATTCTCAATGGGTTTCAAAGAACTGTCAACAATGGCACTAGGGGTAGCATCTTGTAAAGACTTGATTGCATCATTGATAAGTTTAGTCCCCTTTTGATGAGTCTCAATGATTTATTTTCTTCCAAAGGAATGAAAATCATCTTGAAGCTTCAATCTCTAAATAGGTGAGATATTATTCAAATCTACATAGCCTTGATGTGACAGGAGTCAAGTCAAGTGGGGAGGAATGGACAGTTGGAACCTCATCCATCTTGTCAAAAGATCCTTAAATGTATTATCAGAGGATTCTTCAGATGAATTTGTTGGCTCCATAGTATTTTGAGGTTCTTCTTCATTTTTTCAAACCACTATTTCTTCTTTATTCTTCTCTTTCTCTTCTTACTCTTCATTGTCTTTTTTATCAAAGGGTTTTTCTTTTCTTTATCTTCATCCTCCTATTTCTCCTTATCATCTTTATTATTGTTATTATTTTTTCCTTGACCTTGTTCTTCCTCTCCATTTTAACTTTCCTCACCTTCACTTCCATCATCCTCATTTTTTCAATCAAGGAGATCCTCAACATTATTATCAGAATCATTTTTATCCTAATCTTTTTCTTGTCCTACAATTTTGTCTTCAGTGTTAGCACCAGTGGTAGTGACTATGTTTTCCAAAGGAGAAGATGTCTCTGGAGAAGCATTTGTATCATCAACTAGTGGTGATGTGTGAACCACATTCTTTCTATCATCTTAAAGGAATAATTTTGTTTTCCTCTTCTATGCTAGGGAGATAAAATAACAAAATCCAACACTCTCATTCAAGGGAAAATCCTCGAGATCTAGACCTGAAGTGTGTAAAGGAGAAAGAAATATTGCAATAGGGGTATCTCAGGGTCTAATTGTAAACTAATGAGGGGTTTAAAACTAAGCTGGGACTTAGAAAGAAAAATGCAACGTAAATAAACAAATTTAAACATAGTATTGTTGGAGTTGAGAAGATACAACACCACAGAAGTCCAAAAGGTCTTTGCAAGCAAATAACCTATTACAAGGAGAAACAAAGAGAAGCAACAAAAGAAATGCTCAAGAATGTGGAGCAATGTATTCACCTGAAAATGTAAAATGAATTAATGATACAAAAGATAGTTTTCAACTACATATAAATGAAAACCCTAAAAAAGGAAAACCCTAGGCTTGCACAATAATAATTAATAAAGTAATTAATTATTATGTACCTAATGTTAGCTTAAGTGAAAAAGAGTTAAAAGGAAACTTTACCCAATTAAACAAATATTGTTTAATTAATAAAGTAAATGTCCAATTAATCTAACACCCCCCCTTAAGATAGACATAGGGAGAAGCTAAAACCTAGAAGAAGCTACTAAAAGCAAAAGCAATGGGTTCCGACAACAAGGCCAGATCAGGTACCCAAGAACAATGAAATCTCTATGAAATGGAGAAAAGGAGAAAACCCAGTGGGAAAAAATCCTCTCCAAAAAGAGATAGAACAACATGCTGAAAGAAACATGAAGGAAGGAAGGAAGGCCTCATAAAGACCCCCCAAGGACAACTTCCTTCACCCCAAGCATAGAGCATAATTGAAGATAGCATAGAGATGCAAAAGGTTTCGTGAAGATGTCTGCAACCTGCTCGGTAGTGGGAACATACTCCAAGATGAGAGAACCATCCTGAATCAACTATCTGATGAAATGCATATGAAGCTCAATGTGCTTCATCCGCTGATGCTCCACCAGGTTGCACGAAATGTGTATAGCACTCTGATTGTCACACCAAAGAATAGTGGGACTATCAGGAGGAAAACCAAACCTAGTCATCAACTGACGAAGCCATAAAATCTCCTGACTAGCGAGCACAACAGCTTGGTACTCAGCCTCTGTAGATGATAATGCATGAGCAGTCTGCTTCTTGCACGACCATGTGATAGGACCAGAGCCAAGACAAAAAACAAAGCCAGAAGTAGACTTCTGATCGTTGACATCACCAACCCAATCTAAGTCAGTGTAGCCAACAATGTGAGGATCCCCTAATGTGTAGTGAATGCCATATGAAGTGGTGCCCTGAATGTACCTCAAAATACGCTTGGTAGCCTGCCAATGACTCTCATGAGGATCATGTGAGAATCGAGAGACAAGACCAACCGCAAAGGAAAGATCAGGACGAGTGTGAGTTAGGTACAACAAACTGCCAACCAACTGCGTGTAAAGTGTAGCATTTACTGAAGGAGTGGGGCAAGTAGTAGTCAAAACAACCCCTGACTGAAAAGGTGTGGGGGTAGGCTTGCAATCAAGCATGCCAAAGCGCTGAATTATATCAAAAGAATACTTCTGCTAGTAAATGGAGATCCCCTTTGAAGACTGAATCACCTGAAGACCAAGGAAATAGTGCAGAAGGCCAAGATCTATCATCTCAAACTACTCCATCAAGGCTAGCTGAGAATTCTGAGTCATTGAGGATGAGCCACCTGTGATGAGAAGATCATCAACATATAGCACAAGAATCAGGATCTCACCCTCAAGATGCTAAATATAGACCGTGTGATCAGAATGACAATGAGTAAAACCAGTGGAGAGCAAAAAAGAGTCCATCTTCTCATACCAAGCCCGAGGGGCTTGTTTGGGACCATATAATGAATGCTGAAGTCTGCAAACCAAAGAAGAATCATGAATAAATTCTTGAGGTTGCTCCATGTAGATCTCCTCCTGTAGGTCACCATGTAAGAAGGCACACTTCACATCCATCTGAAAAATGAGCCATCCTCTAGAAGCTGCAAGTGATAATACAAAGCGAATAGAATTCATCTTGGCGATAGGGGCAAATGTCTCAGAGTAATCAATACCCTCAACCTGTGAGAAACCCTTCACAACAAGACATGCTTTGTACTTATCAATAGAACCATCAACAACATACTTGGTGCGATACAACCATCGGCACCGAACCATCTTTCTGCCCTTAGGAAGAGGACAAAGATCCCATGTATTATTCCTCATCAAAGAAGAATACTCCTCCTCCATGGCACTATCCCACTCAGGGTGACCTGTCGCTTTTGAAAATCTCTGAGGATCCTCTGAAAGAGCATGAGTCAAAAGACTAGAACTCGTAGTATGAGTACGAGTGCAACGAGTGTCTAAAGGATCACCGGCCCTAGATCCTGCTGCCTCAATAGTAAAGTGTGCCCATTTGGGCCTCTAAGGTGGGGATGGGGGATCATCAATATCCTCATGAGAATCCTCAAAATAATCTTGAAGAACTGTAGTGGGTGGAGTAGGTAGTGAAGTGGACATTGGAGACAGGGTATCAACTAGAGGAAGGCACTCATCAAACTGAACATCCCATCGAAACAGGACCTCTCTGATATCAGGATCAAACAACCTGTATGTCTTAACATCCTCATAGTAGCCGACAAATATGAGGGGTTGACTCTTCTACTCCATAGCTCTCCTCTGAGCATCAGGAATAAAAGCCCATGCGTCACTACCAAATACTCAAAATGATGAAATGTCAGGCTTGTCATGAGACCAAGCCTCCTCAGGAGTCATATGTCGAATCGCCTTGTGAGGCATCCGATTCTAAATATAGTTGGCATAATTGACTACCTCAGCCCAAAAAGACGAATCCATGGACCTAGACTGAATCATACAATTAGCCATCTCCCGTAAAGTCCTATTCTTTTGCTCAGTGATACCATTTTGCTGAGGGGTGTAGGGAACAGAAAACTGATGCTGCGAACCATGCTCAATGCAAAAATCTCTGAAGGCCTGATTCACATACTCCCCCTATTATCTGTATGTATTCGCCGGATAGAAAGACCAGACTGCTTCTCTACAAATGTCTTGAAGACACGAAAGGAATCAAAGACATCAGACTTGTACTTAAGAAAGTACAACCATGTGCGTCTGGAGAAGTCATCAATGAATGTGAGTACATACTTGGCCCCTGAAAAAGAAGGAGTGGGAAATGACATGAGGTCACTATGAATCAACTCCAAGGGTGCCAAAGCATGAGTGGTACTTCCCTTCAGAAAGGGATCCCTGTGATGCTTGCCAAGCACATAACCATGACAAACACCATCAGTGCAGGAAATCCATGGAAGACCAAGAACAAGTGACTGTGTACTCATCTGTTGAAGATATCTATAGTTGACATGGCCCAAACGCTCATGCCAAAGCTGACTCACTGAATCTGCATGTGCTATAAGAGATGAACCTGTACCCTCAGAAGGCACAAATCCATCAAATCGGAAAAGACGAGATGTAGTATCAACACTACCAGTAGCCACAACCAAATCAGAATCATGGAGGTCCCGAATAAGCACATCATGTGGTGAGAACTCAACTGTGTTACCAGAACCAGTGTGGAAAATCTGATAAATGGACAAGAGGTTCGTCGAAATGTTAGGAACAACCAAAACATCCTATAGAGTGCCCCCATCCAAAGAGACAGAACCTGAACCCAAGATGGAAAGCTGTGAAGAGTCACCCACTGCAATCTGTGAAATACCACAAGAGGCAAGAAAAGTGACCAATTGCTGAGTGTGAGTCATATGGTGAGAAGCACCAGAGTCTAAAATGGAAGTGGACCCATTGGTCGATGCTCGTGCAGTGAGGGCATGACCCTTCCCTATGGTGGAAGAAGAAGAAGACTGAGGTGAGGAGATGTGTTGCTGCTACATGACCTCCTCTAAAGCCTCTAATCATTTCCAACACCTGGAAACTGGATGACCTTGCTTGCCATAGAAACTCCAAGTGTCTCCTGATTTCTCCTTAGTCTTGGAGAAAGACTCACCAGACTTCGAAGATTTCTCATGTTTTGGATTAAATGGTGGTTTAGAATCAGAATTAGGAGGCGGTTTGGAGGAATGCTCACTACCTACAAAATCTTTCTTGGGCCTCGGTTTCTGCTTTTGTTTCCCCTTTGGTGACTGAGCAACCAATGCTTTGCTCTTTGAACCTGAGAGAATATCCATCTAAGAAAGGTGAGACTATTCCTGAGATAATCGCTCACAAAATAAATCAAAGGAAGGCATGGTAAAACTGGCACCCAAACCATCCATGGTGGAGTAGAAGGAGGAAACAAATATCTGAAATGGACCACAAAGCTTCAAAAGAATCAAGGAAATGCACTCTGTGTCTATCTTATTCTTCCCACAACCCTGTAAAATAGTACGGATAGTTTTGAACTAGTTCAAAAAATCCTCAATAGTGGGAAATGAATCAGGTAATAAGGAAGTCAGCTCTACCTCAATTTGTAATGCACGGAACTCATTAAAGGCCCCAAAAAGTGTCTCAAACTTCAGCCACATGGCTCGAGGAGTGAGCAAAGCATCAAGGTGAAACAAAAGACTGTCTGAAACATGCATGCATAACAAACCCATAGCCTCATCCATCTTGTTCCTGTGCTGCATAATCTCAAAAGGACGCTGCAACTGAGGCTGAACCTCATCTAAACAAGACCATAACCCTCATGACCTGAGTAGCCTCATCATACGAGACTTCCAAGTGTGATAGTTATGTGATGTGAGTAGCTCAACTGAAGAGTCTGCCATGAAACCCTGCACCTGTACCTGCTTGTGTTTTTTATTATTATGTGATCTTTCAGAATAGACAGAAGATGCAGAAGGGTTTGTATTTTTGAGAGTTTTGGTGTTTTGGTTTTCTGATATAAATGACAGAAAGCAAGAGAAAAAACACCCCCCACAAAAGATAAACCCAAACCCTAGTACAAACTGAGAAGAAGGAAGCAATGCATAAGCAAAAAATACTTCAAGACAAATTCTCATGTACCTAGTGAAAATTTTGATAAAATAGATCACATCACTGAATAGAGCATGTTGAGAGCTTTCCAACGCCTATTCAAGTTTGAAAAACGGAGTCTGTTTGCATCTTCTATGACCCCAGAAGTGAAGAAAGAAGACCTCACTTTGACTGGTAAAAAATATCCAGACTGGTAAAAAAAATTAAAAATATTTCTATACCATTAGATTGGTGCCATTCTCAGCTTTCCAACGCATCTTCCTGTTCGAAAAACGGAGCTAGGATGCCCAAGTTATGCCCATTTGACCAAAAATGACATAATAGGGGGTTGGAGAGAAAAAAATAGACCTCAAGGGATTAAAATTCGGTGGCCCCAGGGCACATGGTGGACTGGGGGCAGGTGTGCAGAAGGTGGAAGTGCGTGGGTAGCATGGCTAGTGGCGGGTAGCACGGCCGGTGGCTGGCAGGCGGCGCTCGGGCGGAGTAGACCGGGTGGTGGGCCGGCAGGGGCGACAGTGGCCGCTTGGCCACAGTCGGTGGTAGCCGCTAGTGGCAGTGGCCGGGTGGTGGCCGTTGGGTGGTGCTCTGGTGGCGTGGTGGTTTAACACTGGCCGCGCACAATAGAAACCAAAAAAATGATTTTATTTTAATTTTTTTTTCGATTTTTGTGCATTTTTTGCTCTGTATGGCCCTAGGGCAAAAAAATTTTGCCTTCCAAATTGACTCTAACCAAAATTGACAATTTGACAGTTGATTTAGGGGTTTTTGGGCACTACGAATCCAATGGCACTGTCCATTTGAGCCCAAAGTGAACCCAAAAAATGGAGTATGCTGAATCCACCCAAAAAAAACTTTAGAACCCTAGATTTGCTTCCAATGCAAAATCTCAAAACAAGAACAAGCAGCTGCAAATCTGAAGCTCTGATACCATGTTGGAGTTGAGAAGATACAACACCACAGAAGTCCAAAAGATCTTTGCAAGCAAATAACCTGTTACAAGGAGAAACAAAGAGAAGCAACAAAAGAAATGCTCAAGAATGTGGAGCAATGTATTCACCTGAAAATGTAAAATGAATAATGATACAAAAGATAGTTTTCAACTACATATAGATGAAAACCCTAAAAAAGGAAAACCCTAGGCTTGCACAATAATAATTAATAAAGTAATTAATTATTATGTACCTAATGTTAGCTTAAGTGAAAAAGAGTTAAAAGGAAACTTTACCTAATTAAACAAATATTGTTTAATTAATAAAGTAAATGTCTAATTACTCTAACAAGTATGATGCAATTTTTATTTGGATGATCTAAAAGTGCTTGTAAATCAGAATATAAAGATATAAGATTAAATGTGTGTGGAGGGATATCTAAAGAAGACTAGATGAAGGCCTAAAATGCTGAAAATCTTGATTTTAAGTCTTTTTTAGACTATAATTTCTAGTTTGGGTGATTTAATCCAAGATTTGGCTTTCTGTGCAGAAGCTAAAATTTGGGAAATGGGTATCTGAAACTACAAAAACCTGGAAAATAACCAAAACTAAGACTCATATGCTAGAACTAATGTATCAATCTAGTTAGTGTTTTTTGAAGCTTCAAATTTTGAATCGGGTTTTCAATGTCTACTATGTACTTCCTGATTGATTTCTGGATCCGAAACCCCAATTTACATCTTCTAGAAGCCTTCTAATGATCTTCAATGCAAAGTGACAACTTTGAAAACTTTAGAAACTTTGACAGCTTTCGCCAAACTTTCTCTTCAATGTGTCTTCAATATAAACATACAAACCACACCCTGAAGAGAGGGAAAAATGTTGTTTTGTTAGTGAATAGTTTTTTTCCTTGGTCAAACCCCATTTTGGTAATCAAACCTTGAAATGAAATGAAATAGAAACATTTAGAGAATGATGAATGAACAAAATATGATGTTGCAAATCACCAAAACCTAGCAATAAAGTGTTGCAAACATGTATGAAGTGGCTTAAATGGATGTAGATATTGAATCTTACTTGAATAGGATAGATCTTGAATTGAATGCTACCTTGAATCATAAAACCCTACATCAAAATTTTTATCTCAAAAAAAAACATCATGCATGAAGACTTTGGCATGATTCTTTATGCTTGAATAATTATCTAAAATTCTTCATAATCTACCCTTGAATTCTCTTGTGAACTCAAACTTTCTATTAGAATTCTCATTCAACTTGTTAGGTGTAAAATGAGTGAAAGAACCATGTATTTATACATAATTATGCAAAATTTCTTGAAATTACAACACTACAAGCAGAAATCAAATATAGGATGATAAAATCCCAGCAAAAATTGGAATTAATTTTAATCTTGGGCCACACAAGAATCATATGCCCAAGGTGGCGTATGAGTTCCAAACCACAAAATCTAGGCCACACAATCTAAAAACACCTGAATTATGATTGGATGTTGATTTATGTTAGGATCATCCTCAAAAGGATGCATTAAATGAGGCTTATGGGTGCAAAATAAGGCCAATTAAAGGATAAAGAAGCCTAATTATTTATGAAAATCATAGAAAAGTTTAGAGTTTGTTACAACACTTTACAACACTCTAAATAAGGTAGGATTAGGTTTACTTAGTTCACAAGGGCCCAAGACCTAATGTTAGTGTGTTAAGCACATTACAATAGTAAGTCAAGGAAACATTAAGATCAATTTTATAAGGAGGGCCCAAACAAGTGTGAAAATGTCACTGACAACATTTTTTGACACTACATCAATAAATTTCGAAATGTAGTTTGCATTATGAACATTAACTTATTTTATATCTTCTTTAAAAACAAGGAAATTATTAGTGAGAGGAATATTTTCCTCTACATCAGTAACCTTAGCTTTATCAAGCTCCTTTTCTTCAGTTGTACTAGATGATGAATCTACAATCATGTCCCAATTTTTTCAGCTATGTCTCTCACTGTATTCATGGTTTCTATTCCTATACAATACTAGACACCCTTTTCCCATTAATGTTCATGTCCTCATCTATAATAATGATGTAATTTATGATGGTTTGTATGATTGTCTTCTTCTCTTCCACATTCACTTCATCATATAATCTAGTAGTACCTTCTAATATATTCTCATGCTCTATCATGTTACTAACCAAAACATCTAACTTTATTAGGGTCTGAGCTCTTATCAAAGGATTTTTTTCTTTCATTTTCTTTTCAGGCTGTGAAGTTTCATCCTCTATCTTCTTCTCTTTCTTCTTTTCTTGGCTTCTTGTGAACATGTACTGTAAAAGCCTCATTTTCCAATTCTATCTCCCCTTCTTTTGAAGTGTCCACAATATCAGTTTTGGGTTTCTTTGCTCTGGTGCTTGCTTCTTGAGATTCACCTTAACTGCTTGTAGTGGCACCACTTCCTTTTCTAGTAAGTTGTTCTTTTTCCAATCCGAGCTCGATCTCTTCTTCTACAAAAACACTCAGATTCTTTCTTCTAGATGCATTTTGTTTCTTCCTCCTTCTAGAGGTAGTAGGGGGTGCTACCACAAGCACATTCTTCCTTTTTGTGGTTAAGTTACTATGTCTAGAGGGTGCAAAGTCCACTTCAATTACAAAATCAATAGGCTCCACTTTCTTTCCTTTGATAAAAGTTATGGAAGATGGTTTTGGAAACACAAAGGTAGGTGTTGAAGCTAATCTTCTAGATCTTTTTGATCTAGAGGACTCATGAGTTATACCATGTATAGGCAAGGAGGATTCCTTAGGAATCTTTAGAAATAATTCAATGTATCATTTAGTAAATTTCTTAGTAACTTCATAATCGAGAGGCTCAATCCATATTTTCCTAGGTTCAATGGCCTCTATTATACACTCATCTGTAGAAACAAGAAAATTGATCTCATTTGCATACTTGTATAAAAGATTTCAAGGAACCCTCTCTTTATCATGCATGTTGTTATTGAATACTAAAAAGAATGCAACCAATCCATTATCTTGAGCCTTGTAATCACCAATATTGTGCATATAATAAAAAAATTGATGGCCTACAGGTCCATTTATATCCTAAACTGTGCATCTTCATCTTGGTAGCTCCCTCAAAACATATAACAAAAAATATAAAATAAAAGTTCCAAACTTGAAAGCATACTTATTTTCTCTTGTTTGATTTAGATTCGCAAAAAAATTTTCTAGAGAAACTCGCATAGGTTATAGTCCTTTGCATTCACCACCATATCATAAGAAACATAGATTGTAGTTATGTACATTGAATTTTCTCTATTAGTGAAATAAATATTATGACCTATCATGATTGATGCATACTTCATAGTAGGATTAATGATAGGTTTATTTGTTAATTCTCTTCTATCAAATGTAGCACTAGTCAACTCTATAAGTACTTCATTATCCATAGAGTTTAGTACTAGTATAGGTTCAATATCACACAATCTAGTTATATATTTGATTTATATTACATTGGTTGTTCCCATTGCACCAAAAGATCAAAATCTTAATGCTCGATACAACTACTAGATTTACACAAGATCCAAAAGAGGCAGTTAAACCATGTCATGAACCCAAGCATCAAACTATACAAGGAGACCAAGGGACACACCATCTTGCAACAATCCCCATGGTGCAAGAAAGGGGTTCTAACCTATGACCTCAACTCTAATACCAATTATTACATTCGTGGTTGTCGTTACACCAAAATATCAGACATAGAATTTATGGAGACAAAAGGATGATGCCTTGGATAGAGAGGACATGGCATATGAACAAGAACAAAGTCTCCAGGGTGGGTGGAATGAGGCTATGAGGAGGATGGGGAAAATGGAGGTGTAGGTAGAGTAGATGAGAATAGCACAGGAAGCTTGGGAGTAGGAGAGGTGAAGGATTACTGAGTAGAGGGATAGGTATCACCTAGAGAGGGATATGGATAGGGCACAAGAAACAAGAGAGGCTGATGCTAGGATTGAGGTGAGGTACTATATACTCACATACTATCAGAACATACCAGATTCTTCGCAAAGGGTACCACCCTACATCAGAGCAACCTTGTAAAGGCTAGCATGACCCTCACATTCGGGTGCCACCCATACCTGTGGATATAGTGATTATCGAGAGACACCCCCCCACACCCGAGGTTTAGGAGTAGAATCTTTAGAGAGATCACATGTAGGGATCAATGGATAGATAGACGAGAGATACATGATTCTAGTTTTGATCGGTGTAGGGAAAATACATGTGTATACAAGTAGATATTACATAAAGATTATTTTATTTAAATGATTCATCAGATCCATTCATTCTATATTCTTTATTGATTTAGGACACCATGATGTGTGAGATTTAGTCATCTATATTTTATTATTTTCCTGCACTTTATTTTATTTGATGGATGCTCATGGAATCTATGATGGACTGTTATTATTGAATTTTATGGGCTTTATGGACTATTTATTATGAATTTTGATGGACTTTATGGAATGTTTATTATGGATTTTGATGGACTATGCTATAGATTATGCAATGGTTACCTCATTTTTTTGGTATATATATGATACGATGGACATAGATGCAATATGGATGATTCCTATATCATGTTTTGGATGTTTGTTATGCTCATGTGTATGGTTATGAATATGATGTATGCATTTGATTAAAATTGTGTATGCTTATGTCTATGCAAATGACATGGATGAAATGCATTATGGCTAACACCTTTTGATGCAGGATGTGATGTGACATTATTTATGATTTGATGTATGCTATGGACATGACACTAATGGTGTGTGATTCAAGTGGTGATGTGATTGTGATTTGTGATGTATGCATATGGAAAATGGTATGATGAATGATGAATGGATTATTGATTACATTGTAATGGTTAATTATGTATGTATTATATGACATGAAATTAATATAGTGGATGCAATATGCATATGCGATAATTTTATGGATAGATGTGATAAATGTAATGTAATGCAATGTATATAGTGAAATAAACTAAGATGTTTAGAATAATAACTCTAAAAAACTTTAAATGATAATGAAAATGGACTTAAGATGCCTAGATTAATGACTCTATATTAATCTAAACAACTTAAAATGATAATAAAAATTATTATGCAATAAAATCAGATGAAATGAAATGAACTTAAGATGCTTAGAATAAAAAATCTATATTAATCTAAACAACTTAAGATGACAATGAAAATCATATTGCAATGAAATGAGATGAAATGAACCTAAATTATTGTATAGTGAAATGCATGATGATGGGTGTGATAGTGCACCTATCAAAACCATAGGAATCCTGATAGGAAGAATAGGTAGGGAAAAAAAATTTGCACAATCAAAAATAAATAATCATAAGCTAGGGGAAGAATTGGATGGGGATAAATGCAAATCTAATGTTATTTTTCCATATTAGGAGCACTAATTTTTTCTATAGCATAAGGCATGATATGCTAGGGGATGAAGAACCAAGGCCAAATAGTGTCAAATGCCTAAGACAAACACACCAAAATAGAAGGTTATCCTGAAACCCCAAAGCCACAAGGTCTTTGGTGGGGCTAGATAATAAAATAACCACAAGCACAAAGGATGCCCTAGTGTAACACAAGACCACGAGGATCTTGGTGGGTACTACACAAGACAACCGAGAAGACAAGATCACACAAAATCAACCTATGCCCCTATGTTTACCTATCAAAGTGCACAATGATATGATGGATCATGGTGATCCCGATGTTGGTTATTTTTTATGGGAACAAAAATTAGTGTCACCACTTACTAATGAATATACCAAAATTCAATGGTTAGTAATGGTAACGATTGGCCAACACTTAAGTAAAGGTTCTGAGGCCCTTACTTCTTTAGTTCAAGCACTATAAAATCTAGGAGGGTAATCCCTAGCAATGTGTTCATTATAATATCCTTATTCCATTATATATCACAAACACTACAATAAAAATAGATGGTTCTCACACAAATTCTCAATAAGTAACAATATCGAATAAGTTGGTTTCTTCTCAAGCATAATTCACACTTAGAGTGTGAGGATGAAAAAATCTCATAACTTTGTAAATCAACATAAAATTTGATTTGATGAAAGGGAAATGACTAAGTAAATAAACATAACACAATATAATTACTTATCCTAGTCTAGTACCTAATCCTTAGAACTGATTCAATATTTGTACAAACATAACATGGTAGTTATTTCCAAACTAGACAATATATGACGCTCTAAAATGAAGCATTATAGTATTTTAGTGAGGTGTTCTAACCCTCAATTCTTACTATCATCCTATTATTAAGTTCAATACAAATTTACAACTATATTCAAGTATCTACACTAATTACTTGAATTAACACACAAGAATAAAGCCATACATCCACCTGAGATAGATAGAGACAAATAAGATAACATTGATTATATTATTTATAACCCGTGGAACTAATACATAAGAGAGAAAAATGTTGTTGAACTTATGATATTACTATTTTGTATTGCTAGTATTATTACCTATATTACATATGCATATTGACAGACCCTAACCTAAGATAAATTTCTAGACTAACCAGTAACTCATTTTCTTATCCTTGTGTGTCTAGGAACCCAAATATATCACTACCCAACCTCTTTATCTCAAGCCTTGGAAACCCATTAATAAAGACATGGGTGCAAGCAAGTGACAAGTCAAAATGCGATTACATTTTCATTTGAGGAAAAAATTCACCCAAATTTCAAAGATATTCGGTAGATAGTTATAGTGAATCATTTCAAAATGAGGGGAAGCCAAATATAACAAAATCTATGTAGTCAGTTGAAGAAGATGAGCCAGCCTTGCAAAAGGCACTATTTTTTGATGTATCATCACTAAAAACCCATATCCACGTAGACTAACAAAGATTCTCCTATAGTAATAGAGGAAAAAGCTTACACACTTCGTGGAAAAAGCATATCCACCATTAAGGATATAGATTCCAACACTTCTCCATCACAGAAGGCCAAAAGGAATCCACATCTGCACTAGAGACAAAAACTAAGACATGTGTTGAAGAAGACGATCTTGATGCAATGGCAATGGTCTCATCGAAAACAAAAACTAGGTCGCGACGCTACCCTGATTTGTTAGCATCAGAGTATGCTCTCCCTCTCCATACTCACACTAAAACTAGAGGAGCAACTACTACTCCCTCATTAGAATCCTCATATGGTACCATAGAAAGCAGATAGTGGCTATACTCTAGGTCATGCTTGTGCAGGATCATGATGGGCCAAAAAGTGGCGATATCTAAGTGATATGATGGTCCATGTGGTTGACAAATTTTTTTTTACCCAAAATTGATGAAACGAAAAGGGTTTTTAAAGGAGATTCTCAGATTTCTACCAATATAAATTATGCTTTACTTTGAATTTAATAAATAATTCGTATTAATTTTCTATTTGAATTATGACTAAAGTCCTAATTGATATGCTGCTTGAAAAACATCGATAGCTTTCAAATGGTATCACATTTTTTGAACCCGAAACATGCGCCACATTCTATGCTTTACATACTATAGGATTAAAAAAAAATAAAAAATTCATAATTAATTATTTACTTGGAAAAAAACTACAAAAAAATATGCATCACATCGGGAAATGAGTCCCCTACTTATATCTAAAATATTATAAAAATATGTTATCATTTTATTGTGGTTAGGGTGGTCAGAGAGACACCTACTTCTTATTTTTTCCCTGAAATTTAAGTACTACTGCATTGAAATTTCAATTTTTCACCAAATAGATTTTTTTTTTAGAAAAATAAACCTAGTAGTTTAGAAAGTACATTCAATTTTCTACAGATTCTATTCTTACATATTTTTGAAATAATATAGATAACTTATTCAAATTTTTACATGAAGTTTCCTAACTCTAATTTTGTGAATTTTATTGCCACTTAAGGGCTTGCTTTTTCCATGATGATCCTACACATACTGTATCTTCTCCTCCATCACTCGAAGGGCTATAAAAAATCTCAATAGGAAAGTCATGCATCTCTAGATAAGCCTTGTGATACTTGCTTCTTTTCTTTTCCTTCTTCTTAGGCTTAACTAGCTCCTTCCCTTTAACTTTGATCAATTCTTCAGAAACAATTTAGATCCTTAGATTATAGGTTCGCATAACACCACCCTTCTTATTTTTTCCACAAGCCTTATTCTTTCCCTTTGGTGTTGTCGAAGCCCTAGGTGTCTCATGTTCAGTAACATAAATTTCTTCTTGAAATTCAAACACACTACATCTTCTTGACCTCCTAATGGGTTGAGTACAAACAACTCACTTACCCATCAAAGGATAAATACTTGAATACTTCTACATTTGAAGATTAAAAACTCACATGCCACCTCATTCTGGCTTACAGTTCACAATTCACGAAGGCTACAAATGGTGAAATAAGTTGGTAAAAAAATTCATTAATTAGAAAAAAAAGGAGCGTGTAGTCATTAATGATGAATTGGTACCTCACGTGAGCAAGATAACAACTTAGCCGAGCAAATTTGAATCTGGGTCGTCGATCCTTTCAAATTTAAATCATCATCAATGGTAATCTTCAAGAATCATTTCTGGCTTTTACAACCTATGCCTCAAAAATACCGATATTACCATATAAATTTTCCATGTTTTACTTTTAACTTCATTATTCTCCCTCTAATATGATAATTAACATGCATCACTAGGTTGGTATGTGTTTATTCTTTCATATTCATCAAGTACAAAGAGCCAAAAAATGAAAGAAAAAATGTGCAACATTCCATTGCCTGTCCCTAATCTGCCCCAATCCTCAAGGGTTCAATTAGCAACAAGAGAATTGGCATGATGAAATTACAACTGTTGGATAACTGTCCCTCTTGGGGATCTTCATTTCACATGTGCATCATTGATACACTTTACCTTATAGAAGTTCTAATTTAGCGATTTGAGCATTCATGTGATAAGATGTCATCCATCAGATCTGAGACTTGTCCTTGATCACCTTCCCCTTCTCCATCACACATCATTGATTCATGTTTCTTTATTTAGATCACATTAGCAATGGGCAATAAGGTGATGGAGCAAGACTAAGATATGTGTAGCTACAAGAAAATCAAAGGCACAAGATACATTCCTCACTAGAGCAACTTAGATAAGTGAAAGAGAGTTTGAAGAAAAGACTTCATCACTCATCACCAATTTGGAACTTAAATCTTAAAATGGATCTATGTTGAGTGATAGGAGAAAATACAAAGAGCACCAAAGGTCATCGCATATTGTTAATCCAAATTACAAAACACATGAGAAATTAGCGATACAAGTGATACCAAAAATAACATACAAAACAAGTTCATTGTGCATCACTAATAAAACTTTGAACATTCAAAACAAATCTGTGATGCACGAAATCAAAGAGACACTGCTCATCGCTCATCGCTCATTTCCATTCACATTTCAAAAGCTATCAATGATGAGCAATAAAGGAGATGGTTAATGGGACCTTATGTGAAGAATTTAGCACATGGCCATAAGTTGTTTTGAAAAGGGGAACCGCCTAGGATGATGAACAAAAGGCCTTAGTGAACATTTAAAACACATTTTTCAAAGGATGTAAAGGCCAAACAAGCTCAATCACATAACCTTGTAAAATAGAAGAAGTTTAGACCTAGGAACACTAGGCCGATAAATTCACGAGCTTGAATGACATAAGATGTTTTAATATGACTAAGGATGAGAAATAGGAGGTGAATGATAGAACATAACATCGACCAAGCCAAAGACAGGATTTCAAAAATAAAGAAAAAAAATTATAAGGCAAGAGCCACAAGAAAAACCCTTAGTCTAGGAACATTTAAACTAGCCAGATTTTATAGAGTTATATAAAAATGGAACCAAAATTTTAGGGGTTCCACCAATAGCTCTAGTTGGGGACATCTATTCCTTAGGGATAGAGTGAGAATCTAGAATTTTAAGTGAAGCAGACCAGACACAGAGGATCAAAAGGAAAGAACCAACCCAAGTGAGGCAATGAAAGGAGAGAAAAATGAATCACATATGTACAAAATTTACATAATTTATAAATCCATGTCAAGAGATCCAATTTTCACTTTATTAAAGCCTCATTTGATATGTAATATTTCACTTTGCATCTCGTAACTGCACCAAAATTCAACTTTATTTGGTGGCCCTAGGCCCCCATACTTAATAATAATACTTGCCTCTATCGAAAAATTTATTTTCCATGATTGTGAATTACTAGTGGTGAATTTCATTTGGTGAATTGCTGATGATGAATTTTCTTTATGCCAAACAACCTCACCAAAAAAAATTATAAATATTTCATCACTGTAGACTATAAATTACTCATATGTTTTACCTAAATAAAAATGAATACAACATGAATGAAGAATCATAGAGCTCCAATTAACAAGCATGTGATCTCTAATTATTGTTTCTCGAGTGATTTTATTTTCATGGGTAGTATCAGTAGCTCAAAGATTGTCTTTCTTAAGGACGTTTCTAAGTCTGATTTTTTTTCATGTGTTGGGTTTAACATTTTGTTCATTTTTTCTCTTTCAGTTTGGTCATCATCCCAATCCATTTTTTCTTTGGTCTCTCTCGATTTATATATCATATGGTCTATTTTATTTAATTCCACCTCCTTGCGTGAATTTTGGTTGGAATATTTAGCCGATAGGCTATTCTGGGTGGGGAATCCCACCGGATTCATCTGATGTCTTATTTTTTGTTGCCGGTTTGTGGGTGCTCCGATGTCCTCGTAATTTTTCTCGTGCACATTCATTTCAACCACAATCCTGAGACCATGGAGTTGATGGGGGCCATCCCTCACAGTACATGCATCAGTCACTAGGTATGGCTGAGAGCCCTCCCAACACCATTCTACACCATTTTTGGGGTCTTTGTGCGTAAGCTGCAATTTAATTAGCCACTAAATCTTTGCTGGAGCTAATAAATGAAGAAAACTTAAGCTGGCCTTCACTTGGATGAAGGCACGGTCACAAAATTTTGGCGTCCAACTGAGTGGCTTCGCAGGTATTCTCTCGAACTCTCTCTAGAATTTTGACGTCCAACTGAGTGGTTCATTTCATGTATTCTATTTAGGGTTTGATCCCCTCTATTCCCTTATTATCTTCCTTGAGTAGATACGCCCTCACCTAGCCTTGTTCTCTTATATTAGCCTCTATAGAAGCCAAGTTAAATATACAGTGGAATAAACTTGTAATTCAGTAATAGAATTAAAAGATATAAAAAGGAGGATGTCGCTGCATGAATGTAGCCACTCTTCACCCCGATTTTTGTTGTCTCCAACTCTTTCCTTTCAGTGCTCCCTCTTTGCAATAGGCAACTAAATAAATTACTAGATGGGTCCAAAAGTTAAGAAAACCCCAAATAAAAAAGAAGAGAAAATCAGAGATTTGATGGTTGTTCCTAGCCGCACCATGGCCTCCCTTCAGCAGGCATAGGGATGGCATGCAAAAAGCTTTGCTTAGGTCTCTTCACGGGACACCAAATGTTAAAACCTAAATGTGCTTATTATTAGGATCTCACCCATAATTTTTAGGCTGCAGCTCTCTATACGGGAGAAGTGAAAGTCTGTATACTTTAATCACAATCTTCCTTTATTCTGGAATTTTGGCATCTAGTTGAGTGGTTTGTTTCAAGTATTCGTCTTAGGGTTTGAACTCCCCTATTCCCTTGTTCTCTTCCTCGAGTAGACACGCCCTCACCGAGTCTTGTTCTCTCATATTAGCCTGTATAGAAGCTAAGTTAAATATAAAATGGAATAAACTTTTAAATCAGCAATAGAATTAAAATATATAAAAAGGATGATGTCGCTGCATGAATGTAACCACTCTTCACCCTGAATTTTTTTTGTGTCCAACTCTTTCCTTTCAGTGCTCCCTCTCTACAATAGGTAACATAATAAATTACTAGATGGGTCTAAAAGTTAACCAAACCCCAAATAAAAAAGAAGAGAAAACCAGATATTTGATGGTTGTTCCTGGTCACGCCATGGCCTCCCTTCGGCAGGCGTAGGGATGAAATGCAAAAAGCTCTACTCAGGTCTCTCCACGGGATGCCAAATGTTAAAACATAAATGTGCTCATTATTAGGATCTCAGCTATAATTTTCAAGCTGCAACTCGCTATATAGGAGAAGTGAAAGACCAATACCAACGAAGAAGAGTTGGAGGAGCGAAACCTTTAGCGGCGGGGAAAACATCAAAGAAAAAATAAAATTTAGGGCAAAACAAATGATGAGCGGTTGACACTCGTTTAAATGTCTTGAATTGAAACAAACGCCAGTTAGCCATGGTTACACTTGTGTGGGTCGCCTCTAGGAACATCATCGGGTAAAAAATTATAAATGATGAATTTCTCTAATATAATTTCTGAGGCTAAGAATATTATTTTAAAAGAAACTAAACAAAAATAAAGTGTTATTAATAAGAGATTTAATAATGACGTCAGTGTTAATAATAATCTAGATTTAATAGTGTCATCATTATTCAGCTAGATGATAATATTATCAACATTATTAACAAAGTAAATAAATTAATTAATTAAATAATTTTGTTTGGTCAATGTTGTGATATACATCCGAGCAAAGGGATCTAAACAGGGGAAAATGTATAATTTACTTTTATTAAAGCATATTTTATAAATAAACATTAATTAATCTTACAATAAAGGTAATAATATATCAATCATAAATATAGAATGAGTGATAAAAATCACATTCTCAAAATTTAAGTAAGATAAAGTTCAAAAAGAGAGGGAAAGATAAAAGTTGAAATAAGATCTCAAGTCAAATGTATGTGAGAAAAGGTGAAGTTTTATATCAATCATGATTAATATAACAATAAGATAAATGAGATATAATATTCAATGTTATATACCTAGATCATTGTAGTTAAATATCTATGCACATGAAGTTCAATAACAAGAACACACATAGGAGATGTCCATAAGGTATATGGATTAATCCAACCTAATTCGTATAATAATTAAGATAGTGGTTAACTGTTTTCAATTGAATTAATAACATTTAAATTAATTATTTTCTAATAATAATTATAAGTTAGGGAACTATATACATATATATTATGTGATTATTTATTGGGTCAATTGTATATGATATACCAATAAATAAAGATAGTATCTCGCACTACAGGATAGTAATGGTATCTTTTTCTCTTTTAGTTATCCATTCATTTTAAGTGTACTTAGACTAGTATAAAATACTTAGGTGGATATTATCACATAATCATTGTGAAAGAACTTTCTTGCAAATATCGTTAGAATTTTAATGATAAATTAATTCATAACTAGGTGGATTAAGGAAATTATAAGCCTTAGGTTTATAATACTCATGACTACATGTCCACCATCGTAATGGAAAATTTTCCATAGTATATTTGCTATCGGCATAACCATTGCACCTCGTTGGGGTGCAAGCGCTAGTTTTTTAAACTTTTGTCGGTTATCTTATTCTTATATATAATTTTTATAGTATCTAGGTTTTCTTAAACGGGCCCCTTATAGAAAATTGAGTGCTTCTTCCTATTTCATGTAATTTTATCAACAAAATAGAGTAAAATTTAAAAATTCAATTTTTGACATATAATATTTAGTTTTCCCCTCCCTACATTCAATAAATAATTGATTTAAAAAAGAATCATTATTGAAGTTATTTTTTTTTTTTTAATGTATTTAATAAGCAAATAGTTTTTTGTTTTTGAAGTAGAAAATTTATTAGAAAGAAAAATATTTTTTATCTATAGTTGGATAGGAGGGATTCTTGTTTTATTCAATGTTTGGATAAAAGGTAAATTGTTTTTTAATTTTTCAATTAAAAATATGAGAGACAATAAGGATAATTATCTATAAAGAATATGCATAGAATTTTTAATTGTATTTTTAGTAATTTATTATGTTTTTTTTATATTTATTAAATATTTTTATATATTTTGAATATGAGTCCATTAACAATAAGATTTATTTGATTTTGAAATATATCAATAGAGAGTGGAGTTTGAAAGGTCATGTACATAACAACAAAAGTGAATAAGATAACATAATATAAGATAATAATATAATAATAAACAAATAAAAAAATATGATGATACATAAGATAGTAAAATAATAATGTTAAAATTAAAATAATGATATAATAAGATAATGTTGATATAATAAAATTATAAACATAGAATAATGGATGCTGTGGAAAAAGATAGATTAATAGGTTGGAATACCAAGGACATATTGATGGATGTTAGCTTCCTTTTGTCCAAATTTAGGGACAAAAAGGTAACTCATATTTTCAGAGAAAGCAAGTGTGTGGCAGATGCTTTGGATAATCTTGGCTCGGGTTGAGATTCGGCTAGATGTTGGAGGAATAAGGAAAGATTACTGCAAATATTCAAGCTTTGATAGAGCGGGAACAAGGCTGCCATGGTTTGTAATGATTTTCAACCTTTGGATGATGAGAGCTGAGTGGGGGGCCCATGGGTTATTTTGGGTGTGCTGGTGGATGAATGTCAATATTGGTATGGAGTACAGGTGGAGATTTCCTGGTAAAGATGTGCATGTGTGGGGTAGGGAAAGGAGCATCCACATGTCTGTCCTTTGGACATGGTGGATGGGTTTGGTTTCTAAGGCTATGATGAGATGGCAAGGAGGGGATTTAAAAGAGGAGTTCAAGATTTGTTTTGGCGGCTTGATGTGGGTTAAATGGAAGGACGTGACTTCATTTCAGTTGTGGGACCATACTGTGCAATCTACTCTTTTGGGAATTGGATTTCTTATTTTATCTCCTCAATGCATTTGGTAGAGTGATTGTATTTATAATGATTTGACTATCTATGATGAGATTTGGCCTCCTTCTAGAGGCTTCATGCTGGCTAGTTTAGCTAGGGATTCCTTAGGCCTCTTTTGGAGGATTGCTAAATTTAGTTTTTTGGCCTATCCGCATGGGTTTTCATGCTTTCCCTACATCTCTGCCAACTCTTGCCTTCTCTACTATAATCATAAATTCATTAATTTTTCTGTCTTTTCACACTATGGTAGAATTCCTCTCCGTGTGTGTGATTGGTATACGGGGTTTAATTTGCTTTGCTGTAATCCCTGCCTTAACTATCTTTTGGAGATTATTGTTAGCAACTACTACAATCGGTATTATTTGCATTTATGTGAGCTTTCTGTGAAGACTAGCAGTATGGGTGGTGAGCGTGTTCGGACTGAACCAGAAAATTGTGAGGAATTTTGAAACAACCCTCTGGTCTGGCATATTTGTGTGGAGGGAGGAATTGCTCCGCTCATGGAGTGCTTAGTCGGCCATGATCCTATTTTATTGGGTCAATTTTCCAGTTCGTGGAAGGACACGAGGGTCTCCATTGGTGGAATTTCATTTGAAATAAGTGAGGATGTTATTGTGCAAGCTACGGGTTTGCTGTGTGTGGGGAAAAAATATCCTAAACACATAAAAAAGCCAGACCACGAGAGCCTTAAAGCGTTTTTCAGAGGTGAGGAGACCCCGGTTCGGAACTAGGCTGGGTTTGATAGGGAAGTGCTTCCTAAGCCGTGGGACCTGGTGTGCATGGCGCTGATGAAGTATGTAACTCTGGAAGGTCGATATAAAACATGTTTCTTTTATAATTTCCCTCTGTTAAACCACCTTAGGCATAAAATGCTGCTCAGTTTCCCATTTTTCCTTTTAATGGACTTGGAAAGTTCTGTAGACAAGTGTAAAGATTTGGCCAGCCATTATCCCTGTGATCTCCCACCGCTCCCACTCCATCAAGGGCTTATCCTTTGTCTGTATCACTTTCATCTTGCCCTTTGTCTGCCTAAAGCTATCACCGTTGTCCACATCAAGAACATTGAACCCCTTTCTACTGTGCAAATATCCCCGGCCAAATCCAAGAGTCCTCCTCGAATGTCTAATGTAGATAAAGTGGGGAATGCTAAAACCAATTTTGGCACCAAAAAATATAAGGGTGGGTTGAGCAAGGCTCATGCCAGTGTGGTAGAAGGGCTCTGTGAGCTAAAAGCTACTCAGGTTGACATGGCTATTAATGTCACAGCATTGAAAAAAGGTAAGGAGAAATGCATGTAGGTTGTGAATGCTAAGGATGGCAAGGGTAAGAATGTTGTCAGGAAAGATTCTAGAGGAGATACGGTGGTGGGGAACATGGAGATGACTAGAGGGGAAAGTGCTAGGAGGAGATCTGGGAGGCTGGCCAAGAATAGCAAGAAGAGGTTAATCATTGAGGATTCTGAGGAGGAGCAGTCGGACATCAAGGGTTACAAGGAAGAAGAGTCTGAAGATGTGGATGAAGATAATGTGGAGAGGCCCTAGCTTACTCTGGTAGACAACAAGCTTCCTTTTGTTGGCTCTGGCTCGCACTCTCTGCAGCCACTGGTGGACGAGCCTGGTGAGGTTTAGGGAGCTATGGATGGTGGGGTGGATTCGTGCGAAGTGGTGAAGAGATTGGACACGCTTGACAAAAGATTTCAGGGGTTAACCCGCTTCACCATGAAATTGGGTCACTTTGTTACGAGCACTCTATCAAATGCTATAAAAGAGGAACTGGAGGGGAACAATAGCCAAGAAAAAAAAGAATGGGTGGGAGATGAGGCGGTGGACCTCCCGATTTATAATTGGGACGATGCCAGTTAGTTGCTCTCGGTGCCTGTCTGTCTGCTATTTCTCGATTGTTGTTGTACTGCCTTTGGGCTATCTCTATTTTTTTCCTGTTTATGTTAGCTATTTAGTCTTGTCCTTTTTTGGCCCTAGTGACTCATTGTGAAGGGTACAATGCCCTATAAATGCTGTTTAACTTTTCAAAAACAATATAACAATAATTTTTTATTAGCTTTTGGTTGTTGGGTGCTATCTTCTTTTGTTTTGTGCTATCTCACAACCTTTCTATCTTTGGGTACTCTGATGGTTTATTTTATTTTGGCTTGTAAACTCTGTGGTTCTGGGTCCCTATAAAACCCGTTTTTCCTCTATCAAAAACAATATAACAATAATAAAATAAAAAATGATGATAAGATAAGATAATAAGATAATGATATTATAATTTAATAAATATTTATATAATATAATAATATTTTAGGCATTCACTTAGAGAATTATATCTCTTCATGTTTCTAAATCATTTAAAAAAATATATAAATATGTTATTTAAAAATAGAGTTTTGTTAATAAAAGGAAGATAATTATTTACCATTTAAAACTTAGAAAAGGTATAATATTTTTATTGATTATTAAATATTTTGATGTTTAAATAAGACACATAGTTTTGACCTCATCCCTTATATTATATAAAATAAAAATCTTTATCTTTAGTAAACTCTTTATAAACCACACAAAAAATCCTTTAAATTTTTAATATTTTTAAAAACAATGAAGAAATAAACTTGAATCAAAATCATTCTATGTAGAGTGAGTCTTAATACATACAATTAAGAAAGTTAATATGGATTGCTTTTGGATAAGATAGTTATGTTGAATTTATTTTAATTTAAATGGAATTGTTTTTTAAAAGAAGATATTTTCAATTAAAATACTGGTGTTGACTTTAATTAAAATTTATTTACAAATAAATTAGAATAGATGTTTTAAATCATGTATTAAAAAATGTAGAGAGATCTCAATTGGGAGTTATTTTATATACTAGAAAGATATTCTATTTTATTTTGAAACTGACACATAAAATTTATTGTATTTATATTGTTTAGTTTATTTTTATTATAATACTTTTTATTTGATTTTTTTAGCAATAACATCTTAGTAAGTTTGAATCTTGGTTTTCAAAACCACAATACCACTATTTAACCATGACACACCCATTAACAACACTTTGTGTATGATTTTCAATTTTACTTTTAAAAAACAATCATTCATTATTTTAATAATTCTAACTTTTTACAAATATCTTTTTACATTTTTTTTTTTTGATATTTAAAATTTAATATGTAAATGAGAATCAATTTAAAATTTAAATTAGTTATTTTTGTTAATTGAATATTAGATTGCTTTTCATTTAAAATAATTCTGTTGAAAGTAATTTAGTTTGATTGTTAGCTATGATTAGAAGAAATACGCTAAATACCAATGCTATTCAAAAGAAATTGCTTAAACTTAAAAAGACAATAGATATTTTGTTACACCAACTACAAATTGGTGAATCCGCTGACAAAATTGTTGTTCGCAAAGTTGATATAGATGAAATTGCAGGACTGAATACAAAAAGTCTTTTAAACAATGTTCTGTAAATGACCAAAGCAACTAGGAGTAGAACTTGTGGAATTTTTCTGAAGGTTGTTCTTAATTAGAAAATAGCTTACAATCTTTTTCCTTTAAAAGAAGATAAATATTGAACATTTTTTTATGATAGGGGAATCAGTAAGCCATCGAAGAATCCAAAATGGGCTCCGTAATGAACATTCTATCATCTTTACGACATTTAACACATTTTCACACTTTCAATAGAATGACACAGAGATCACACCAGAATTAAGAAGTACAAGACTATCCTTTAAATCATTTCGAATCCCAAATCATGACCACTGCAATCAATCCAAAACCAACAATAGCCATAAAACTGTAAAATGGGTTACCCAATTGAATCTCATTGCTTTGAGAGTTATGATGTGTCGTCCCTCGCTTCAGGAGATGGTTTATAGCCATGAAAAGGCACAGTGCCATTCTTATCATATGCCATTTCAACCATGTTGAAATCCCCACAGAGCAACCGGGTGGCAACTGGCAAAGAGTCAGCAATCTAGTGCCAAAGCAAACAATGTTCCACAACATCATTAGAGGCATAAATATTAATAATCCCGAAGGAATGGTTCTCAATATTGAGAAGAATCCAGACAACCCACTGGGAGGGGTTCACCCCATGGTCAACCACATAAGGAAGCAACCGTGGAGCCGAAAGAGTAGCAGCTCCATCACGACCAGCCTCATGTAGAGTACAAAACATAGTACTGGCTAGCCAAATAGAGCAACAAGACAAAGCAAGCAAAAAACCTAAAATTTTAACTTCCTGGAGACAAAGCACTTCAATTTCTAGATAATTCTTTAAAGTATTCCTAACAAAATACTTCCTTGAGAGGTTTGTGAGACCTCGAACATTCCATGAGAGAAAATTCATGGAAAATCTTCCATGCTTGCAGAATCCCGGTCCTCTTCAGGGCTATAGATTTGATAATTTCACTACAAGATATATAATGTCAATTAGAGGTTGTAATTTTTAACATTTTTGATATATGGGCTAGGTGATATGTGGGCTATGAGGATGTGTGAATTTTGTGTTGGGTTGTGAATAATCTATGGAGTTCATCTTTAGAGAATATTTTTTCTAGTGCACTTTCATACTTTTAAGTTTTAGTATTATAGTGAATGAGAAGGCATAAATGAATAGTCATTCACAAGTATAAGTGTTTGTTGATGAATGTAGATATGTATCAAGAGGGGTGAGGACATAAAAATATAATGGAAAGAGGAAGTGTTGATGTTTTAAAAGGAGACACAAATATCTTTTGTATATTTATTCCTTGCAACATCTAAACAACATTCTATCGAGTGAATGTATGATTTGGTTGTTAAGGGCCTATCACTCATGATTTTATTTTGAATTCTTGCATAAAATTAGGTCGCATTAATAATTAAAGAGGGAGACTATAGATCATGTGAATTGTTAATTTAATAAAAATTCATGTGAAATTAAGTTTTTATTTTACTTGTATATTTTTTCCTCTTATATGATGTGAAATATTCTTTGAGTGTCTCCAAATCAAATATTTTTGAATCTCAAGGGGAATTTTTAAAATTAATGTTGTTTTCCTCCCAATAATTAATTTTTAGATGACAATTTTCCTTATAAGGAATTTTATTAATCTTTGATGTGTTCTCACATAGTGTGAAACATTCATACACATTTATAAATAAGTGTAACGAATAAATTGTCATATTGTGATATTTTACATTTTATATTAAATTCAAGAGTTTGAAAAAAATCCCTTTCATGTATTTGTAGGACAAGAATTTTTATATTTTTATATTTTTTTGATCCATATTAAGAAGGCCAACATCAAGGCACCACGATACAAAATTATATTCTTGTGTTGCTAGAGGCTTCAGTTATTAAGCCTTCATCTTTGTGTGCTTGGCGAGATTATTTGTATTCTTTCTATGGATTCATCTAGAAGCTCTAATATTATATTTAGAACCATAAAAACATTAAAATTGTTGGAACTAATTTTAAACATGAAAGTTTTACAAGAGAGATAACAATTATTGACAAACCTATAGATGAAATAAAGAATAACAAAATGGATATGAATGCATGGGCTACTATTTTATGGAAAAATAGTCCATGGATTAGAACTTATCAATTAAAGATCAATAAATAAAGATTAACATGGGAAACTTTCTAAAAAATGTATGGAAGAACCAAAAAATTAAGTTATGGATATTAAAATGCAATTAATTCATTTGAAAATGAAGGGAAGAGATATTATGAATGATCATGTTGAAAAGTTGAAGAATTTGAGAAATGAACTTGTAATAATGAGGGTTGAATGTGAAGACTTTAAAATTATAATTTTTTTGATCGAAAGTATTCTAAATGGGTATCATAACTCCATACACACATTGGAGCAAACACAAAAATTTTTCAATATCAAACTAGAAGAAGTACATGGGGATTTGTTGAATGAAGAGGATAGGCTTAAAAGTTTCATAAGTAATTCTAGCAAGAGTTCTAAAGAATTTATGGCTAGAAGAAAATATAAGAACTACAATCAAAGAGAATTGTATCAAAATCAAAGAAAAATTCAAGAGAATCAACATAGAGATAATCAAATACAATGAATCAACCAAGGGAAAATTAACGAAGGCATATTTTTGAAAAGACACAAAATGAATAGAGAAATCACAAAGATAATTCTAAAATAAAATATATATATCACATGTTACAATTGCGGAGAATAATGGAATACAAGTGATAAATGTCCTTGGAAACCACATGTAGGAGGAATTTTTTTATCTGAGAAAATCAAATTATTATCAAGAAGAGGGAAATAATAATATATTAATAGATACTTTAGCTACTCATGAAAATTTAAATAACATATGGTATATTGATTTAGGAACTCTAGACAACATATGAATTACAATAAATTTTTATTTAGTTCTTTAGAAGAACTAAAAGGTGCAAGGATATTTCTTGGAAATGATAGTGCACATGAAATTAAAGGAATAGGTACATTTACAATGAAATGAAAAGATATTAGAAGAATTCAGAAATAACATTTGTGAATCTTGGATATAAGTTAACAAAAATATTATCTCAACAAGTCAAAAAACTCAACATAATTATAAGGTGGAGTTCCATTCAAATACGTTTAGATAATCAAGAAAATTAATGGTGGATTAAAAATTATTACTAGAGGAGTTGAGAGTGATGATATAATTTTTTTATCATCTATTGGTAAGACAACTTATATTGCTATAGCTTTTCCCATAATTGAATTGTGGCATTAAATATTTGGTTAGTTAAAATATCCAATTTTTGCTATGATTGACAAGATGAATATGGTTGATGGGCTTTCTTAGATAAGGGTAAACACAAATGTTTGTACAAGATGCATATCTAGAAAACAACATAAAGAAAATTTTGAAAGCTTTGCATGGAGTGCAAGTGAAATATCTTAATTTATCCATAGTGATTATGTGATCCTTTGAATCCCCCATCAAGGGGAGGAACTAGGTACATATTAATATTGTTCATTGATGATTTTTAAAGGAAGGATTTAGTTTGCTTCCTTAAGTAAAAATAAGAAATGTTCATTTTCTGGAAATGTCTAAAGAAAATTGAAAATAAAAGTGTAAATAAGATCAAATGAATAAGAAAAAATAATGGAGGAGGATATGCCAATAACAAGTCCAAATATTTTTGTGAATATCATGGGATGAAAAGAGAAACTTATAATAGATATACTCAACGAAATAGTGTTGTTGAAAGAAAGAATAGGATCTTATTGGAAATGACACCATACATGATATGACCCAAGGATATTCCTTTCTTTATTTGGGTTGAGGCTATCAATATTGCATCTCATGTCTTGAATATATCTCCTATAACATTTTTTGTAGAAAATCACTCTTGAGAAAGTATAGAGTGTTAAGAAACAAAATGCTAAGTACTTTAGAGTATTAGATGTAAATATTTTACTCACATACTTCATGGGATTAGAGAAATTAATTTCGATAAGAAGAGTGTTAATCGAATCTTTGTTGTTTAAAATGATTAAAGAAAAGTATATAGGTTGTATGATCCTAGCATGTAGGATGTACTCACAAGTAGGGATTCCAAATTGATTGAAAGTTTGAGGATGTGATAAAATAATCTCGTATTCAATAAGTGGACATAGAATATGAAAAAATATATAGTCTAGTTTAAACCAATGAAATTTATAAGGAAAATTTCAAGACAATTGAAGAATCTATTCCTCAAAAGAAAAAGATTCTTGAATAAGTTTACCAAAAGAATCAACAAGTTAATTATGCCCTTATGACCACCATAATGAAGAACAATGATCCTCAAACCTGTTATGAGGCTAGGAGAAAACATTAGTAATTACAAGATACATAGGATGAATATGATTTTGATGAAGAATTGGTAGAATTGCCCCAAGGAAAGAATATGGTCAATAATAATTGGTTGTATAAGAGTAACTTCAACCTTGATGAGAAAGTTTAAAAACACGAGGTAAGATTAGTGTCTTAAGAATATTCACAAAAGGATGAAATCAACTACATAATTTTTCTCTCTAGTAACAAAGATCACTACTATGAGGACTGTTATAGTATTGGCAACTCATTTCAACACGAACTTTTCACCAAATGGATGTTATAAATGTATATTTGAATCATTAAATTACTGAAGAGATTGATATGACTCAGCCATAGGGATTTAATTATTTAGGAAAAACACATAGTTTGAAAACTAAGGAAGTCTATATATGGCATTAAGCAAGCTCCAAGGGCTTGGTATCCTAAGAATGATGAATATTAAAACTAAAGGCTTCCATTATGGTCCTCATTATGAAAACATGTATGTGAATTAATTTGATTAAGGTGAAATAATTAGAATTATACATTATGTTGATGATCTTATTATCATGATAAATAACATGAAGAAGATTAGACAGATAAAGTAAAATTTTAAAGATAGATTTGAAATGATAGATCTTGGATTTTTTAGTAATTTATTAGCATCTAGGTATGACATAAAGATGCAGGATTTATCTCTCAAACCAAATAAGCTTTATATTTGTTGGGTAGGTTTATGATGGAGGATTGCAAGTTTCTTTCTATGCTACTTACATTGGGATTGAAGTTAACCAAGGATATGGATGGTGATGATTTTGATCCTACCTTATACAAGAAACTTGTTGGTAGTCATATGTACTTGATTCACACTTGGACTAGATATTTATTTTACATTAGGTGTGGTTTTAATACTTTTGACTTCTAAGACCTTTCACAATGGATCCAAAAGTAAATAAAATATTATGATAGGTACAAGTGAAATTAACTATGGGTGTTTATTATTCTTCTCTTAGAGAATTAATAGTTGTAGGACATTCTAATTCAAATTGGTTAGGTTATGCAAATGATCAAAACTCTATTGTAGGTCATGTTTTATCTCTTAGTTTTGGCCCCATTTCATGGTGTATTGAGAAGCAATATACTATTTCTTTATAAACTATGGAGGCTAAAAATGCAACATCAAATAAGGAAACCAAATAAATAACTTGGCTATGGGCTATTCTTTCAGTACTCAAACAATATCAAGCAAGGCCTTCTTTACTTCATTGTGATAATCACTGTCATTTTAATGTCAAAACACCCAATGTTTGATCCTATAAAAAAGTATATAGAGGTCTATAACTATTACAATATGCATCTCATCTAAAAATAGGTGATTCATCTTCAATATTATAGGATAATCGACCAAATAGATAATCTTTTAACCAAAGCTCTATGTGAGACTAAGTTTGTATATCTTTGAAGTCTTTTATGATTACAAGAAATTACGTTCAAATATTTGGTATCATTTAGTGGGGATTATTGTGAATTTCTACAATTATTTTAGAGAATAAGCGATTGTAAATAATTACTTAACAAGGATTTGTGTAAGAACCCATCCCTTCTATAGATTATGGGGGAAATTGAATAGTGATTGTAAATAAGTATTGAAAAAATATTTGAATTGGGACCCATCTCTTCTATAGATTATGGGGTCATATTTAAAAGTGATTAGTACAATTAATTAATGGGATTATGTTAGAGTAAATTATTTAGAAATTGGTTAGCATAGACCATTTGAATAAACAATTGTAAATAAGTACTTAACAAGGATTTGTGCAAGAACCCACCTCTTCTATAGACAATTGAGGGATATTTAAAAGTGATTAGTACAATTAACTTGTGGGATTATGTTAGAATAAATTAATTATAGATTGGTCAGCATGGACCATCTGAATAAATGATTGTAAATAAGTAATTAACAAATATTTGTGTTAGAGCCCATCGCTTCTATAAATTATGAGGGGATATTTAAAAGTGATTAGTACAACTAATCCATGGGATTATGTTAGAATAAATTAATTATTAATTGGTTAGCATAGACCATTGAATAAATGATTGTAAATAAGTACTTAACAAAGATTTGTGTTGGAATGCATTTCTTCTATAGGTTTTGGGGGATATTTAAAAGTGATTAGTACAATTAATTTATGAGATTATGTTAGAATAAATTAATTATTAATTGGTCCGCATAGACCATCTGAATAAATGATTGTAAATAAGTACTTAACAAAATTTGTATTGGGACCCACCTCTTCTATGGATTATAAAAGACTATTTAAAAATGATTAATACAATTAATTCATGATATTATTTTAAAATAAATTATTTATAAATTGATATGCTGCCAATAAAACCAGTCAGTGCTATTCACCTCACCAAAAAAACCGAAATTGATATCTCTTTATGTATTTTAAATAGATGTATTTAAGAAAATCATAGAACTCCAATTAACAGGCATGTGATCTCTAATTGTTGTTTCTACATTGATTTGCTTTTCATGGATAGCATCAGTAGCTTAGAAATTGTCATCCTTAAGGACGTTTCTAAGTCTTCATTTTGTTCATATGTTGGGTTTAACATTTTTTTCATTTTTTCTCTTTCAGTTTGGTCATCATCCCAATCCATTTTCTTTGGCCTCTCTCAATTTATATATCATATGGTCTAATTTATTTCATGCCATCTCCTTTCACGAATTTGGGTTGGAATATTTTTTAAAACTTTTGTGGGTTATCTTGTTCTCATATAGAATTTTTATAGTATCTGGGTTTGTTGGGTTTGCTTAAAAGGACCTCTATTAGAATCCGTTTGAGAAAACTAATAAAATATGAAAGAAAAAATTTCCTATTATAGTTAAATTGTTTTCAAGTAAATGAATACATTTAGTTATACATGAGAAATTGAGTGCTTCTGTCTTATTTCATGTAATTATATCAACAAAATAGAGAAAAATTTAAAAATTCAATTTTTGACATATAATATTTAGGTCTCCTCTCCCTACATTCAATAAATAATTGATTTAAAAAAGAATTATTATTGAAGTTTAAAACAGTTTTTTATGTATTTAATTAATAAATAGTTTTTGTTTTTGACGTAGAAAATTTATTTAAAAAATAAATATTATTTTTACCTATAGTTGGATAGGAGGGATTACTATTTTATTTGATGTTTGGATAAGAGGTAGACTATTTTTTTATTTTTCAATTAAAAATATGAGAGGCAATAAGGATAATTATGTATAAAGAGTATGCATAGACTTTTAAATTGTATTTTAGGTAAGTTATGATGTTGTTTTTATATTTATTAAATAATTTATATATATTTTGATTAAGAAAGCATTAATAATAAGATTTATTTGATTTTGACATATATCAATAGAGAATGACGTTTGGAAGGTCATGTACATAAAAACAAAATTGAATAAGATAAGATACGATAATAAGATAGTAATAATAAAATAAAAAGATGAGGATACATATAAGATAGTAAATTAATAATGCTATAATTAAAATAATTATCTATAAAATAATGATATAATAAGATAATGTTGATATAATAAAATTATAATAATATAATAACAATATAACAATAATAAAATTATAAAATGAAGATAAGATAATAAGATATTGATATTATAATAAAACTATAATAATTTAATAAATATTTATATAATATAATAATATTTTTAGACATACACTTAGACAATTATATCTCTTCATGTTTCTAAATATTATGTTTTTAGATATAAATATGGTATTTAAATATAGAGCTTTGTTAATAAAAGGAAGATAATTATTTACCACTAGATACTTAGAAGAGGTATAATATTTGTATTGATTATTAAATATTTTGATGTTTAAATAAGACACATAGTTTTGACCTCATCTCTTATATTATAAAAAAACAATCTTAATCTTTAGTAAACTCTTTATAAACCACACAAAAACTCTTTTAAATTTTTAATATTTTAAAAAATAATGAAGAAATAAACTTGAATCAAAATCATTCTATGTAGAGTGAGTTGTAGAGCAAGTCCTAATACTTAGGTTTAATAAAGTTAATATGGATTGTTTTTCAATAAGATAGATATGTTGAATTTATTTTAATTAAAATAGAATTGTTAAAATTCATTTGGCATGAGTATTTTTTAATTTAATTGGAATTGTTTAAAACAATATATATATTTTCAATTAAAATATTAGTGTTGACTATAATTTAAATTTATTTACAAATAAATTAGAATAGATATTTTAAATCATGTATTAAAAAATGTAAAGATATATCAATTGGGAGCTATTTTATTTTATTTTGGAATTGACACATAAATTTTATTGTATTTATATTGTTTAGTTTATTTTTATTGTAATACTTTTTATTTGATTTTTCTAGCAATAACATCCTAGTAGAAGCTTGAACCTTGGTTTTCAAAACCACAATCCCACTATTTAACCATGACATACCCATTAACAACACTTCGTGTATGATTTTCAATTTCACTTTTAAAAAACCATCATTCATTATTTTAAAAATAACATCCTAATAGAAGTTTGAACCTTGGTTTTCAAAACCACAATACCACTATTTAACCATGATACACCAATTAATAACACTTTGTGTATGATTTTCAATTTTACTTTTTAAAAACCATCATTCATTATTTTAATAATTCTATTTTTTTTTAAATATCCTTTTGCATCTATTTTTTTTTATATTTAAAGTTTGATATGTAAATGAGAGTCAAATTTAAAATTTAAAATAATTATTTTTGTTATTTGAATGTAGATTGCTTTTCATTTAAAATAATTCTGATGAAATTAATTTAGTTTGATTGTTAGCTATGATTACAAGAAATACGCTAAATAACAATGCTATAGATTCAAAAGAATTTGCTTAAAATAGAAAAGACAATAGGCATTTTGTTACACCAACTAAAAATTGGTGAATCCGCTGGCAAAATTGTAGTTCGCAAAGTTGATATAGATGAAATTGCAGGACTGAATCCAAAAGAGTCTTTTAAACAATCCTATGTACACGACCAAAGCAACAGGGAGTAGAACTTGTGGAAATTTTTCGAAGGTTGTTCTTAATCAGAAAATAGCTTACAATCTTTTTCCTTTAAAAGAAGATAAATATTGAACATTTTTTTATGATAGGGGAATCGGTAAGCCATCGAAGAATCCAAAAGGGGCTCCGTAATGAACATTCTATCAGCTTTACGGCATTTAACACATTTTCACACTTTAAACAGAATGACACAGAGATCACACCGGAATTAAGAAGTACAAGACTATCCTTTAAATCATTTCTAATCCCAAATCATTACCACTGCAATCAATCCAGAACCAA
This sequence comes from Sequoiadendron giganteum, assembly GCA_007115665.2. Classification (NCBI taxonomy): domain Eukaryota; kingdom Viridiplantae; phylum Streptophyta; class Pinopsida; order Cupressales; family Cupressaceae; genus Sequoiadendron; species Sequoiadendron giganteum. Next base: position 307,296,368 of record CM021110.1, read on the forward strand.
CAGCAACAGCCATAAAACTGTAAAATGGGTTACCCAATTGAATCTCATTGCTTTGAGAGTTATGATGTGTCGTCCCTCGCTTCAGGAGATGGTTTATAGCCACATAAACGAAGACTCCGCAGGCCAATCCCATTGAAATTGCATAAAACCAATCGGCCAAGCGTCCCACCGTAGTGGCATCGATTATAATGCCCACAACTACTCCAATTGGGGTGGATATGGCAAACGCAAAGGCATACGTTGCAGTTGATAAAAGTGGCCTATTTGGAATTATCTGCAACAGCGCTACGCCCATTGCAATCGCAGCGAATATCTTGTGTATAGACACTGTCCACAACGTTTTCCATGCTTCCGCCTTCGTCTCTGTGCTCCAAATCAGCTCTTAGATAATACACAGAAAAAACAGGAGAAATAAAGAAAATGGTGCTTTTTTTGGTAAGTTTATATTACAAGTATTTATAAAAAACTACAATTGAAGAAGAGAATTTGCCTGCAACTCCAATGGCGATTCCTTCGAAGAAAGAATGAAAGCAAAGTGCCAATATTAGTAATATACTGTCACCCACAGAAGCTGAACCATCCATCGGTTTATTTTGTACAGGGGATAGTCCTTGATCGTCTGGTAGTTACAACATGCAAATATATTATAAAATGAACAGTAGTTCGGCAGATTGGATGATACTTTTTTCTTAAAACAGTTTACCTATTGTTTGAGAAGCGACAGGCTTCTGCACAGGGATAATTTCTTTTTCCTTTTCTTGTTTGGCGTAGACCCAAGCGACGACCAGGTCTCCCAGCATGGTAAGCAAATATCCGGCAGTGCTGAGCATGAATGGCAAGGGATACTCATTATCCGTCAAATCTGTGAATGTTTTTGCAGAATCTCTCAAGAAATGCATTAAAGCGGTCCCCAAGAATACCCCGCCTGCAAATTGAGTACCCAGCGAAATAAATGTCTGATTCCATCTGAAAAAATAGGGGGATATCCCTCCGGCGAAGGTGATAGTGAAAACTATGATGAGGCAGCAGATTTTCACTACAATTAAGGATTTTGATCTTAAGGTGGGGTTGGCATGACCATGGTGATTAGTGGGTGTTCCGGTGCCTCCTCCCTGGGCTGCAAGCAGAGGAATTAGTGAGCCCACAAGCATAATAACAAAGCAGTTTATGAGCATTCTTGCAGTCATGCCTCCAAATTCTGGTTTGCTAAGCAATAGCATATATTTAGGCAGGTTGATTAACGTTTGTGTACCATTTAATCCTTCCTCCTCACTACTATAAACCTAGGCCTTCCTCTCTCTGCTCTTCGTTTTTAATTAATTTAGTTGACCTCTTAGAGATGAGTGGAGAGCATCTTCTTCGTATAACGTCACCTAAAACGATTCTGATGTGAATATTTATTAAACTAGCAATTGAATCCATAATAATTTAATTATAATCAAATATTTAATTATGTAAAGTGAAATAAAATGTAATATAATTTTGAAAACTATTTTTGACAAGTGTCATCTAGTGGCTAGTACATATCTTAATAGTGGTTAGTACTTATCTTAATAGTATTTTAGATTTAATAAAAGTAAATGTATGTTTTGCTAATTTAAATAAAATTAAATGTTGGTTTTGTTAATTATAATATTAATATAATCATTTAAAAATGTTATATTATTGTTACTTTTTATTAAAATTATGTAAATAATATATTAATCATTATAATGTAAATTGTAGGATAATGCATGCCTAATAAAAGATAGTTATATATATTTATGTTAATATTATTTGAATTATATTATATAAAAATCAATTATCTAATATAAAAATCAATTATCTAATATAAAAAATAATTATATATTAAAATTTTAAATATTATTAAAATATTATAAATATTAGACAAAATAAAAATAAAAGTAAATGCTAGTATAATATAATTAGGAGAAAAAATTATAACTATATAAATATAATATTTATGTTACATAATAATATGTATTATATTATATTAAATAATATTTATTGATTAGACAATATAAATTTAAACACTATTTTTAGAATTGTTTTATATTAAATAAAATGAAATGATTATTTAATATAATTACAAGAAAAAATTAAATAATAATATATGAATATAAAATTTATCTAATAGATTTGTTACATAAAAATAATAATTATATAAATATAAAATTTACTTAATAATTATGTTGCATAATAATATGTATACTATAATATAAATTTATGGTATTATATTAAACTAGCAATCACAACTTGGTGTGTAATGGGTATGCTGAAGAGGTGTGGAAGGTGAATAAGGAAAGTTAAAATGGGGTATTGGTTTCATAAATGTGTAGGTCTCAATAGTTGTGATAGTATTTTTTTATATAATGTTCAATAGTTGTGATAGTAGTTGTTTAACTATTTGTGATCCATTCAACTTTACGAATATATTATGACTTGATCATTAGAAAAATTTCAAGAACTATAAATTTATAACTCTTCAATCATAACTTTTCCACCAAAAATCACAATCATTACAAAACCTAATTTTAATTAAGTCTCAACATCAAAGAAACCATCACATCTATTCCTTTCTATCTAGAATACAAGATATTTCTATTTCTATTAATAATTTATTACAATTTGATCTATCATAGTCAACAATTTATCTTAATAAATGATCTATTACAATTTAATCTTAAAAAAAAATTGACCAAATGAAATCTAATTCATAATACCCCATTCCAAAAAAGAAAACTAATTTCTAGAAACAAACATTAACCATAATTAAGTTCTCAAAAATAAATAAATAAAACTATGACTTGGAAAAACCTTAAATTCAATCCATGTTAATATTACTCCCTTGCTTTGAATATTTCTAATTTTTATATAACCGTTTGATTATTCTTCTAAGTTTTTTTAAAATGATAAATCTTGAACTTTCCCTACATTAATTTAATGCTTTTATAGACATCAATACATATATTCATGGAAAATTGCATCTAAATGAATCAATAGCTATGATTAATCACTAGATAACTTCATTCTTCCATTTTTATGTATTATTCATCATAATTCTCATTAGTTAATCTATATTTTATTCAAACTTTTGAAAGTTAATTCCATTTTCCCTATTTTTATTTTATATAATTTAACATAATGGGTTAGTTTGAAAATTATATAAACTATACTATTTTATATATTTATACATATAGATAATGGGCTAGTTTTTGAAGCTTTCCCAAACTAAAAAGCCTGGTCAAGAGTGAAACATATGACTCATTTCCTCGTTTTACTCCAGCAACGGTTAACAAAAAGAGTGGGAATAGACTATACCTACTTTGTACTTCAGCTTATGAAAAAATAGGATCACTGTCTACAAATAGTCAAATTTATGCATGATTGATGGAAAAACAAAGGGTGAAAACAAGGAAACTTGTGATGAACATTACAACTTCAGATAAAAGCAACAACAACACTTTTAACCTTACCTTCTGATTATTACACTGGTCATTTGAATCCCTATTGTGCCATAAACTATTTTGGGATCCTAGGGACATTATAAATTAAATGAATCAATCCATCCATATATGACATGTCTAAACAAACATACCTATTCCCTCAAAAAAATAATAGATTGTGTCATATTTACATAAATGTAATAACAAGAAAACAAACAATTTGATTCCAACCCACATCCACATTTCAAAATTCATTCATCCCTCATATATAATATCAATTGTTGCAACATCAAGAGCATGTTGATTAGAGCTAAAGTTTTGGTGTTGTTGTGGGTCATATGTGGGCTGAGAAATGGCTCTACAAATAGGGCAGAGAGGTTGCTTGGAAAGCAAGGCTTGTGCACATTGAACATGGAAGAAATTCCTACAAGTGAGCATAAGCAAAAACCTGTCTCCATCGTTGAACTGGTCCAAACACACAGTGCATTCTAAATCTTTACAGAGAAAAAATTCATCACTACTCTTCATTACACTCTTCCTTCCATACCCATCTCTATCAACACTCAAACTTTGGTTGTGAGTGGTGCAGATGAATGTGCGGAGCTTCTGAATATCAGAAACATAGAGCCTTTCTTTGTACCACCATTATTAGTACTCTCAAACCTCAATCTCATTGCATAAAGAGAAGCATACTAAGGAAACCACATGTAGAGAAGAACCAAGACAACAGAGCCACCATAGAGCATGAGGAATTCCATAAGAGATTCCCACATTCTTTTCTCAATGGTGTGTAGGACCATTACCATTGCCGGGAAGAGGTAAGTACCTAAGGAAAGGGAGTTGCATAGGCATAGTAGCCGAAGATAGATATATTTTCTTACGTGTGCCGGTGAGCATTGCCCAAGAAATAAATGATATTTATGGGATGTGATGGATCCATTTGGTAGGAAAGATACCACATTCTCTAAAACCCTTCATCTAGTATTCCTCACAATACATAGAGACATATAAGTTAGCATACATAGAAAAAAAAACAAATAAATAGCCTTGATGTAAGGAGAGACATAAATAGAAAATATCCTTCAGCTAGCATTATTTAACACTCCCTCAAAGAAACATATATATAAACTAAAACATATCGACAAAAACGTTCCTTAAGAAATTCCTCTCTAAAATAAGAAAAAAATGAAAACACCAAAACATGAAAACCCATTCAGTAAGCCAAAACTAATAGTGAGTAACAACCAGAGTAATAAACTTGAAATTAGAAATGAAGATAAATCAAGGGATATGGAAAAAACAAGATTTTTTTTTTTTATAACTGTTTATTGAACTTACCAAAATGGGAATAGGAACCTAAATGCCACATTTCTCTTAGTTTATGTGGTTTTTCTTTAGTGGTCACATGTATCACAAATTGCATTTGAGGGTCCATACAATGAAACAAAAAGCCTTATAAACATCATACCTGTTTGAAGCAAAGACAAATTGACAAAATCAATAGTGAGGTAAACAAAGAAGCACATTGAGAATGTAGAACACATCATTGATATTAGTGAATTTTAGGGAAAAAAGATATGTAGAGTTACATCATAGTCATAGAATAGCTGAATTTACATAAGGATTTTACTACAGACATAGTAGGATAGTGGCTGTATATTCGTTGGCACATACTTGTGAAATCTTATAGGTAGATAGTAGATGATTTGATATTCCTACTTTGAGATTTTACTATAAAATGCAATTCAAATGTGCAAGGCACGTTATTATATCTATTCATATATATATAAAATATTTGTTAATAGAGATAATAGCTGATATTGCAGTTTACAACTTAGTATGAAATGTTTGTAAATGAAGTTGGAAGGTGAATAAATGTAAATAATAAAATATAACTAACTTGTAGTTGTTTTACATATTAGTGTTTGTTGTGGAGGTTGAATTTGATAATTCTAATAAGTGTGCTTCCTCTTGCTTTCAGTGTGCTACATATGGGTTTTGTTGCATACATGCATATCGTTCAAATGTGAAGGCTAGTTTTATGCACAGGCTTGCAAGTTGACGCACTCTTGAAATTGTTGTGAATGTTAGGACTTATCGGTCGACATTGGCGATGTCGATTGTTTCCTTTTCAAGTGTTAGGCCTTGTGATTTGTGTATTGTTAAGGCCCATGCCATTTTGAGTGGTATTTATCGATGTCGACCATGACTCAAAGGGGAAATAGGGACATTTTTTGGATTATTGTGGTCCCAAGTAGGGACAATGTAATTGTTGAATTGAAAAACAATAAACAATGGAAGTGAAGGTGGATTCTCTACATCCTTGTAGACTATTGCTTTGACTTCACAAAATGCACCATTTACAAGGCCTGTTTCCACCCATAAATTTAAACATAACATTTCTTTTTGTTGAACACATAATAGAAGCTTAGATTGAAGTTGTTCTTTGTCTGGATTTGAACTTGGTGGTCCCTTAAGTTGCTCTGCAATTGATAATGCAACATGTTTTTACAAAGACAATAAAATTTATTGGTTATGTAGGGAGACCATTTCATTTGTTGCAAAGAGATGTATTGAGGATAAGAAACCATTTTTCTCTATAGATGTCAATGTTGAGCTGGAGAGTGACATTGGAAATTTCCAAACTTAAATTGTAGGTTTTGTATTTGGAAAATTGGAGAGGAGAATATGAAAATAAATTTGTGTTGGATCTTCACCGATCTCACAGAAGATTTTGGTAAGAGTGATAAATTTTGTGAAGTTGTGTTGTAGAGTGCCTGCATAAGATGCTGATGCATACATAGGGATGCCCTTGACTGGTGGAAGTTGTCCAAGATCACCAATTAGCATGATTGAGCATCCTCCAAATGGTATTTGGTTATTGTTGGGGAATGCTTCACATAACCTCATGTCAATGCATTGTAGTAACTTGGGCCCAAGGAATCTCATTTCATCTATAAGTATGTACCAAATGAAGTACATTTTTTCTTGGAAGCTTGCTAGTGTTCCTCCTTGCAAGGGCTCCATATCTTTGATAGGTATTCGTAGAGCAGAGTGGATTGTTGACGCTTCTATGTTGAATGTTGCTATGCCTGTTGGTGTAAGAAGTAACAATGGTGATTGGCCATTTTGTGGTGAGCTCATGAGTTCATTTTTGATGGCTTTTATAAGGTGTAATTTTACGGTTCCAGCAGTTCCTTGAACAATTAATTTTAGAGGAGGTTGGAAAGTATCAACATGTCAGTGTGACAGAATAATATCAAATGCTTTTTGTTGTTGGGAGAATAGGTCATGTTGGGTAGGGCAATTGGTAAGTTGGCAAACTTGAAATGTTGGATGGTTTGATTCTATGAATGTAGTTGCAGAGAGTTGATGCTATGGATTGAACTGGGAAGATCCCTAATCATGGTACAAGTCAATGTCACGGTGACCAAGCATGTCTAGTTCATCAAAGTGGAGGGAAAGGCTTGGGTATAAGTGAGATAATACTTGAAACTCTGATGGGTTGTTATTTTGAATTATATCTTCTTCATCGGAAGAGGTGCTTGAATATGTATTTTTAGGAGCTTTCATTTGTGTGTGTAGCACATGCCAAGGATGATAATTACATGCAAAATTCTCCCACTGTTCTATTATTTGAGTTGATGATGAACCAATATCATTGTTAATATTGTGAAATGGCTTGTACAGTAGTAGTTCACTCCAACAAAATGGTTCATAGTTTTTGTCATATTTTGTAGGGATGGTTATGAAGCATGGGGATACATGTACCATGGCATCTACAGAGTGCTTTTTCTATTGGCTATTCTTTAGAGATGGTTTGAAAGTTTATTTTCTAGTTACTTCAATAAGTGACATGGACTCTAGATATGTTGGTTGATCCATGTAAGTATCAATGTAGTTTGTGGATGTAGTAGTTGGTTCAAAGGACATTGAGACACGTTGAAATTTATTTTGACTAACATTTAAAGAAACAAATATCTTGCTTGATATGCAGAGGGGAAGTTTTAGCAGCAGGTGGCAACTTTCTTGTGCTCCAATATCATGATCAACTAGTGTCTGTGCAAGCATTTTACGAAAAGTTGTAGGTGCTGGGTTGTGAGATTGAATATCAGTTGAAATCGGAGAAAGCATTTCATGATATGTTTCTGATTTTGTTTTGGATTTTGCTGCATATTTTGCAATGTATTTGAGGACAACATGGATAGAGAGAATGGGTTGGTAGTCTGCATTGGCCCTCCAGAAAGAGAGTATAGAAGGGTTGTGTAAGTTTAAGCGATCGTCATTGTGTGAAGGAGTGAATTTTGGTTGGCCATGCTCATCTATTGCAAGACTTGATTGATCTTGCATGCTCCAAGGGGCTTTGTAGTGAAATTGAATGGTTGTGCCTTTTCTCTTAAGGCATGTTTGTAAGGTACACTTTGTATGATGTTGTACACAATTTACCAATTCTATGTAGTCGATTAAAGGGTCTAGAGGTATAATCAATATTGTATCCATTAAACATGGATCATCGACAAGATTTCAGTGGATTATTTGGTTTCTTAAAGGAAGGGGTCTAGGATTCCATGCAGAGACATATCTATTAATGTATTCAAATGAATTTTTGACTGATTGGAGATTATTCCATTGTATTTTTTCGATATCTGGTGCATCTTTTAGCCATAGGAAACCATGGATATGTGTAGAGCCCGTGTGTTGCCATTCATACCTAGTGAAAACTTATTATTAGGAATTGTTTAGAAGGTATGCAATGTAAATTGATGAAATTATGCAAATTCTACCTGTACCAGTAGTCTGTTGCACCAAATAGCTTTTCCAAGACCTCTTCACGAAATTCAGTAAATGTATGGTGCATGTATTGTGTTGTAAGGTGTGGGTTTTGAAATATATTTTGTGTCCTCCATTTGTACACTTCTTGTGTATTTTTAGGTGCATTAGATTACATTATACTATGCAAGTCTAGCCATTTTGTGTTTGATGCACAAAGTGTGAAGAATAGTGTTGGACAACCAATTTGCATGACCATATCAGAAAGATCTGCTCTAGAACAGTTCTAAAATTGATTTTTTTCATGAATTAATGCTCCAAAGCATATGATTTGTTCAACAAGCTTGTCATCAGGCAAGTCCTTCAATCATTGACGAAGATTGAAAATAGTTGTTGGTAGGCTTGGGTGGATGTTTTTATGAACAAAAATAGATGTTGTTTCTTGGCTGCGATGGTACATTAGGATTTTTAGTATGAAGTATCTAAAAAGAGTGTGTTGGCAAAACCTATTATCATAATACTTGAGTAAGTGGAGAGCATATTCATGTACTTTGACTTCCTTGATGCGTTGTTGTTTGAAAGCGGCAATACCTTTAGGAAACAAGTTGGGGAAGGCCATTACAAATAATCATTTTGTGTTGTATTCATTGATGGGAGATGCAGAAATGGGTGGCCAATCTATAGACTAGAGTGGTCGGCCTTCACCTAGTTGTAATAAAGATCATGATTCTTCAACTTCTCTGCATTTCGATGGAAGGCTAGCAACAAATGAAGTACTGGATTGCATGTTTTCCTCTGTGTCTTCGTTGTTTGCATCATGTGTATCCATCATTGTTGTAGTTGTGGAACTCAGAATAGTGTTTGTTTCATTTAGAAGGTCTATAATGTTAGTGGAATCACTTGGTAGGAAGGATAATGCAGCCTCATCTAATTGTATAGTTTTGTAGTATGGATCATTTATGATTTTATTTTTCAAGGCATTGTATACATGTCCTCTAATTATATAAAAGCTATAGTCTTTTTTCTTGATGTTTCTTTTGTTAACCAATAAGATATCTAATTCATCTATACACCTTGGCAAGTGGGTTGCAATAGTAGAAACATCTTGAGGAAAAAAAATAGTGTGTCCACTATATTTTAGCTGCCCCCCTTTTTCATAGGTTACTTGAATGATTGGGCTAATTCTTTCTATTAGCATTTCTTCAAATTGAGTTAGTTTTCTTAAACATAGGGGTTGGTCACTTGGGTCCATATTATTCCATTTGGAAAAATGGTGGTCATTTTTCCAGATGCGCATTTGTAACAAGTAGGTAGTCCATTTATTTTTCTTGTTTTCATGCTAGGGTATATTTCCATGAAGACTAAACAGGTTGGCATATTTGGAAGTTTATCTAATTTTGAGCGGAAGTTATGTCTTGCAGTATAAAACTGGGTATGTGCAGGATCATGATGGGCCAAAAAGTGGCGATATGATGGGTATGTGGCTGATGACTTTTTTTTTCCCCAAAATTGATGAAACGAAAAGGGTTTTTAAAGGATACTCTCAAATTTCCACCAATATAAATTATTATTTACTTTGAGTTTAATAACTAATTATTATTCATTTTCTATTTGAATTACAAATAAAGTCCCGATTGATAGGCTGATTGAAAAACATCTATAGCTTTTAAACTGAATCAATTTTTTTGAATCCAAAACATGTGTCATAGTCTATGCTTTGCATACTATAGGATTAAAAAAATGAAAATTGAATGTCATGAAGTTCTTACAAATTTAAGATGGTTAGATATATGCGTTTTTATCTTTTTTTAAAGTTGTAATAAAAATTCATAATTAATTATTTACTTGGAAAAAATTACAAAAAAATATGCATCACATTGGGACATGATTAATATACTTATATCTAAAATATTATAAAATAGTATTATCATTTTATTGTTGTTAGGGTGGTCAGATAGACACGTACTTCTTATTTTTCCCTAAAATATAAGTACTACTGCATTGAAATTTCAAATTTTCACCAAATAGATTTTGTTTTTTTGAAAATAAACCTAGTAGTTTAGAAACTAAATTCAATTTTCTATAGATTCTATTGTTACATATTTTTGAAATAATCTAAATAACATATTCAAATTTTATGTCAAGTTGGCTAACTCTGATTTCTCTGATTTTTTGCCACTTAAAGGCCTATTTTTTCCATGATGATCCTGCACATACCCAAATCTTGAGTAAAATTTGGTTGTGGATGGATATGAGAAAATGGATTTGCTTGAATGGAATTATATATTTCAGTTGCAAGTGGATGAAGCTGGGTGGGATTAGTAGAACATGGGTCTGTAGTTCTAGAGATGCCATCTATGAGGTTATGTTAATTTTCTCATCTTCTTTTATTGATCTCGTCTTTTCTTGCAAGGTAATGTAATCATTGGAGCTCATTTCGTTGAGCTCGCTTTTCTTGCAACCTTCTATTTTCTAACTCCATTGAGAAGTTTCTGTGAAGACAAATAGTTCATATAATTTTTATGTAATATATAATAAATAACCATGACTTGCATGAGTAATGGAAAAATGAGGTGTAAATCCTAAGAACTCAAGTGAAAAAATAGTAATTAGTTATGTTTTATGTTTGAAGTAATTGTAAGTAAATACGAAGTTCTAATATTTAACATTTTAAATAGAGTAAATATACAACTTATATGGAAATTTAATGTAAGTGAATGTGCAATGAAAAGATTGATAATGAAAAGAAATTAATAGGAGAAATGGTAAATATTAACAAATAACTTAAACATTTTGAAAATACATTAAACAAAATGATGCATTTGAAATAAAATTTTGAGCATAGCTTATATTGAAATTGTTACAAGACATGCCACATATAATCTAAGGTAAATTCAAAACGAAGTAGTTTGATAAAAAAAGAGTGAAATTCTTCAAATTCTCTGTAGATTAAGCATGAAACATGTGTAAATTGAAATATGTATATATGTTCATATTCAACAATGCAAATAAGTCTAAAATCTTTGAGTAATTGTTTGTTGTGCTTAGAAAAAGTGGGTAACAACTTAGATGGACATTTAATGTAAGTGAATGTGCAATGAAAAGATTGATAATGACAAGAAATTAATAGAAGAAATGGTAAATATTAACAACTAACTTAAACATTTTAAAAATACATTAAACAACATGATGCATTTGAAATAAAACTTTGAGCATAGCTTATATTGAAATTGTTACAAGACATGTCACATATAAAACTTTGAGCATAGCTTATATTAGGCTCTGCTAGTACGAGCTGAAAATCTTCTACACAAACTCCAAACAACATTGTGGCTAGTTCTTCAAAAGCGGTGGCATTAAGAACCTCACCTATAGTGTCTTTCAAGTCCATCTTGAGCATGTAGCTGAAATCACATGTAGTAATCTCCACATAACACTTGGGGCACTTAAAAGCACTTGGGGTAATCTAGACAACCTTTTGTTTACACTTTTTTCTTTCCACCATGTGAGGGAAAGACAAGTAGTAGAAGTTGTCTAAGTGGAGCTTTCTGGTAGTAGCCTTTATGCAAACATTATGTTTGTCAAGAGAGCTTGGATTCTCAATACTTGAAATTGGAATCCGGTTTTCAAATTTTTTGGTGATCAATATATGGCTCTTTGAGAGGGAAAAAGAAGGAAGGGAAATCCCTATAATGGAATACCATGTTTTCGATGTTGATGCTTCAACCAACTTAGGATCGATTATAATGGTTGTAGGAAAAATGGTATCAATAGATTTTCCACACCATGAGGTTATCCGACCACTTTTGATCAAAATAAGTGGTGGGTTGGGTTGTAGTGTAAGGTCAACTAGTTGTTTCCCAAATATTTGGCAATGGCTACCCCAAAGTGTGATATCAATGGTATGTTATGACATGTCCATGATTGTAGCTATATATTTTATTGTTTCAGTGTCATCCCTTTTTTCAATGATTGATGTTGGAGAGATAGATACAAGAACACCGATGACATCTACAAGGGAATTAATAGGTAAAAAAATTAATGATTGAATGGTTTTGATATGGTAGTTGTGTGTGGGAATTGTGGAGTCTACGCAGGTTAATGGACTAATGGTTGAGGAGTTGTTGAGGAATATTTCATATGGGTTTGTGTGGCTACTATATTTTGTGTTTCTTACTCTGATGCGACCATTTGAGATGAGATAAGTATTTTTTGACTCAATCACATGGTAGAACCTATCTACAAGTTCATTAAAACAAGTTACATGTATCTCAGACTCTACTCTATCAACAAAATCAAACCCGAAGACTTTCCCATCATTACTTTCATTTTGCTACGCATGAATTGGGATTTTACTCAAGGCACGATGCTCTATGGACCAAAGTTTATGGTTTGGGGTTAAGGTTGCAATGGGATTTGGTTTGATTGGGAAGAGAGTGTGGTTTTCCCTTGATGATGTAGGTGCATCGTGGGAGGTGTTGGGAGTTTGATTATTGGCCAATGGCTCATGAGAGATTCTAGAGAGCATACAAGTTGTAGCTTGATTAATAGCAGTTGGAGCTCCAATCATTGAGGCATTATTTACAATTATTTCCAAGCTATGAATTATGATAGCCTTGCAATAAAAATGAAAAATTCAAAGTGGATGCATTGTACATGCATAAACAAGAGGAACTAAAATAAATAAGGTGATTATGGATGTATGTGAATTTTTGAGATTTTATGGAAATGTATTCTTTGAGGTGGATAATAGAGCCTTTGACTAAAGCATCCTCCAAGACAATTCATTGAACTGTGTGGGTAGCAATGCACGATATAAGTGCATCCCATCTGAGAGTTGAATATGATACTTGGTAAGCATACTTTCTATTTGTTGAATGGGGTTGGCATAAGTCATGCTTGAAAGGATGTCAGCAATTGCATTTGCAATTAAGGTAGACATGAAATTATTGGAAGACATTGGAAGTGGCCGACCTGCAAGCAAAGTGAGAGTAGAGAATTTAGGCATTCAAAAAATGTAAAAGTAATAATAAAAAAAGGGAAAGTGTTCAGTATGACCTTTCGTATGAATGAAATTGAAATAGAATATTCATTTTATGGCATAAGTTGAGATTTAAAGTTTTTGTGGCAGTGTTTTGTTTGGTATTATGTTAGCATAAATAACTTTCATGGTTTTGAACTATTTGTATAAATGGGAAAATTAGGATGTTTGATTTAACGCTTGTCGAAATGTAAAATCATAAAATTCAAGTGAACTAAGATGCAATTGTACATTTGAAGACAATAAAAGTATGATGTATACATTACATAAACAACAAAACAACTAAGACAAAAGTTTTTTTATATTGAAGAACCTAGGTTTGAAGAGAAAACTCTTACAAAGGTGATGGAAATAACCTACTTATTTAATATATGCAACAACATATACAATATTAGACCTTGTTGGCATACAATTATCCTAAAGCAACAACAAATAATTAACATCTATTAAATCCAAATCTGAAATTATTTTCTTGTTATCTTGTTAGGATGAGCATGCATCTTGTCATCATTCCAAAACATAGTAAAATAGTAGGATTGACTTTCAATGATGCAAATATCCATACATTCATATTGGTTGGCCTTTATTCAATGATGCAATTGTTTAAGAAAAATACAATGGCCAAAGTAATGGTCATAGGTCAAAAGGATCACATTTAAAATTTGCTTGCATGGATTTGATAGTATGATATTGACAATGGTTTATCTTTATGAGTGAGAGAATTTTATATGAGTTGCAAAGCAATAAAAATCATAGTGAATAGAGATAAGTTCAAATAATAGTGTCTAGTTAAATAGGAATGATAGTGACCTTTATTTCTACGAGTCCAACATTGTGGAAGAAGTGGTAGAGAAAAGTGGAAGGAGACTTATTCTTAAAGAATGTGATGACAATTTTATGGTAGAGATGCATTGGATAGGAGACTTTGCTAAAAACAAGGGAGAAGGGCAAAAAACACAATCAACAAAAGATCGTCAAATGGATGATCATAAATGCAACAAAATATTATAATATATGGAAAATCCTTCCCTTTGAAGTTGACTTCTTGATTTACTAGTGATGGTAGGAAAAACTACATAGGTATAAATGAGAGTAATGATACAGAGAGGAGATGAAATAGTTGTTGGTCATGAAATTAGAAAAACATGCATATCATTCTAAGAAAGTAAAGGTTTCATCAATATTTAAGAAACCTAGACAAAGTGAAATAGCATCTAAATAATAGTTTTGGGCTTTGATGGTCATTCCTAATTCAATCTTTGGTGAAACTATTTTTCATGGCTCAAATTGAACTTGGTATGTTTTAGCTAAAGTCTCTAGATTACACTTGGGTAATGAAGAGGAATATATATTTTTTAGTGGAAAAGATGGAAATCTTGGGATATTGACGAAAAGCCCATGATAATAGTAATAAGAGATGCAATTCACAGAGTAGGCTAATACATGTATGTAAAAGACTTTCGATCAAAACTTAAAACAAGAAATAGAGAATAAACATTTTTACAACTCAACAGATGCAATTAATCAATTTTTATTGTAAAAGGATAGAGAGATAGAATTTACCTCTTTTCAAATAGGTTTTAGACATTAATTAAAGCTTTTATGGTCTTCAAAAAGACCATTGGTAATTTGAATGTGTATTCTCCACCTCCAATCTGCAACTATACAAGTTAGTATAAAAAATAAGCTTATAAAATAAATTGTAAATTTTTGAAATAATAAGATTATGACATGTTTCTACGATTGAAAAAAAATATAGAAATTACTACTTGCAATAAGATATATTTATTCTGAGGATTTTTTTATAATGAAATGATCAGCCTTGGTAATAATATATATTTATTTCATTAAGTTTTCAAAATACACGAGACCCATTTCAAAAATACAGAGACCCATTTCAAAATGCAATGAAGAAAAATAATCAAAATAAGAATTTGTTAGTATTACCAATTTGAAGGAAAATGGGTTGCATTTTGGCATTTCTCTATGCTATGGAAATGCCTTTCAATTTGCAAAAAAATAGTTTTTATCCCTTGTTCTATAATTTTTTAACTTTTTTTAAAATCCAATTTTTTTTCAATTTTTTCTTGATTTTTTTTATGGTCTAGACATCTCCAAGATGAAGGACATACATTGTTTTAGTTTACACTTAAAATTTATTTTGTCTTATGAAGAATATATGTCCGATCTAGTTTGAAGGAAGATACATAGGTGGATCTCCTATTGGATATTATCTTTTCATTAATTATCCAGGTGTTATTAAGTTTGAGTGAAAGAATGTCATGAAACCCTAAGATCATAAGTGGAGTTCATGAGAATACTTAGATCACAATGATATGACTGCCATCATATGTATAAATATTTTTTTAAAATGATGGTTCTATCACTATGCTTCGAAAGAGTCAAAAGTATCATATGGCAATGTTCTCCTTGGATTTGAAGGATATAGGTTGAAAGAGTCATAATGGTAAGTCCTTATCAAACCATAAATGATAGCGATCACAAGACACATTGTGTAATCTACAGTGAAGAGAGCTATCATGTCCATTATAGAGCCCTATCAAGTTGAATTATTTCTTTAAAATACCACACTTGTGCAGGACCCTTCACACATGAAAGTGGCATTGTTATGTGCATTAGTGCATAGTTTAGTGTAATAGAAAGGTATAGAATGTGATGAGGTTATGAAAGAAACCAAAAGCCATACCTCAAAAGTAACCATATTTACATAAGGAAGCCATGAATTTTAGCAAACAAAAGAGAATTAAATGATGACTATAAGGCATGAGAGATAATCCATAAGGTACAAAAGCTATTGAATAGCAAGTTCATCACAATCATAGGGACTGTGAGAAGGAAGTGTTAAGAAGCTTTTAAGCATGACAACGATAGTGTGTATGACCTGTGAACCCAAGACAATTTAATAAAGAGTGTACAAGTAAAGTGCATGAATGTCCATGAAAGGACAACGCATAGTAAAAAACTAAAAAATAGTTTAAAGGATAGTATGCCCTTCAACTTCAAGAGACTGCAAGGCTGAGTGATGTAGATGAAAATATCACCAATCTAATTGATGAGATTCTCTTGCATGTTCCTTATCTAGAGAATCTTGAAGAAAGTATCATTGACATGCATAGTGGGGTAAGTGAACATGATTCACAAGGTGCAACTACAAATGCAGTATTTTCACAGTTGATCAATCCCCGAGGAAGATGATTGCATAATTTTTTCCATTCGAATCCCATTTATCAACTTAAATCATGTTGGTTGTTCTTGCTTGACTTACTGTTCTTTAATTCTTGAATTCAAATTTTAAATTTGTTGTACTTATGGATTGTTACTTGTAACTACTGCCCAAGTGGAGAGTAGTATATGTTGACTATCCACCAAATTTTCTTCATTTTGTAAAGTTCAAATGTCTTTCTACTGTCTCTAGTCTTATAAAGGAGCCACTCCTATTTAATGCAGAAATTTTCCAACCATTATAAGCAGCCTCACCTGAAGCTAAATTAGTATTTCACTTCATAATTGGGGATGCTTGTTTCTCATAGACCATACCCTTTTACCTAAAAGAATTAGGTATGATAAATTTTAGGGATTCTAATTTACCATGGTGAAGGAGGATAGTAGAATATTATACAAAATTAGAAATAGATAAATACATCCAATTATAGTTTGTGAGTGTGAGTTTATCAATGAAGTTGTTTTTGATAGCTGCATAGCCTCAACTTTAACCATCGTTAGTGTATCACCAAAGTTATTTGTGATAATTGTTTATAATTTCAATTCAGGCCATCCCTTTCATATGATTTTGCACAAATTATAGGAGCTTGTTTTTAGCACCTTCTCAATATTTTGAAAAGGTAAATGTTGTGCTCTCATAATTTATTTTTCTGTAAATAAATTGCTAATTTGGAATCACCTAAAATTTTTAGGAAAAATTCCTCTATGCTTTGATGGATGTCCATACCTTGTTCCAAAGGCCCAATTACCAAAAGTATGCCATGCCTCTCATTCTCAAATTTTTTCTTTCTTGCAAAGCAATAAACATTCTTCTCAATTTATATTGCAAGGTAATTAGACTTTACCCTTAATTGACATGACATTTTTTCTTGAGGTTTGATAAAAGCCTTAAGGATTAATGTTGTTTGTTCAGTTTGAAGGAAGTGGCCGAATTGAAACCATTGTGTGGTTAGAGCTGAAGATTAGATTTGATGGCAGGCTATTGTCACCAAATACAGACTACTCTTTGTCATTTCTGATTAAATTTGGATATTACAACTGTAGAAGGAGATGAACTATAGGGGAATTTACTGTGAAAATGTACATTGATTCAGAGGTACCAAAATATATTGAATTCGGTATGAAAGATGTAGATTCAAGTCATTAGAAATCTGGACTATTTTTGGATGGGGTTAGGATTCAACCCATATTAGTTTAGTGGTTTTGGAATGTATCAATTTGTGGTGTGAAATGGTTATTTAACATTTAAAAAAATTGTATTATGAAGTTTGTATAATAAGATTGTGTCAGAAAGATGGCGCTTGAGATTTCCTGCATTTATCATCATAACTGGAGGCCTTTAATTTTTGAATATGATTTAGTTAATTGTTTTAAAGTTTTATATTCTTCAAGTCTTGAGCTCATGACCAAGAGCGAATAGAGCCTTGCCAATCCATTTACACCAATGTGCAATCTCTCTTCCCTATTAATAGTACCAAGAGTTCCAATAAGGAGTTTAATTGATTTCTTATATATATGGTGGAATTTCCTTTTGACTAAAATTAGTTACAAATTGTATTTTTCGTTCAAGCTCTTGTATGGATATTGATGAAGTGCATTGTATTGTGAATAAATTAACAAGTACACACTGCATATGGACACTCAGTTTGATTGGATTGAACAAAAGAATCAGATTGATGTAGGTACATTAACTTGACATTTCATATATTTTCAATGTTTTCTTCAATATGGTCTCTTTTGAGGTATGGCTTTTGGTATGTTTGACAAAATCATCACATTATACAACAATAAAAATTTCAAAATGGATTCCTCTAACATAATATATATGAGAATTTCCTGTATAACTAAATGGATTCTTACAAGTGGATTTTTACAAAAGTATGTACATGTAATATATATGATAGTCAATTTACAAAGAAGATATCTTTATAGATAACTGATGAAGAATATACATTGTTATTTTACAATATTTGTACATATGAGTTATTAAAATAGATGAAAACACTATACATGAGTGTACTTCAAATTCATTGGATGCCATTTAGAAAAAGTAAAAATTGCTCAATGAATACGTGGGATGAGCCAATCTTGTAGTGTTCATCATAGTACATTTCTTTTAAAAATGAACAAAACCCAGCTACTTTTGAACATGTTTTATGAAAATATTTTGCAACAATATCCATTTGTTGGACTTCTTCTTCTTCAATGACAACAATATGGTAGGTTGCTTCTTCAATCTCTTGGATAATATTTTGTGAATGATCAGAGATTAATTTAATTGAATTGTCAATTGGTGTTTCAATATACACATTTGAACCCACAAAATCATCTGATATTACGATTGTGCTTGTTATAGAATTTCCCATTTCATTTTGTTGAGCATCAATATTTTCCATTATCTAAAGAAAGAGGACACAAAATAATTATTCAATAATTTTAAAGAAAACATTTTCATATTATTAGCTACAAAATAAGGTGTACATTTAACAAAAAATAGGCTTATGAGGTTTCTACATTAAATAATAAATCTGAAAATTGACATTAAATTGAATTTAATTGCAAACTGAAAATTTAAATTTAGAAAAGGCAGAAGCTTTCAGTTTTTCTAGTTTGACATTTGAAGAAGATAAAAAACTTTCAATGTTTCGAGTTTAACAAATTTGACAAAGACGAAAATTTACTTCATGAAAAGACTCAAACAGAACAAAAAATTGAACAAAGTTATTGACAAAGATGGAATTTACCTCCTTCAAATACATTTTAGACAGTAACAAAATATTTCATGGTCTTCTCAATACCCCTAGTAATTTGAAAGGGTTTGCATTGCCTCCAACCTGCAAGTAAAACCACTAGTAATGATGACAATTAAATAGGAAAACCAAAAACCAAAGAAATAACACATTAAATAGAAAATATATTAAACAAAAGAAAAAAGAAATAACATATTAAACATAAAATACATTTGACGGTCTTCTCAATACCACTTGTAAACCAAATTTTTTTATCCAAAAAGCTTAAGTTTTGAGAGCTGAGTGGATTTTAACTATAAATACAAAAGGTAAATGTTTTTTAAAACAAACACAATAGGTTACGAAGAAAATTAATTTAAAACTATCCATTCTCTAAAGGACATAATTCTCAGTAAGATTAAATACAATACATGAATAAGGTTACAAACTTACACATAAATCTAAATTCCTAAAATAGAAGATAGTTGAAATTTTTTTATCAAAAAAGCTTAAGTTTTTTAGAGTTGAGTGGATTTTAACTATAAATACAAATGATAAATGTTTTTTTAAAACAAACACAATATGTTATGAAGAAAAGTAATTTAAAACTATTCATTCTCTAAAGGACATAATTCTCAGCAAGACAAAATACAATCCATGAATAAGGTTACAAACTTACACATAAGTCTAAATTCGTGAAATAGAAGATAGTTGAAAAAGTCACATATTGCCTAAGATGATTGAATTTTAATATTAGAAATCTGAACAAAATGGTTCATGTAGCTATAGACTTAAATTTTGCTTACCACAATTTTAGAAAGAACCCTGAATTTAATTGGGACAAAGAATGGTCATCAAGAAAGAAATGTTAGCAATATATTGATTCCTTATGAAGCACAAGAATGTCGTATATCCATTGTATGTAGCAAAAATAGATTAATACAACTACACTTCATAAGTTCACTGAAATCATGGTTTAATGAAAAATCTGTCTACAAAATATGTACAAATTCCATAGAATGGTATAAAAAATAATTGGAAATTATATTATGAGTAATGTCTTGAATTTGCAACAAAATTGTAACCCATAAAAATTAGAACCACTCATAGAGAAAAACTGTAGAAAAAAACATCAGATCATTGCTATATTTCATTATACAAATCAGTTCTAGTGTAGGGGTTGTTAATAATAATGTTCACCAATTAAAATTAGTAGTATGGAATCTTTCTAGAACCCTCTTATTCTTAAAACATGGTATGAAGGCTAGCATAATTTTTGCAGAAAATGAAAGAGTACAGCAAACATGATTTAATTTTTGAAAGATAGCATTGTAGACATGTAAAGTTGACCTAACACCTATCACACACCCTAAATGATATTTTTAGATAATCAGCATCATTATCATCAAACATCACTGCATTTCACATAAATTGCATCTGAAACCCTATTTTATCCAATTAATTGAATAATGTGACATTATTTAATTAATTCACTTTTTCATCATTTTTGACTAATTAAAAAAATACATTTATTTAATAAAGTCCTAAAACCTTAATTCTACAACTAATTGAATAAAATGAAATTATTTAATTAATTGACATTTTCATCATTTTAGAACCCTCTTATTCTTAAAAGATAGTATGAAGGCTAGCATAATTTTTGCAGAAAATGAAAGAGTACAACAAACATGATTTAATTTTTGAAAGATAGCATTGTAGACATGTAAAGTTGACCTAACACCTATCACACACCCTAAATTCCATTTTCACATAATCAACATCATTATCATCAATCATCACTGCATTTCACATCAATTGCATCTAAAACCCTATTTTACCCTATTAATTGAATAATATGACAATATTTAATTAATTCACTTTTTCATCATTTCAACCAACTAAATAAATTACATTTATTTAATAAATTTGTAATCTCACTTTATTTCATCTTGATTAGTTAAATAATACCAATTATTTAATTATGTCTCTAATTCACTTTATTCCTAAGTTTATTGAATTATTAAATCATGATAATTTAATTAACTCACTTTCCCTCCAAATTTGAATAATCTGAATAAACTACTCAAAACATTATAAAAAATCAAATCAAATTGATGCAACTTTGTTTGCAAAAATTCAACCTTGATTTCTGCATTCAACTCCAAAATAATTAAATTAATTAAATCAATTAATTATTCATTATTAATCACTTTTCTGATTGAGAAAATTGCGATTGTTGACTAAGCCATCTAATTTTCTAACTAAGCCATCTATTTCCTAAGTAAACAATCTAAATCTCAACTAATCCATCTAAATCCTTATTATTCAATGTAAATCTTGACTAACCAATCTATTCCTCAATCACACAAATTGTGCAATCTACTTTATCCTCTTAACATCTTTCAACTATCGATCTTGATGCAACATTGTTTAATATTGATCATCCATTTCAAATAACATTTTATATATAACAAACCTCTTTCCTCACAAAAAATATAAAAGAGTCAATATCAGTTCCACAATGAAGTACTATCAACATTCACAACCACCATTGTTAGAGCTTCAACATACCTCTGATCAACCATTCACACATCAAGATTTTTGCACACGAACTATGGAGGTTTCACAGTGATATGAGAAATCCAACATCAGACAAACACACTCCAATATGGGATGGTAACACTATTCTTAATCATGAATTCATGTATGCTTTAATATTTTGATTTTATTTATTTAATTTTTTACTAGCTTAGTTTCATTACATAAGTGTATGAATAGATCTTATATTATCTTCTTGATCATAGATTAGATTCTAATTTCAAGTAAGTTTATCTATTTATGCTTTATGGATTTCCCACTATCCCAGTTTGGCCCACCCGGTGGGACCATGGTCCTAACTACTGAAATTTCTATGAGTTTGAATTGAAGTTGCAGTTTTCTAGAGCACTTTTGAAAAAAAAATCTATGTTCCAAAAAATTTCACATTTTCCTATCAAATAATCTATGTAGTTGACCCTAAAATTCGTGCACTTGACATTGAAACCTATGCATCTAATATTTTCCAATGCATTTGAATAATGACAGAGGGTTCACTTGAGGTTTTTCTATGCTTTTTCTACCTGACAGAGGACACACTTTTTTATTTTTTAGCACTTTTTCTATGTCAGACCTTTGTCCAAGATTTGAAAACTTAAAATTGATTTTTACACTAATGAATACCTGATTTTGAATGTGTGATTGGTATTAATGTGTTTGGATGTAGGATCAAGAAAATAATAAAACATTTTCTATTGGAAGATGAATGATCAAAGAACTCCATATTTACAACACTTTTTAAAGTTAGGAATATTTTATGTTAGTTCATAAAAAGAACAACACACTTTTTTTTAGGTGCTCCTAAATTTAAACCATTTTAATGCTTTTTTAAGTTAAGAAAATTTTATTTTGGTGCTTAAAAATAACCTACAAATGAACACATTTATTTTTTGGTTGTCTAAAAAATGAATAATTTGAAAGCTTTCCTAAAATAGGAATCTTTATTTTGTGCTTTAAAAATAACAACACAAATGAACACTTCATTTTTGGTACTCTTAAAAATGAACCTTTTCAAAAAAATTCTAAATTAGGGATTGCTATTTGGTGAATAAAAGAACAACACACATTTCAATTTGGGTGCTCTAAAAAATGAATTATTTTTAAGTTTTCATAATTAGGAATCTATATTTGGTGTATAAAAAGAATAATGCAAATGACCAAAATGATTTCCTTTTGTTGACGCATACTCACATTTTATTTTGTTGACCAAGTAAGATGAGGATTGATTTCTTAGAAAAACTCAAATTTGGGTTTAATAATGGACAAATCATTCTTTTTTCTTGCACCTTTTCTATGATATTGATTGATATCTAGAACACTTCCATTGGATGTAATTAAAAAGAATCATTTATATCTTATTAACATATTTTTTGGGATAGCACCACTCAAGGTGCTTGAAAGGAATCAAACTACTATGAATTGTATGTTGTGAATTTAGTGTTTGGCAAGCTAGATGGTTGTCTTCTCCCCTCACACATTTTGGCAATCTTGGGTGAGTGAAACATCTTGAGCTTTGTATCTTTATTTTCAAAGAAATAATTTAGAGGTCCTACCTATTGAGATACAACTTGTGCTAGAAAAATCATAGGTGGCCCAAGCGGTATTCTCATTTTGGACCGCTACAGAAATAATTTTGTGTGACGAAATTTCTCACCCGCTATTTGATTATTTTTTATACTGATGTCTATCTCCCCCAATATTTGTGTGATACGTTAAAACTTGAAAGGTATGGGAGGCCTCTTAATTGAGAAAAACACTGTAGGTATACACAATCAAAACTCATAGCCCAAAAACATTACTAAGAGCCAACTATTTTAGATGCCACCCCTTTATCAAAAAACATTCTTTGAAAGTGGTGCATTAGAATTTACTTATGAGAAGTTACTTGCAATGTACTACTAGGCCCATGCCATAAGTTTCATGTAAAATAATTCCTTCGGAGCATGAGGCGGACCTACCTAAAAGAATGGTTTCTATCCCTAGGGTTGTAAATGTATGTTTATGTTAAAATTTCTAAAATAATTCCAAACAAACTTGACATCAAATTATATGCTTGATCTAGAAAGAACACATCCAAACAAACAATCAACATGATGGTTAATTCAAAACCCTTTGACTTAGTGTATGCTTGTAAAAGAATCCCTATATTTACATTCCTTGAAAGGATTTTCCTTAAAGGATTCTGAATTTTCAAGATTTAATTTCAGGCTACATTTGATCAAGGTAAACATTTGGGAACTATGGCTTTTGTGTCATGATTTCACAACTTGAGGAAATATACATGAAAGTCACACAAGTCCATGCTTTTTGAGTCAATCAAAGTTGAGGTATAACTTGAGATACTCCAAACACAAAGAAATTTAGGAGAAATCAACTTAATCTTGCAAAAATCCAAAGAATGATTGTTCAGACGGACAACAAAACACATAGAGACTACCTTTGCACAGAATTCTAGTGTATTTTCTGTATTTTCTATTACAATTTCTAAAATCCTATTCCATTTTCTCTCTATCCTAGAAAAGACACTAATTAAAATAAGATGCATTTGATAAAAACTATGTACTTGATATAGAGCCCCACACACTTTCTTGGTTTTTCTCACACTTCCTTCCTAAAAATCAATGCACTTGCCACTAAAATGCTTGCACTTGTTAGAAAAAATCACTTTTTGACTATGTGTACTGCATTTGATAGAAACACACACTTTCCATTCCATCTCGCAAGTTTGCTTCACAAAAACCCATGCACCTGACTCATTCTAGGCTGTAGTTGGTAAATATAGTCACTCTTTCTCATATTTTTGTACCTTTTCTTAGAAACAACACTATCACATTATCCTACTAAAAATTGGAAAAAAAAAAAATAAATTTTCTTACATAATCTTTGTTAGAACAAAAAATTGGGAAAACCAAATAATTCATATAGTCCTTCTTCCACATTCAACATTCCATCCTATTTTTGGAAAACATAATCAAAGCACATAAACCTGGATTATTTTGTCACTCACACTTCTAAGATATCAACAACAACTTGAAAATCATAGATAGTTAAAGTAAGCTTTCTCACAACATATCCTCTAGAAGGAGAAATGAGATATAAATCCAGGTCCCTCAACATTTTGAGTTCCAAAGATAGTATCACCCCAAATAGCACTCAAAACCTAGGATCTTGAGCTTCATAACAAACCATATCAAAGCATCCATAATTTTACTATATGACCATTTGGTGACCAATTGCTCCAATTCAATAACTAAACCTTGTAGCACCAATCCTACAACCTAGTCTCACACACATTAGAGGTGAAAGAGTTGATATCATTAGAAGTTTAAGAACCTTCATCTTT
Source organism: Sequoiadendron giganteum (assembly GCA_007115665.2). Taxonomy (NCBI): domain Eukaryota; kingdom Viridiplantae; phylum Streptophyta; class Pinopsida; order Cupressales; family Cupressaceae; genus Sequoiadendron; species Sequoiadendron giganteum. Next base: position 307,321,535 of record CM021110.1, read on the forward strand.
CAAAAGAAAGAAACACCCAACCAATGGAGAAATGCAACAAAAATCTTAGATGAAGAGGAAGAGAAAGCATAAATAGCAGTTGAAATTCCCATGCTACAACCACCTACATGGAAATAGAAATACATCTCTCATGCTCTACAACAAGAGAAAAATCCTTAGATCTGACAAGATAAAAATCCTTAAGTAGAAATCCAAACTCTGCATTCCAAAAAACCATCCTACACAAAATTTCATCACAAGGTATATCTTGAGAAGATACCGCACCCCCAAAAAATGCACTAGGAAATTTCTATCTATGCTTTACACCAATAGGCCAAATTTTCTGTAGGCTAGGAGTCATGAAAACATTCACAAAAACATGGCAGTTGTTTATGACAACTACAAGTTCTCAACAGAAGAAAATAAAAGAAAGCAAGAAAAACACCAACATCCCACTAGCAAACACAATGAATTATGAAGGTGGCTCATAGGGATATAGGCCAAGTGATCTTGAAACATCCCAAAAGAGACCCATGTACAAAGACACATTCAATGATGAAGAGCTAAATCACAAACAAAAAGAAGTGATAGAACAAAATAACTAGGAACCAAAAAAATTGGTTGTAGAGGAGGTGGATACAAAGGAAATAAATGATAAGGAACTATTTAAACATTCCAATAACCCCAAAGTTCTCTAACGAATGGACAAGTTGAGAAAAGACCCAAATTCATACTTCTTCATGTTAGCACAGAGTGGTGTTAAACTACCAATAGATTTTAACATGGAGGTGGTCAAGGATCCTAATATTATTCCCTTAGAGGATAACTCAATTGTGAGACAAATATCTAAACCCCCAAAGATGTAAGACATGCCACCTATATGCTCTAAAAATAATGGTCAACCGATGAAAAACCCCTTGTATAGAAAACCAACTAAGATCGAACAAGTGATAGTGGCACAATAGTATCAAGGAGGTCTGTACCAATACATACCACAAAACAACAATCCACCTCTTAGACAATATATACCTCAAAACACATAGTACCATCAACAAGGAGGACCATAAGGTCCCTCTCCAAATTAGTACCATCAACAAGGTGAATAATAGGGTCCCCTTCCAAACTAGTACCACAAACAAGGTGGACCGTAGGGTCCCCTTCAAAACTAGTACCACCAACAAGGTGGACCATAGGGCCCGCTTTCAAACTAGTACCACCAACAAGGTGGATCATAGGGTCCCATTTCAAACCAATACCATTAACAAGGTGTGCCACATGGTACCCTTCTTCATTTGTCCTATCAAAAAGGTATCTCACCAACACAAAAACCTTCGTTATAGTCCATACCAATAGCAAGGTTTCCCACATGGTACCATTCTCCAGTCTTCCTATCAAAAAGGTAACCCACCCATACACCATCAGGGAAACCTTTACTATAGTTTGTCCCCATAGCAAGGTGTGCCACAAAGGCACCCTTCTTTAGTCATCCCATCAACAAGGTAACCCTCCAATGCACCATCAGGGAAAACTTCAATATATTTCATCATAGAAATAAGGTGTGCCACTGGTCACCCTTCTTTAGTCATTCCATCAACAAGTTTACCCATTAATGCACCATCAAGGAAAAGTTCAACATAAATCATATTGACAACTAGGTGGGCCATAGGGCATTCCTCCCAATTCATCCTACCAAAAAGGTGTCTCATTAATGCATCAATAGGGTAACCTTCAGTATAATTCATCCTGAAAAAAAGGAGCTAGCCCTTCTTACACACAACAAGGATCGAACCCGCTCTATGTCCAAAGCAACTACCCAAGTTCAATGCCCCCATTATATCTTACTTATGACCAATGCAAGGTAGGACAACATGGCTATTACATGCAAGGCTTGCAAAAAAATGTACCCAAAATAGAGATAGAACTAAAACTAGAGGTCATCACCCAACAGATAGCAGGCATGCAGGTAAAAAATAAAAGAAGACCTACACCCTTCAGGAAATATGTCCATTCCCATTTGATCATTCCATCACTACACTACCTTTTCCAAAGAATTTTGAAATACCCAAATTTGAAAACAAATATAAAGGAAGAGGAGATCCAATAGAGAATACACAAAACTTCTTAGTGTCATGTATGGAGGTACAAAACAGTGACGCTTATCTCATGAGACTCTTTCCCTGCAACCTTATAGGTCATTCTATCTAGTGGTTCACCCATGTGCAACAAGGAATTAAAACCTTTGACAAACTATCGATCAAGTTCATAATTGACTTCTCATTTAACATAAAGAAATACCTCACCATAATTAGTTTTTCCATGATCAAATAGAGTCAAGGAGATTGATTTACCTCCTACCTACAACAATGGAGGCACAAAGCTAGACAATGAAAATGGCCCATTCCAGACAAGGAATTGGTAGATATCTTCATCTCAAATGTCCTACCTGATGTCAACTACCAACTCACTATGTTATGCCCCACAAACTTTGAAGAAACAATAAAAAATGGATTACATATTAAGAGATCCCTCATTGCAAGGGGAGTCCTTACATTGAACAACTCAAAATATAGTCCCTCTAGTTCCAATGATAAACCTGGGTATGTGCAAGATCATCATGGAAAAAACAGGTCCTTAAGTGGCAATGAAAATTCAAAAAATCAGAGTTGGGCAACTTGACATAAAAATTTGAATAAGTTATCTATATTATTTCAAAATATGTAAGAATAGAATCTGTGGCAAATTGAATGTAGTTTGTAAACTACTAGGTTAATTTTTGTGAAAAAAAAATCTATTTGGTGAAAATTTGAAATTTCAATGCAGTAGTACTAAAATTTTAGGGAAAAAATAAAAAGTAGGTGTCTGTCTAACCACCCTAACCATAATAAAATCATAATATTTTTTTATAAAATTTTAGATATAAGTAGAGGACTCATGTCCGGATGTGATGCATATTTTTTTGTAATTTTTTTTCAAATAAATAATTAATTATAAATTTGTTATTACAAATTTTTAAAAATATTAAAACTCGTATGTCTGACCACCTTAACTTGGTCAAAACTTAATGGAATTCATTTTATTTTTTAATCCTATAGTATGCGAAGCATAGAATGTGACGCATGTTTTGGATTCAAAAAATGTGATACCGTTTGAAAGTTATAGATGTTTTTCTATTAGACTATCAATCAGGACTTTAGTCATAATTCTAATAAAAAATAAATAATTATTATTCATTAGATTCTAAAGAAAATATAATTTATACTGGTAGGAAGCTGAGAAGCTTCTTCACAAACCCTTTTTGTTTTGTCAATTTTACGTAAAACAAAAGTCATCAGCCACATGGGCGAAGTCTGGAAAAACAAGGTAAGTTCTTAAACATGTTTTACATGTTGACTTTTAGGATTGGTAGGTCCAAACCAAATCCCGAGCCTAATACCGAGCCTAATACCAAGGCATTAAATTTTGTGTCAGAATATCAGATATCCGATTCAAATCGGATATCCGATATCGTATTTGAATTTGATATATGATATCTTTTAGATTAGCTTTAAAACAATTTGTACAATCTTTAATATATTATTTAAAAATGCAATTAAGTTTATAATTTAATATATATAATATCCACTAAAGTTTATAATGTAATATATTTAATATACAATTTATGGTAATCTCTTACCGAATTATGTATTTAATATATAATATATTATTAAATGTATAATATTTAAATATTATTTAAATATTTTAGTTAATCCATAAATAATTAAATATATATATTACCAATTTATAAAATATTTAAATATTATCTCTTTCCCTCTCGCTCTCTCCACCTCTATCTCTCTCAAGTCTCTCACTCAATCACCCTCTCTCTCTCTCTCACTCTCCCCTCTCCTTCTCACTCCCTCTCCTTCTATCTCTCCCTCTCCCCCTCTCCCTCTCTTCCTCAAATCTAAACCCTCTTTCCCTCTCCCACTCTCCCTCTCCCTCCCCCCACTCTCCCTCTATCTCTCTCTCTCTCACTCTCCCCTCTCCTTCTCACTCCCTCTCCATCTATCTCTCTCCCTCTCCCTCCTCCATCCTCCCTATAACCATCTCACTCTATCCCTCTCTCCTCTCTCCCCTCTCCACCTCCCTCCTGGCCCCCACCTCCCACCTCCTCCTTTATCCTCCATCTCCCTCCCTCCCTCCCTCCCAGTCCTCCCTCTCTCACCTCCCACTCTCTCCCCCGCTCCTCCCTCCCCCACCCTCCCTCCCACCTCCCTCCCACCTTTGATTTTCCGACGGATCCTGGACCGGACGGACGACTGAACGCCCGGACGGATTGACGGACCGGACGCCGCCCGGATCCGGACGGACCGGACCGGACCGGACCGGACCCGGACCGGATTGACGGATGGATGGATGGAAGGAATGGAATGGATGGATGGATGGAGGAAATGGATGGATGGATGGATGGAATGGAAGGATGGAATGGATGGACGGATGAACTAATAGTGGGGAATGAAGAGAGATCATAATATTGGTTGGCTTGATGTGTGCGGGTAAAGCACAAGCTAACACAATCGATGGAAGATGATGATGGGTTCGTGTATCCTACAGGTTTAGTTGTGGTTGCAAGAACTTGGTTGTGAACATACATGATTAGAAAGAATGACATACCTGCATTTGAAGACTATGAGAAACACAAAACCATTCTCATGTATTCACACCTTGTTATAGCAACAAATGTTAAGTTGTTGAGCATCATGCCAAACCAAAGACAAAACAACTATGGACACTTAGTAATGATGATCATGAAGCAATATTGGATACTCTTAAGCAAAGAGATGACCCTTCAGGCACACTTGAATAGCATATTCAATAATAGAAAGTACAATGCTTAAGCCTCTTTTTTGTTGTGACAATATAGATATATCATTTGACAAATTTTGTGATATTCCTAGCACGATTGCTCATGGACGTGCTGCAACAATAGCTAACTCTAGTCCTTTCAAAGAGGTATGTGACATATTACTTTAATATAGATTGGTTATTCAAAGCATCTTTTATAGTTTACATTACCAATTCATCATCACTTAGTATGTTTAGATTAATATGGATTTGCTAGTCTAAGCATATTTTTGTTGTTACAATATAGATTTATCATTTGAAAATTTTTGCGATATTCCTTGCACGATTGCTCATGGACCTATTGCAACAATAGCCAACTCTGATCCTTTCAAAGAGGTATATGACATATTACATTAATATAGATTGGTTATTCAAAGCATCTTTTATAGTTTGCATTACCAATTCATCATCACTCAGTATGTTTAGATTAATATGGATTTGTTAGTCTAAGCATATTTTTTGTTGTTACAATATAGATTTATCATTTGAAAATTTTTGTGATATTCCTAGCATGATTGCTCATGGACCTGCTACAACAATAGCCAACTCTAATCCTTTCAAAGAGGTATGCGACATATTACTTTAATATAGATTGGTTATTCAAAGCATCTTTTATAGTTTGCATTACCAATTCATCATCACTCAGTATGTTTAGATTAAAATAGATTTGTTAGTCTAAGCATATTTTTTGTTGTATAGGTGCTTGTCACTCAAAAACGACAACATACTACTCTTGTGGAAGACTGTGCCTTGAATGCCTCAAAAAGACAATTTTTTTAAAAACTGAATTTTGAAATGTGAAACAATGTAAAAAGGTCATAATTGTGTATAGGCATAATCTATATATTGTGACGTTTTTTGAAATATGGTTCAAATTTCTACCATTGTACTTAATCGAGCTACAACCGAAGGTTTTCTTCCTAGTTCTTTCATGTCGGTATGCTCGTTTGAACCAGGTTTTGTAATATCTCCTATTTATATATAAAAAATTACACTGGCTTGCCACTTTTTCGAAAAACAAAAAAGTAAAAAGTTCATTGTGAATTTCATTTTCCATATAATTGATTCAAGTTGTTTGGGCAAGAGCTAGGACTTGCAGAATCTTGATCCAACCTTAAATATTTCTGCTTCCACATTTCATTGACATTAGCACTTTGGACTCTTAAGGGAAAACGCTGCTTCGATGTAGCTCAGAGTGATTCAACGTATTTGGGTGCAAGAGAGAACCATACCTAGCGTAAACGTACCCATCTAGATGTATTGGAACAGTCTGTTGGGTCATATGAGTTTGAGAATGAAAGTTGCACCACTTTGCAACTTTACACTACTTGCATTTGACAACTTTTCCCTCAACTGAAAACTCATCACCATGGGAAAATGCCTTCGAGATAGCAAAAAATGAGAGAGGTTATTGTAGATGGTCTCAACACGATCTTGTATACTTAGACAAAGAGTCTGTAAGTATCACAATTTCGGAGAAATAGTCCATCAAAGTTTTCTACCTTTTAGCACTTTGGGCTCTTAAGGGAAAACGTCACTCCGATGCAGCTCAGAGCGATTCGACATATTTGGGTGCAAGAGAGAACCATACCTAGTGTAAAGGTACCCATCCGGACATGTTGGAATAGTCCATTGGGTCATACAAGTTTGAGAATGAAAGTTGCACCACTTTGCAACTTTACACTGCTTGCATTTGACAACTTTTCCCTCAACTAAAAACTCATCACCACGGGAAAACGCCTTCGAGATAGAAAAAACCGAGAGAGTTTATTGTAGATGGTCTCAACACAATCCTGTATCCTCAGATGAAGAGTCTATAAGTATCATGGTTTCCGAGAAATAGTCCATCAAAGTTTGTTGCTTTTCAGCACTTTGGACTCTTAAGGGAAAATGACACTCCGATGTAGCTCAGAGCGATTCGACGTATATGGGTGCAAGAGAGAACCATATATAGCATAAAGATACCCATCCACATGTGTTGGAAAAGTCCGTTGGGTCGTATGAGTTCGAGAATGAAAGTTGCACCACTTTGCAACTTTACACTGCTTGCATTTTATAACTTTTCCCTCAACTAAAAAGTCATCACCATGGGAAAACGCCTTCGAGATTGAAAAAACCAAGAGAGGTTATTGTAGATGGTCTCAACACAATCCTGTATCCTTAGATGAAGATTATGTAAGTATCATGGTTTCCAAGAAATAGTCCATCAAAGTTTGCTGCCTTTTAGCACTTTGGACTCTTAAGGGAAAATGCCGCTCCAATGCAGCTCAGAGCGATTTGACGTATATGGGTGCAAGAGAGAACCATACCTAGCGTAAACGTACCCATCCAGATGTATTGGAATAGTTTGTTGGGTCGTACGAGTTCAAGAATGAAAGTTGCACCACTTTGCAACTTTACGCTGCTTGCATTTAACAACTTTTCCCTCAACTGAAAACTCATCACCACAGGAAAACACCTTAGAGATAGAAAAAACTAAGAGAGGTTATTGTAGATGGTCTAAACACGATCCCATATCCTCAGAGGAAGAGTCTGTAAGCATCATGGTTTCTGAGAAATAGTCCATCAAAGTTTGTTGCCTTTTAGCACTTTGGACTCTTAAGGGAAAATGTCGCTCTGATGCAGCTCAGAGCGATTCGACATATTTGGGTGCAAGAGAGAACCATACCTAGCATAAACGTACCCATCTAGACATGTTGGAACAGTGTGTTGGGTCGTACGAGTTTGAGAATGAAAGTTGCACCACTTTGCAACTTTACACTGCTTGCATTTGACAACTTTTCCCTCAATTGAAAACTCATCACCACGGGAAAACGCCTCCGAGATAGCGAAAACCAAGAGAGGTTATTGTAGATGGTCTCAACAAAATCCTGTATCCTCAGATGAAGAGTCTGTTAGTATGACGGTTTCCAAGAAATAGTCCGTCAAAGTTTGCTGCCTTTTAGCACTTTGGACTCTTAAGCGAAAACGTCGCTCTGATGCAGCTCAGAGTGATTCGACGTATATGGGTGCAAGAGAGAACCATACCTAGTGTAAATGTACCCATCTAGATGTGTTGGAATAGTCTGTTGGGTCGTACGAGTTTGAGAATGAAAGTTGCACCACTTTGCAACTTTACACTACTTGCATTTGACAACTTTTCCATCAACTGAAAACTCATCACCACGGGAAAACACCTTCGAGATAGAAAAAACCGAGAGAGGTTATTGTAGATGGTCTCAACATGATTCCGTATCCTCATACGAAGAGCCTGTAAGCATCACGGTTTCTGAGAAATAGTCTGTCAAAGTTTTTTGCCTTTTAGCACTTTGGACTCTTAGGGGAAAACGTCGCTCCGATGCAGCTCAGAGCGATTCAATGTATATGGGTGCAAGAGAGAACTATACCTAGCGTAAACATACCCATCCAGATGTGTGGGAACAGTCCGTTGGGTCGTATGAGTTCAAGAATGAAAGTTGACTGACTTTGACCAAATCGTATCCTAGTAAACACGATAGAGGTCCCACTTTTTTTTGAATGCAGGAGCACCATCTGACCATTTATCTCCATTCCTCTTGAAGTATATTTTCTTTCCTTCTTTTCTTTCCTTCTTTGAGGATTGAGCAGAATACCTATCACAACTAACTTTGACTCCCCTTGAATACAAGAGAAGACAGTGATAAATTTGTGTATTTTTTCTTGTTTTTGCTTTGAATTATGTGTTAATGGAGTGATCCTGACACTGTGAATTGTGTAGAATGTAGTGCAATTGTCTTCCAAGCATTGTGTGGAATAGTAGGTAGCTAGTTTCTTCGGTTCAAGCATTCTTTTGTAGTTAGTTCATTTCTTTTAACCATTGAGACAGAGTTAGAGGCTTAGGAACATGTCTTGATTAGGAGTGATCAAGAGGATAAGGAGTGGAAAGGCTTAATGAGTTTTGGAACTCATTTTAATGATTAAGGGTAGATTAAGGGATTTAGTTCTTGGAGAATGTTAGTCTTTAGGGCAGATTATGGAACAGTGAGCAAGACCCAGAGCATGGAACAGTGATTGTTCCATCCAATTGATAGGGTAGGGTTGGATGGAACACTCACTGTTCCATGCTCTGGATCCTTGTTTGCAAGATCTCCTTGGTGTCTTTCTTCACCATCTGAACCTATATGACCTTCATCATGTCTAGGTGCCCCTGGTTTTTCTAGCCAACCCTATTATCATGTCAAATCAACTTACTTGGTGCACTGCCTCTTATTCTTCCCTTAGCCTTCAATCTTCCCTAAAGACTAATTCTCTCCATTAACTCAATTCAACTTTGCAGGGGTGATGATATGTTTCCAAGGGCTTCTACTCATCTCCCTATGGTTCTTGATAGTTCCCCATACTCCATTTATCATTCGCTACTTCCAAACCCTCAATTAGGGATTTTAGGCTACTAGCTCAAGTTTTCCAATTAAGCCTCCAACTCCGAGAAAATTGGCTTTGATTCCAAAATTCTGCAAAGAGAAATCAGTCTTTCCTTGAGGGTCCTGATACCTTAGCCCACCTCTCAAATTTTTTTGGTGCCTTAGGTTCCCACTGTCCGTACAACTCCATAAACTGGAACTAACAAAGGATTTGTGCCTTTTTAGGTCTTTTCACTGTATTTTGCAAACTGTCAAGAGTTTTCTCACATCAAAAAAGTTGATGGGGCTTCCTCCTTCTTGGTAAGCCTTGGAAAGGCATTCACCTACCCTTCCCACACCATATTTTTCCTGGAGTTTTCCACCCCTGCACGTTAAGTGCCTTTTTCTCCCTATCTCTCCTAGCCGGGCATTGTCAAGCTCGCCTAGGAGTAGACTGTCTTTATGCTTCCTGAACTCCTATCTACTCCTAAACCTACTATAATTACAACCATGGAGTCTAGCCTCATTCCCAAAAATCCCATACACCAGGTACAATGGGAAAGAGAACTAAAACCCCATTCTTGCTCAGTTGCTAGGTAGATCAACAACTCAAAAGGAAACATAACAACTACTACACACACCTGCAAAATGAACACACAGTCTAAATACTACCACCAAAGCTTAGAACATAAAAAATACTTCAAACTACAACAACTATAGAGCCATGATTGCTCCTGATCACATAAAATTCAAGCAAACACAAAATTTTCCTTGTTGTTCTCACTATTCACTCTTAGCATTCATCAAATTTCAAATTACAAAAGTTCTCAATGCCTTCCAACCCTGCTCACAGGTCAAGGCCTTCCCTATATAGGTTCCCCAAAGTAGTTATGCATCCCTTTGGTCAGACAAGTCAGTTACCAAGTGGCAAAAGGTGAAAAATGTCCCAGTTTGCCACTTTTGCCAATTTCCTAGAAACTAACATAAGTGAGTGTCTAAACTCATAAAATTTTCCACTACTGATAGCTCCTGACCAAGGCATTTTATTAAGTCTCTCACTCAATTCAAATGGTCAACATGACCTTTAAAGTATCAAAAACACAAAACTTCATTCTAGGCCCTCAAATTGCCTAGTGCTTCCTAGGTGCTCCTACACCATCTACCCTATCAGTCGACCTCATCCATTTAAATAAAATGAGTATAAATTAAATATCCATAGGCTATCATTTAATTTATTACAAATTAATGTGATCGCTATCATGTATGCAAAATGTGGTACCATAGACAAGGCAGTGGACTATTTGAAAAAAAACATCAAAGAAATGTGGTCTCATAGAATTCAATGACAAACAAATGCAATTGACAACTGCTCATAGTTTTTAGTTATGCAATGTGAAGTAATTGTATAACTGCTTAGGTTGACTTTGTTAGAACTATATTGTAATTGAAAATTTTTCAGTTATGAACATCTAGTTGTTAGTTATGCAATGTGAATTAATGATTTGAGTTTGAAAGATGTGTAATGCAATGTAATAAGAGATATAAATATAAACTACATAATATAACCATTCAGTTTTAAGCTATTGTACATTGATATTTAACCACTGCTCAGGATAAAATTTTCAAAGAGTTTAATCATGCACATGAGGAATAAATTAAATTTCGATTGTCAACTTCTATATATCAAATTATCCAATAATCAAGTGTATGTCCATATACAAAAATGGCATCGAAGCCAACTCAAACAAAGTTTTACAAAATGTGGCATAGGCCATCTCAATATGTATTCAAAATTTACATGCCAAAATGTCTATCTCATCCTAAACTACTGGTGGATCATCAAAATGGAGCCTCTTTGAAGCACTCGTTGGCTCTAAAGGTAGCTACACAAGAAAAATTCAAACCACAATTGAGATTAGTTATACTATATAATTTAAAATCGAATAATTAACATCAAAATCAATATACATTGAATTTTAATTGAACTCTAAAATTGAAATCTTGATTACCTGAAATATACATCTCTTGAAAGGGTCAGGAGTACCTCTTTAGGTTGATCTTTTTCAGGTGTTTCGACACCTCCTCTTTGATGGGTTTCAACACCTACTCTTTGAGGTGTTCCAATAACTACACCTTTAGGCGGTGTGTCCCTTGTCAACATATCTATAAAGCTCATAATTGCTTGTAAATAAAATTGGCAAGTACATATGAAACTACCAATCTATGTTGACATATGTATAATCAATATTAGATCTTAAATATCTTAATTCAATCCAATTTGAGTTCAATTACCTTCCCCTTATCTAGATTTGCACCTCTATAGTCTGGACAAGGTGCACCTCACTCACACTAGGTATTTCCTACAAGAGGAAAACAAGATAAACATATAAGCTATTATATAATTTCATTAATGACAATTCAAATGATAAGAAAGTATATAATATAAAATGTAAACGAGTGAGTGCAAAAATATATACTACGTGTGTGTCCAAGCCAAATGAAATGGCCCTAAGGGTGTTATCAGCCACCCATGTGAGCTCCTCCTAAGACATCAACTGTTAAATAAACCATGTAAATAAATATTAGTACTTGATACTATCTCTTATTAATATTCATTTAAAAACAAATGCAAGTTATGAAATTACAACTTAAATCTTACCTGTGTCACTATTGTAGCATCTCCCTCTCTAGTAGGAGAGGACTCTGTAGGGTGTGCTCCACTCCCCTGCGACTGATCTATAATGTCTACATCATGGAGGTTATAATCAAAAGTGTCCAAGGGATGGTCGGCGGGCTGTATAGAAGGACCCAGGCATATCTGGTGGCACATAGTACAAGCATGTGGCACACAAATATGTGGACTTGAGGAGGATGATGTAGCAGCACTCAAACTTTCGCCAACATAACCAAAATGTGGCTGAGCTACTGTAGAAACATGTGAAACCAAATGACCACTCAAAGAGTGAATAGCCTGAATAGTTTTTGTGGATGCATCCTCGATAATCTCTGGGTGATATATTGGAGGTGGCAGAGGAAGGGGAGGAAGAGCAAGAAGGGGAACATTTGGGCATGGGACTACTCTAACTACCCTTGGTCTATCCTGGGGCATACCTCCACCGATGCCCTGGAAGGGTTTAATGTCAAAGTAATTGACATGATGCCCTAACAAAAACTTAGCATATATTTTTTAATAAAGTAAAATGGTATGTCAAAATTATTGTTTAGTGATTTATCAAAAACCATACACCAACAATCCCAAAAGTTAGCTACAATGTCCCTATGTATGCACCATTTTATGGAAAGTTTTGTTCTATTAACATTCACCGGCAAACCGGTGCAGCGATCAATGAATAAAGAGGCTATTTGGGCTTTGGTTATTTGGAGATCTTTCACATCATCGTAAGACAATCCACATCAATAATACTTCCTCATGTCTTCTCACCATGATTAAAAGGAATTATGTTGGGTGGAGAGGGTTTCTATATTTTAAATTATTTCTTTCAATGTGTTTGTCATATCTCTCAATTGAGGCATTGTCTGATAAATTTCACAAATGCCCCTCAATTGCCCCAATTTTTCACCAATTAAGTCTTCAATTGGTGGCTACGGAGGTGGTGGAGCATTTGGCATTTGTGGATTTACATTCGCAGCCATAATACCCGATTAAAGTTAAAAACTAATTAAACTAATTGAAATTACACAATATAAATGAAATTATTGTATAAAAACCCTAGTTTTTAATAAAAATCCAAAAAAAACCATACTTTTTCACAAAAATCAATAAAAAACTCTTATTTTTGATAAAAATACATTAACAACACTAATTTTTAATCAAGATCCATTTCAAAACATTAAGTTTTAATAAAAAAACAATGTAAACTCTAGTTTTTAAAAAAAATCAATACAAAACCGTATTTTTGAATTTTTTTTCATAAAACCTACTTAAACTTAACAAAATCTATTGAAAAATTTATTACAAGATCGAAAAAAAAAAATACATACCTTTCAAATCGGATATCGGATCAGAATGGATATCGGATTTGGATTTCACCTCTTGCGCCTACGTCAAAATGTGAGAAATGAAATTAAAGAGTCGGCTGTTTTTTTATATACCGCTTCCACAAATCAGATATCCGATTTGGATTCGATATCTGATTTGTGGAAACTACCTTTGGTTTTTGGTTCGGGTAGAAGGACTGACACTCGAACCTAGAAAAGTCAACTAGGCCATTTTCGCGTTTTTGAACCAATTCAAAATGTGATTTTTTCTCATTGCCACATTTTGGTATATCAAAAGCCTGCAAATACCCACCTAAGATTTGGGAAAATAACAAGAATGTTATAAATGATGGAGTGGTGGACACTAGGGAACTATTGGATTCATAAAAAATACCTAATAATAATATATAGGTGGCAAAAATGAGCTATGTTCCAAATAATTCACAAAACAACCAGCTTACGTATCCCAAGAACAATCAGGTAGTCAACCAACAAACTAATAAAGGAGGGAAACGAAGACAACATGATCAACCTAGGAGGAAATTCTGAATACTAGGAGAGACACTTGAAAGAGTTATGTGTAAACTAGTATAATAAAACCTCATAAAAGTAAATGATTGCCTAAAATACAAGGAACCTAGCTTCAAGGCTCCATGGTATAACAAGAAAGACTTGTGTGAATTCCATAAGATGAAAGAACACACGAACAACAATTGCATGAGACTCAACCACCTCATTCAAGAGTTAATAGAAAAAGGGGAAGTAGACGTCAAATGTCATTCTAGGAACAATTACTTTCAAATATTCACCAACCTTATCCAAAATCATGTGAAAAGGAATGACAAAGGAAAGTAACAAGAGTACCACAATGCTAATTATACCTATGGTGACATGGCTCTAGGAACCCTCTCACAAGCTAATGATGATAGGGAAAATGTAGTCACTATACAAGGTGGGGAAAACAATTGTAATGTAACTACTCATCAAGGGAGAGTTACAATACAAGGATCCCAACCCAAACCTACAAATAAGACAATGAATGACTACACCATTGTAGACCAGTTGAAGAGGACTCTTGCCTTAATATCAATCTTAGAAAATGTTAAAATTTTCAACTACACATAGGCAAATAATTGAAAAGGCATTGGAAGGATCAATCCCAAATGACCTTGATCCAAATCAGTTCCAAGCAATGGTTGGAATAATAACAACTAGTAATCATTTAGTCTTTTTTGAGAAAAACCTTCCACTAAAGTCATTTCATAACCAAGCCCTATACATAAAGGTTAGTGCCCATAAGAGCATGATACAAAGAGTTTTGATAGATAATGGTGCATGTCTAAACATTTGTACCTTTAAATTCATCAAACAGTTGGGTTATTTAGATGGCATGATAGATAAAGCAAGGAGTATAACCATTAGGGCCTATGATGACCTTGAAATTAATTTTGAAGGAACAATCAAGCTACCAGTGTAGATATGACCAACCACTATGGAAACCACTTGTCAAGTGCTTCACCTTGGATTTCCATATAACCTACTCTTGGGATGCCCTTGGATTCACATAATACAAGTAGTCCATTCCACTTTCCACCAATTCCTAAAGTTTCCTCATGAGGGAAAAGAAGAGACTTTATATGATGATCCTGAGTCATTCTATTTTTGTGTAAATTTTGAAGAAAGGTATAATAAGATCCAATGCATACCTATAAATGACACAGACTTACACTCATTCTCATATATTAACCCTTCCACGCTTCCATCGACCTCAATCAATACCACATCAAATGAGAAACTAAAACTAGAAACCAACATACAAGTACTTGACATGGGTAATGGTAATTACCACTTTAACCAAGCATTTTGAATTGGTACTCCGACCAACACCTAAAATCTATGGAATTCTGAAAGAAATCAAGCCTATTTAGACAGTGCAAATGATTGCCAAACCCACAATTTTCACCAAGCGGGGAGACACGAAAGATGAAGACATATTAAAAGAGGACCAAGAAGAGCTAGAGCAACAAAAAAATGTTCTTTTAGACCCTAGCAGTAAAGGCTACCAGCTAGTTAAACAGATGGAATATAGTGGAATGGGTGGCCTTGGGCTACACAAACAAGGTAGGTGGGAGCCTATCATAGTGGAACAGAGAAAGAAAATATGGGACTAGGTTATGAGCCAAAAGATGTGGTTACTCCAAAAAAAAGATGAAACTCTTGTAAGAAATAATAAAATTCTTCTTGTGTTAAGGAACTTGATATCTACCATATCATGGACAATGATTTACCTATCGAAGACTTATTCAACAACTTTAGCATTGATATTCTCCCTCTCAATTTTATCAAAACTATTCCTAATATCTATTATCAGCCTAGAATGAACTCTAATAAATACAAATGGGACTCCACTTCAGTTATCACAAGGTATTGTTCCCCCACTTCTAGTCATGATGACCTAGACACCCAGTGGAAAAAAGATACCAGAGCTATACTGACCATTCTACCAAACCCTATAAGCTTCGAAAATAATGATGATAGCATCGCACTCTATTACTCACAACTGATAGATTGGGACCAATAACAACAGACACCTATTCTAGATCAATTCTAGAATGATGAGGCAATCAAGGAGTTCATGGGACTTTGAATAGACATACCAATAGGAGATCACAAATCAAGGTTTATCATGGAGCTCGAACATGATGCATACTTTGGTGGAGAGATTAAACCTTCTAGCTGCAAAAATGAAAAGGAAAATATAAAGATCAAAGTGAGATCTACTAGTGAAAACAACATTGTGGCTCTATCAGATCTAGAAAAGAAGAAATTAAAGGACCCATTTAAAGGTGAAAAAATCCTAGAGGCACCCAAATATGGAGGGTTCAATCTCCCCATATCTAAGTACCAAGTAAGATCAACACTCCTAGTAGTAGAAGAAGAGTCCATAAATGTTGACACCATAGAGAATCCAAAAATAACATACAATGTGGAATCACTTCATCGTGAAGAGAAAACAAATTTCACAACATTCATTAACGATAAAAAGGTAATTTTTTCCTAGACCTATGCTGACATGCCTAGACTAGATATGGAATCAAAGGTACATCATTTAGCTGTAGTCCCTATAATAAATCCTATCAAGCAAAAACTCAGAAAAATGCATCCTCAAATAACATTATTAGTAAAGGTCTAGAGTTAAATAAACTACTAGTTAGATGTTTTTTTTATTAGATCGACTGATTATCCATAATGGATATCAAATTTAGTACCTATGTCAAAACCTACTGGGTGCATAAGGATCTGCACAATTTTTAAAGACCTGAATAAGGCCTGTTAAAAAGATGACTTTCTATTTCCAAGTATTGACATGATCGTAGATCTCATAGTAGGGAATGATATTTTTTCCTTAATGGATGGTTTCTCCAGATATAACGAGATAACTATTTCTCTAGATGATCAACACAACTTTACTTTTGCTTCAATGGTGACCTCTTGTTGGAATATAATTCCCTTTCATCTAAAGAATGCAAGAGAAATGTATCAAAGAGAAGTGCCCACCATATTCCATGATATGATACACATTATCATGGAGGATTTTGTGGTTGATATTATAGAAAAGTCCATAAAAAGGGAAGATCACTTACCAAATCTTGCAAGGGTGCTTGATCGGCTTGAACAAAATAATCTGAGACTCAACCTTAAGAAGTATGTGTTTGGAGTAACATCTAGAAATATGTTAGGATACATAGTGTTAAGAAGGGGAATTGAAGTGGATCATGTAAAAATAAAAGTTATACTAGAGATGCCTCCACCAAAAACACTAAACAACTAGGGATTTTATAGGGAAAGTTGCAATCTATTAGGTGATTTATCGCACAATTGGTAGAAAAATTTCACCCTTTCACTCGTACTCTATACAAGGACATCACCTTCAAGTGGGATGGGGGATGTTACCAATCATTCCAACAAGTTAAGGAGTACCTACTTACTCCTCCTGTACTCATGTTTCCTACAACAAATAAGGAAATGATGCTCTACATGTCTACCACACAAGCAACATTAGGAGCTCTCCTAGCCCAACTAGATGATAACAACAAAGAAAGAGAAATCTACTACATCAACAAAACACTGGTGGGCTTTGAACTGAACTACTCACCCATTGAAAGAGCATGTCTCTCAATCGTATCTGTGACACAAAATCAAAGACACTACATCTTAAACAAGAAGGTAAAGTTGATTGCAAAAGTAGACCCACTCAAGTACTTACTAGCAAAGGTATCCCTAACATGCTGAATTTCCAAATGGGTGATGATCTTGACTAAATTTAATATAGATTACGTGAATAGAAGAGCCATCAAGGGATAAATCATAATAGACTAGTTAGCCAAAGAACTCATAGATTATCACAAACCTATCATAGTGTACTTTCCAAATGATAGTATCTTGATGATAGAAGAGATAGGCCATTGGATTCTATACTTTGACAAGTCCTACACTCAGCATGGCTCTACAACAGGTGTTCTATTTCTCACTCTATAGGAAGATATCATGCCCAAGGCATATATCAACATAAACACTGAAGAAAACCCTCGAGTAATATACTTTGCAACATCTTTGACAGAGACAAAGCAACCAGAGTTTCGAGACTTCTTTATAAAAAGACAAATATACTTTGCATGGTCATACGCCGACATGCCTGGGCTGGATCTAGACCTTATATTGCATCATCTACCATTATAGCCAAGCATTAAGCCCGTCAACCAGAGGCTAAAAAAGATGCATCCACAAATCGCTCTACTAGTCAAAGATGAACTTAAGAAACTATTGGATGTTGGATCCATCAGTTCCATAGACTATGCAGAATGGATTTCAAATCTTGTTTTAGTAACCAAACCATCTGGGGGAATTCACATTTGTACATACTTTAGATATATCAACAAGGTATGGGCTAAGGATGACTTCCCTTTGCCAAACATTGACATGATAGTGGACCTTATAGCAGGATATGAGATGCTATCCCTTATGGATGGTTTCTCTAGGTATAATCAAATCAAAATTGTAGCTAAGGAACAACATAAGACAACTTTCACATGTCCATGGGGAGCATATTACCATAATGTTATGCCTTTTGGGCTCAAAAATGTTGGAGCTACATATAAACATGCAATGACAACTATATTCCATGACCTTCTACATACTCTCATGGAAGACTATGTTGAAGATCTAATAGAAAAATAATTAACAAGAGTAGATCATTTGAAAGTATTAGATAAGATATTCCAAAGACTTGAAAATTACAAAGTAAGGCTAAATCCAAAAAAATGTGTCTTTGGCATTAAATCAGGAAAACTTCTAGGATATATCATTTCTAGAAGAGGCATTGAAGTGGACCCAACAAAAGTAAAGGCTATAATGGAAATGCCTCCACCAGCCAATATCATTCCACTAAGAACACTACAATGGAGACTACAATTTATCAGATGCTTCATAGTACAATTAGTAGACAACATACATTTATTCCAACATTTTCTCAAAAAGGGGTACAATTTAAATGGACACCCAAATGCGAAGAAGGTTTTCAAAAGATCAAGGATTACTTGCTTACACCATGTGTGTTAATGCTGCCTATAGATACCCAACCTTTGATACTCTCTATTTTAGAAACTCAATCATAGATAGGAGCCTTACTTGCACAAAATGATGATGAAGATCATGAAAGGGAAGTGTACTATATCATCTATACTTTGGTGGGATATTAACTAAACTACAATAACATATAATGTGCCTATCTTTCAGTAGTCTTTGCTACTAAAAAACTTAGGCACTATATGCTAAACCACCAAACCATGATGGCCACCAAGATAGATCCTCTGAAATATATCCTAAGTAAAGCAAAACTAGTAGGCTGATTGGATAAATGGGTAATGATACTTAGTGAATATGACATCCAGTATGTAGAAAGAAAAGCGATAAAAGGGAAATATATTGCAGACCAATTGGAAAACACACCAATTAAAGATGACCATCCTCTAGTGGTGGATTTTCCTGATGAGTTCATCTTCACCATTGAGAAAGGAACCACATGGAAATTATACTTTGACAGGTCTTACACTAATCATGGTTCAGGCACTGGTATACATTTTGTTACACTACAAGGCAACACTATTCCCAAGTCATTCAGAATTTATTTTGCTTGCACAAACAACATAGCGGAATATGAGGCCCTTGTGAAATGATTAAAAATGGTAGTCCAATGGAAGATTAAGAGTTTACATGTTTATGGAGATTCTCAGCTAGTAGTCTGGAAATTCAATGATGAATATGAAACTAAAGATGATAAAATTGCCCCCTACAAGCGCATGGTAGACATTTTTAAGAAATACTTTGATAACATCAGCCTTCAACAAATACCCCACATTCAGAACAGGGTAGTAGATGCTATGGTAACCATTGGTTCATTATTAGATATACCTTGCCACATGCCTAAATACAAGTATTTGGTAGAAAAACTTCTGGTTCCTTCCTATGACATCCAAAATTATATGATGGTATGTGATATTGTTGGTCCTACTTCCCCTTGTTACAAGGACATATATGACTACCTCCATGCCCAAGTCCTACCCTTAGACCTATCGAATAACTAGTGTAGGAAATTTATCCATAAGTCTTCCAAATATACCATCATTAGATATACCCTTTATAGATGTGCCTTAGATAATACCTTATTGAGATGTCTCGATGCTAAAGAAGCACAAGAAAACTTAAGTGTGGTACATGAGGGTATCTATGGATCCCACTCTAGCAGTCCTACCTTAGCCAAGAAGATTATGAGACTAGGTTATTACTAGCCTCCTATGGGAAAAGACTCATATATCTTTGTCAAGAAATGTTGACAGTGCCAGGTACATGGAGACTTGATACACACACCAGCATATGAGCTATGCCCAATAACTTCACCATGGCCCTTTTCCCAATGGGGACTTGACCTCATGGGTAATATACACCCTCCATCTTCCAATGGCCATAAGTTCATCATAACCGCCACCGAATTCTTCACCAAATGGACTGAGGCTATTCCTATGACCTATATTACTGATACACAAATTTCCAAGTTTATCCTAAACTACATAATCTATCGGTATGTTCCTCAATCCATCATCAAGAATAATGGTCATCCATTTAAACACCTAGAAGTCTGCCATCTCTATGAATAATTTCATATCCAAGATCACTTTTCCACTCCATATTATGCATAAGGTAATGACCAAGAAAAGGCGTCTAACAAAACAATCATCAGAATCCTCAAAAAGACTGTCAATGACACTGGTCAGGACTGACATCTATAGCTAAATCCTACCTTATGGGCTTACTACATAAGCATCTACAATCCCACTGATGCCACTCCATACTCCTTGGTATTCAGTTCTAAAGCTATCTTACCTTTTGAGGTTGAAATTCCTTCCCTAAGGGTATCTTTGAAAGGTCATATTGATGATGAAGCATATCGTGTGTCATGACTACATGAGTTAGAATTATTATATGAACAAAGACAAAAGTCACTAGATCATCTTCAAGCATATCAAAATCATCTTTGTTGCAACTATAATAGGAAATTTATGAATCGACATTTTGACATTGGTGACTTGGTATTAATGGAGAACCCGAAGAATCAAGCTAAAAGAGAAAAGCTAGGCAAGTTTGAACCAAACTAGTTAGGGCCTTACATTGTTACAGAAGCCTTTGGATCAGGAGCATATCAACTCTCAACCCCTAAAGGAGAACCACTTTTTTCACCAATCAACAACCTTCATTTGAGGAGGTTCTATGCATAGCTTTTGAGAACCTTGTCTTAATCATAAAAATACAATAAAAAACAAAAATAGAAAAACAAAACAATTGTTACCTTGATGAAAACCTGACAAACAAGCATCTTTGTAAAACCAAAAAAATTGAAAAATCAATAAAATAGTAAAGATAAATAATCCGTCCAATATCGAAAACCACTTCAGTGGTGCTATGGATAAGTACCATGGTGAAAAACTAGAGAAAAGGTGCCATGTGTAGTCAACTTCACTCCTTCATCTACCATCATTCTAATCAGAATTTTCTACCATCACCCATAATAAATGGTTGTCCTATCCATAACTTGGAATGATTGACGTCAAGACCATTCCATCTATTTCAATCCATCCTATAGGTCTTATACCCGACTGGGGGAAAATATTCGATCGACATCATTTGGACCTTCAACTTACCATCCCAACATCAAAAAATGTCCTGAAAAAACTCAAAAACATCATAAAATGTCCTTAAAAAAATCCAAAATCATCAAAAAAAAAAAACTTCCAAAAAGACAAAAAATCAAAACATGTCAAAAATCCCAAAAAATATAGTCAGAGTCAGTTATGTCAAGTCATTCGTAGACATAGTTGAACTACAAGGTCTCTACATGTATAACATAGGCAAGGCCATCAATCAATGAGCCCTCCAGGCCACATTAGGTCAGTCCATTAGGGTTTATGACATTTATTATCACACACGTCACATATCATTAGCTTAAGCACATATTTATCAATCATTTATGTCAGTCAAAGTTAGTCGAACTACGAGGTCTCTATGTGTATAATGTAGAAAAGGCCATCAATCAATGAGCCCCCCAACCACACTAGGTTAGTCCTTTAGGGTACATGTCATGTCATACACTGTCAACACACACACACAGTAGTCAAAACATTAAGAAAAGTCATGCATCAACAAACCAAACATGCCAACAATGTCATCAAGTCACACCGAGCAAATTTCCAAAACATTCAAAATTTTGTCTTATACAAGATGTGTCCTTCTTGACAACAAACATCATCAATCATCATAGCCTTATGCAGCTTGTGGCATCAATGACATCAAGCTTAATGTCTTATACAATATGTGTCTTCTAAAAATAGGCTTCGTCATGCCTTACACAAATAGTCACAAAATCAAAATCAGACTCAACGTCCTATATGGTATGTGTCATCTTTGACATCAGGTTATGTCAAACAATCAAACAAGAAACAACAAATCCAATTTTGGAAAATATTTTTATTGGCTTTTGACTTTTTTACGGCTTATTTGCTTTTATCTTATTGGCTTTGTCTTTGAATTTGGTTAATAGATTTCTCAAGGATGTCCCATGAAGGATTTAGAGAAGCAAAGATGTTTGCGAACTATTTTTTTTCTTTGATTGTTGTTTCTCAACTATATTTTTAAATTTGTTTATAAGTTAGGTTAATAAATTTCTCAAGGATGTGCCATGAAGGATTTAGAAGAGCAATAATGTATCCTAACTATGTCTTTTTCTTTGATTGTTTTTTGTGGTTTGTCTTGATAAAAAAGATTGGGGCAATTTTTCCCTTAGTATGCGTCCTGACACTCCTTGTCTGTGACTATATGTTTTCGCATGTGGATGAATTTTTACACTATAGTCTATCTCATATCATGGTGTGTACTATCCATTTGGGTCATGTCCCACCCGATGAATATTCAATGCAAGGATTAGTTTATATTTGGAAAAATATCGAAGATCATACAACCATTTTTTAGTACTAACATTTTGAATTATCCATGTTAATATTTCTTCTATTCTACATAATGACGGAGTCCAGTGACACACAAAAAAAATTCAATAATCTACATATACATACATTTTACAGCCATTATGTAGATATTGTCATATGTCTATATAAAGTACACCATAAATCTATGTTGCATTTCAAAATAAAATAAAAATATGCATATCCATCGCATTTAGATAAACATGACATACATGCATTTACCAATTGTAAAATTTTGTAAAATATGCATACATCCACCACATTTCATATCATTGGCATAAGCATAGAATATACTCATCACATCATGTGTCAATACTATGCATCCATCATCATATAGAATAAGCATATCATTATTTAAATCTATCATCATATCATCATGTAAATACATCATCATAAGAAATGAATCATCATAATACAAAAATCATAAACCATATCATGTGCATACAACATCTAGAAACTGCATAATCATATAGAAATAAACTGCATTGTAATATAGAACAATTGCAAAACATATCATCAGTGCCAAAAATGATATATATCACTTAAAATAATATGTGTCACAATACAATGTCAGAATGTAATCAATAAAAAGGGAGCTCGCAGGCTCTATGAAAAAAGTACAATGTCTATAAATATAACATGTCATTGTGTATTGCTACCACTTCTCCCATGTGTTGTATATGGGGGTGACTGATGATGAGGTTCTTGTTGTGTAGAAGAGGGCATGTCATATGGTACTATCCTTGGTGGTCCTAACACACCCTCTATACTCTATGTCTGACTGTGAGATCGCCTCTGAGAACTTCCACTATGTGCCTATGAATAGCTAGGACCTCGTCTCTTATGTGGAACCTTTGCCTCATATAGGTCTTTGTAGTACCTCTCCCTATCACCAGCTCAGACTAACTCCTAAGAAAATGCTGCAGTCAGTCCAATGCATAAAGCTCTCTGCTCCATAAACTGTCTCTCTATCTCCCATCATCAAGCAATTTCTTGGTCCTTGTCCAAGAAGGCATTGTCTCTCTACATCTACAAAGCATCATGCTCTATAGTAGGTACCCTCACCCTCTCATCCATGGCCTCTACTATATTGTCCCTAGGAACCTCCTCATCTCATTGTGGTCTCTCCTCCACCTCTGCATCCTTGTCCTCCACAAACCTATCTTAGAGCTCTCTCTCTTGCTCCCCCATCACCTCCTCCTCATCCTCATCATTGACACCATAACCTAATAGACTGACGAGGACATCAATCTCCATATCATCTCAACCAGCCTCCTCATCTACATGCTCCTCTCCTGCTGTCTCCCCAACTGCATGATCTCCTCCAATCTCTGCCTCTCCACCACCACCAAGGTCTAACATAGGAATATCCTCACCCTCCCCCTCTGCCTCATGAATAGGTTATAGCTGACCTCCATGACCACCTCTCCTCCCTCATCAACCCCATTGACCACCTCTACCACCTCCACCCCTACCATCATCACCCCCTCCTCTACCACCCCTTCCTCCAACCCTATCTCCACATTTACCCCTAGGCCCTGTCCCCCGTTTCTCAACCAGAGCCAACTGATCTAGGTTTGTATAAGGAATGGGCTTGTGAACTTCCCACCATGCATCAAATGCTGTTGTCATACCAAGATTTACTAAACCACCCCTCCATCCCCACTACATAGGTTGTAAAGCTTGAATTTCTACCTCTATTGTAGCTATAGGAATCATAGGCCCCCATAATGGAACCTCTCTGAAAGATCAGGAAAACTAAACTTGGCCTTGAGGCTCATCCTAAACCTCTTTGAACTATCTCAAGACTCGGTTAGGAAGGTGCCTCTCAATAATATGTACACTCAACACTGTCCTCCCAATCAAATGTTGAGTCTATCGACAAAATGGCAAGTTCCTATCCTCATTTTACCATCGACCAGAGTCCATATATGGCCTCCAAGTAAACTGAACTAGAGTATCTAAAGCATGCCTCCAATACCTAGTATCGCCAACATGACTTTGTGTAATGTTTCTCACATAACATAAAACATAAGGAGATCTATCATCCCAATTAGAAGTAACTGGGCGAGGAAACACAACAATCTGTTCCCATGCCCAGACCATAAGAAGGGTGGTACCATAGCTCATCAACTATGCATCTGTGTAAGCTATATCATGAAGATGGAAATACAACATGGCCAGTAAACATGGCCCCGATGCATAGAAAACCTCCCACTCTAACATACCTACTAACATCTCCTCCCACCCAACAGGAAATCCATGACCTTGATGGTTAGGAATATCTATACCCACAATCAATGTACATAGCATACAATCAATACACTCATATCTCTCTATGAGTACATGCCATCTAATCACATACTGCTCAATTCCTAGCTGTCTAATATCATCATATACATAAAATCTAGTAATCTCACTATATCCCCTCTTGGTATCACACATCAGCCACTCCCCCCTGAGGGCAATCTCAAAATCCTATACACATCCTCTAAAGTGGCAGTTGCCTCTCCAGTAGGAAAATGAGAAGAGGAGGTCTCATAATTCCACCTCTCACAAAGTGCAGTCAACATACCTCTATTCACCAAAATCATGGGCATAGTACAAACATGGTGCAACCCTAATCTCCAAATCAAGCATGTCTCAACACTTTGTAGGTCATCTCTAAGCTTGTATGTCAATGGATGTGACTACCAGGTGTATATCGGATATAATATAACTTTCAAAGGCATCAAATACTATGTATCAAAAAAAAGATCATTTATCTTTGTATCATAATTTTTTTCAAAATTTTGATAGTCAAATGCGTCGATTCAGAATCAAATGCGGTGCACAATCTCAAATGCGTCAATCTAATTTTCAAATGTGTTGCATACGCATGCACATGCATTAAAACATTTCAAATGCATCACAAAAACAAAAACACCTACCTATCAGAGAGATGAGCCATTTTATTTGAAAATGCAGTGTACTTATTACTGCATGCAAATGTGATGTGTAAATACAATTGCCATGTAAAAACCTACATGCGAAACTATTAAAATAAAATGTGGTGTAATAATGCATATGTGGTGCAACCTATATCACATTTGTTGATTCCCTAAACATGGCCTAAATGACCTAGACATATTTTTGCATAGGCGTCGTTCCACAAGCACATGTGCCACATATGAACGCATATGCATTAATTGTCAAGTGACGCATCTGTAAATTAAATTTTAAATTCCTAGAAAAGCGTAAAAATCAAAATTTTAAAAGTTTGTCCAGGGGTACATACCTGCGGTCCTACGTCGGTGGGGCATCTGAATGTCTGTATGTGATATCCACGATGCTCAATGTACAGAATGGGCAACATCGTCACTGTAGGTTCAGAGCTCAAATCAAGTTTTTTCAATTGTTTGGGGTGCAAATGAATTGATTTTCACACCAAATCCTATTTATACCTAGGGTTTTGGAGGGTTTTCTATCAAGCCTTCTATACTTGATGAGTAAACTGCCTGTTAGGTCTCAAAAATGCTAGTCTGAAACCACAAGAGGTTGCCTAACTCTTGATACATTTTTTGGCTAATGTGCAAGGCCCAATGATGAATTTGAACCTTATTCTCTTCAGGCTCTGCCAGACCTAGGTGGGTGTACCTATGCAAGTGAAGTAGACTTAGATTGTGTTTCCTACTTAATCAATCTATCCACAATGGCAATTTAACAATGGAGAGATGTGATCCTAATTTGGTATAAATTGTATAAGCAATATCAAGGTAAGATTTAATATGTTTAGTTAACAGATGTGAAATTTAAATTTGGTATGATCAAACTAAACAAAAATGGGTGAGACCAGTTCCTTGTTGGGTAAAATGGAGTTAGATGAAAGTCTATGATGAATGACTTCTATTTGGCATACAAATATTAGTTTATAACTTGTATAAACATGCAAGAATGTAATTACCAAGTTCTTCTTAGTGATCCAAATGATACTTCCAAATTAATGTGAATGACTAGAATGATTTAATCTTTACTTGAAAGAACCAATTAATCATACCACATGAGTACATCAAATGTGCATCGATAAATTGAGTATATACTTGATATATCAATTTAATTAACAAAGAAATATCATCCTTGGAGACAACTTAATAATATTTTCAATTAATTCAACAAACAATTGATACCAGTATGATGCCACAAAATCAAAGATCTTTCATTAACTTCTCCAAAATTTATTCATGCATCAAGGTCTTCACTATATAATCTATATGATAAAAATTTTAAATGTATTTTTTGTATAATTCCTACCCTAACTCCTAAATTCTCCTTCTTGATGATACAATTTTATTTACATATATACATTGCTCCTTTTAGAGCTATGACCCTTTTCTCATCCATTCGCGGCAGCTCTTCATTTAATTATCTTCCGTAAAATAAAATATTTAATTAGTTTCCTTTAGAAAATTAAATATTTTAATCTTTATTGTCTTCATTTCACAATAATTCTTTTGCTATAAACTTCTCATCCATTTTCACCCACTGAATATAACTTGGGTAAAAATGATTATCCACCTTTTAACTCCTTTGGTAGAAAATGTTTTTCCTCCTAATGAGAATATTTTACCTTATATTTAATTTATGCATCTTTATTTCAGCTTGAAATACTCTTTGAGTAATAATAATCTTCCTGAAAAAATAAAGTATTTCATAATAGTTTAGTATTAATCATTTCGCCAACAATTTCTCATTCATATTTACATTTGGGGAAAATATTTCTCTTTGTATTTGACCTATGTGCATTCACTATATTTACACGGTGAAAAAATAACTCGTCCCTTTATATCCACTCAAACAATTATCTCCCCATATAAAAAATATTAGTGTCTCTTATTTTGTTTCATCTTCACCACATCCATGTCAACAATTCATTTCACTGCGTACCCACTAATGCATTTCAGACCCCTCATAGTAATGCGGGAATGCTCACCACTCAACCGCACAGTCATTAGGTTTTTCTAGTGGGACCGCGGTATTCGCCTCTTAGCCTTTGATATTCATTTGTTGGTCGATATCTCTATATAGTAGTTCTTCATTCACATTACAGGCTAATTCCTCTGCTCGAACAATGTGTTTTTCTATTCCCTTAGACTCTAGCATGCTATCTTCACGTGATCATGGCTTTTAATTTTCTATTCGCTGCCATGCCATTCAATTTCGACTAACACCAATTCATCACTTATTATTATCAGGGAATGCCACCTGCAATATAAATTTCCTTCTTATTATGTGTTCATGGTGTAGCTTTTTCCCATGGTCTCGATTCCATCCTATTGAAACTTTATTCCTTTCCCTCATATCAAAATAATTATTACTATTCTCTCAGGAACATGGCCACAATGAAACTAATGCTTGCTATCCATTCACGTCATTTCTTCAATGTTTTGTTATAAGAATTCATATATGCTCCAATTGTTTGACCAATCTGGATGCTCAAGTAAGTTGCAAAACAATTTTACCATGAAATTTGTAGCCCATGTCAATCACAGAAGAACCCTTGGCTATCTTCTCTTTAATCTCTTTGTGCACAATATTGTATAATAAATAGTATGTTGAAGGGTCCAAATTGTACTTAGTATCTAACCCTGATATATTCCCACCAACATCATATTTTACAAATGCTATGGTAGCAACAGTAAATGTAGCTTTGAACACAACATACATGATAACATGATTTTGATCACCAAGCAAGCCACTTGCTCACCACCAGACATTATTAGTTTTGGAAGATATAATCATTTATGCATCATTTAATAATGGATGGCATTGTAAAACATTGACAATTAGAATATACAACACTTGCCACACTCCATAGGCTATAAGAGGAACAAAGAATAGCC
This sequence comes from Sequoiadendron giganteum, assembly GCA_007115665.2. NCBI lineage: Eukaryota > Viridiplantae > Streptophyta > Pinopsida > Cupressales > Cupressaceae > Sequoiadendron > Sequoiadendron giganteum. Next base: position 307,350,224 of record CM021110.1, read on the forward strand.
ATGTCCGTAGTGAAGCTTCATCATCAATAGTGGGCCATAGGAATCCAAGAATATTTGTTCGATGTGCATCAATAGGAAATATACTTGCAGTCCACCGTATAACAAATAATACAATCCCTCAGAGAAGGTGTCTCAAAACATTGAGAATTTTGTCAAAACAGCTAAATACAATACTGCATCACCAAAAAATTATTTTCCAAGCCAAGGGACCTTCTGCCTATCCTCTTATATCATCTTTAATCAAAATTCCTTGTTTTTTCTATAAAAACCTTTTGTGAGTAACAATGTTAGGAAGCAATTTCAAATTTTATTTTCATTTATTCCTCCTTGGGGTTGCCTTTAGCCATAATAACATTATTCCCTTGATTGCATAGCTTTGCCTAACTTACCATTTCACAGAGGGCTTGAATTATGACCTTTCCAGCTAGAATACTTGGAGTAGAGCTTTTGTCCTTATTTTATTTTCACAACATTTAACAATTCTTCACAAGTTCCACATTATCCTTTTGCAAAGAGCACAGATAATAGTGTGGTAGAATTGCACCCATATAACTTTATTCTTATTAAGAGTTCCAAAGTTTGGTCTGTTATGCTTTTCTCACATAATCCTCTAGTTAAATTGGTGCATTGAGAGCATAAACCCCAATAATTGAACTTCATGGCACTTCACCCCTTTTAACTATTCCATCAAAAATGCATCTTAAAGTGAAGTGGATATTCAACAGATTTATGTTTTCTGACCCCTTTTTTCTATGATAAAATGAATGAAGTGGCCTCCAAAATCATTTTGGAAAGTTGGTCAACATCTCTCTCAACCATCTTCTACAAAATTGCACCTATCAAACTATGTAAAATACATTCGGTTTTGGTTTTGAAAAAATATCAGATCATGCCCTTAATTTCTAAAACTTGACATGGAGGTAGATTTTGGTAGAGAGAATCAAAGGAACCAATCATTTTGTGATGAAACTTTCTTGGTCACTAAATATTTCCTTCCAAAGTTGATCATTTTAACAAATTTTACTATTTGTAAGCCTTTGCAGAGCCCTTCAACTTGGCCTTTTGAATTCCTATCAAAATTGATTGTTCAAAGCTTAAAATTGGTAGAGATAGTCACATATGGTAGATGAACATGTCTATAAAGTACGTTTTCTTGAAATTGTACTGACTTCATTTTGTAATTTTTCAAAGTGAGCCACTTAAGCAGATTTTTCAACTATACTTCTGAGTGTGAATTAATTTTTTGAATATGGGAACCTAAAATTTGCATGAAATTTTAGGCTCCAACACTACCAACTTCCAACATCCATTTCTTCACCAGATCACCTTGAAATCAATTTCTTTCACCACCATCGAACTTCTGACTATCAAATTACCTAATCGGGACAATTTCCAATTTTTTTATTTTTTTTTAAATTGTCATTTTTCCCGAGGGGCATACCCTAACCTATTTCACACTGGGCCACGATAGGGGCATGATCTAAATAATTTTCTTTGACACAAAGGCTGAAACGACATTGTATCAAAGAGGGGCAAACTGTAGACACTGAAAAATTGGTCTAGACCTGCGAACACCATTTTCGACATAATTTTAATGTTCATGGTCATGATTAAATAATGTTAATTATTTAATTAATTTCTAAAGGCACCCTTCCACTATTGATTTAATTAACATTAATTATTTAATTAATTCATTACAACCTTTATTCAACCTTGATTAATTAAATAAATCTTAATTATTTAATTACGTCACTAATTAATTAATCGCATTTCTGAATTAAATAATTTATTATTTAATTTATCCTTTATCACAATTTTGACTATAATTAAATATTCATTTCAAATTATTTAATTATTCAATTAACCTTTTTGATGGTCAATTAAATAAATATTTATTTATTTAAATTAAATCTCTTGATTTCGAATGTTAAATTAAATAATCATTTAATTCATGAATATTATTATTCTTTGAATATTTGTTTGATTAGATAATCACCTAGTTATCTAATTATTCACTCATCACTTGACTCAATATCTATTTAAATCAATCAATTATCTCTCGATTTAATATCTAATCATCTTTATGAAAAGACTCTCTGTCATAACTAATCAGTTATTTAGTTAAGACTCTTATGAATGTAGATATTTATTAATTAAATATCTTTATTTAATTAGTTAATTTATGTGTGCATTCGAACAGATCATTGTCTTTATTCTATCTTTATCCTTTTCATGCAGATACATTAAAAATCTAAGGGCAAGAATACTATCATGGAAAAATGGAGAAGGAGAACAAAGATTATTCATGGATTCACATCAATCTTTGGTGAGATTTTTTTATGTTTTAGCTATTTCCTTTGTTCTTTGTTGTTTAATGTAGGTTAGTTTGAGTTTAAATGCTTTGTATTGCTTTAATCTTTCTTTCTAACTTTCCTACATTACATTTGGAACTGCATCTTGCAACACAAATTTGTTAGAAATCCAAAAATCCTCTTATCTAATTCCAAGGGATCAAATTTGAGGGTAGATGTATGCCCCCCCTTGATTTCGCTTGCTTTACGGAGGTGGAATCATGGTAGCAATCTAGCCACATCGAATGAGTACATGCATATAAGAGGTAATTTCCAAGTACCATGTCACATAGCGATAGGTGAGTGATGATGTACGGTGTGAAAAAATGATTCTGACGCAACAAACGACATAAAAAAAAAGCTCACTAGCACCCGATATGTTGATTTGAATGAAAAGCGCACTAAAAAGTTCTAACGTGGTAAAGGTACAAATGTGCATGTATGTAAAATGAGATTGAGTTAAAAGGAAGAAAAATAGAGTATCTTGTCACTTACTTGTTGATTTACCTTTTGTAGCGTTGGAGTGATGAGGAGAGAATGAGAGGATGTCGAGCACACATGGATTCACACCTGCTAGATTGGATGCATTGCAGGACCAGGTAGCCAGTGGTGAGTGACAACATGAGGTGAGTTGATTCAGAAGCCTTTGCTTTCTGATTTTTTAAATATGGGATGAATTTAATGCATAGATAGGTTAGATTAGGATCTTGGAAAACAAGTTTGCAAAGTATCCCTTTTGTTCACAAAGTGTCCCTATTGTTCGCAAAGTGTCCTATATCTTCGTGAAGTGTCCTTTTTGTTCGCAAAGTGTCATGTTTCTTTACGAAGAGTCCGAAAAGGGTTCTAAAGTGTCTTTAGGAAAAGAAAACTAGAACAAAATTAGCACATTTGCATGATGAATTAGAGTAGAATTGAAGAGATTAAATTATTTAGATAGCATATTTCGATGATTTTGATAGCTACCCACACGATCTCGTCAGCGTCTCGGTAGGAGATAGTTGAGTTTCCTTAGAGACTTAGCTCTCACATTGTCAGCAGTAGAGACAGAGCACCTTCAAGAGGTAGGGATATACTGGGTGTACCTCATTCCCCCCATAAGGTACCATGATGTGATGCTAATGGCATTGTGTGAGCGTTGGAATGTCGATATTTGCACCTTCGATCTACCTACAGTAGAGATGACCATTACCTTAGAGGGTGTACATATGATACTCTATGTCCCTAGTTAGGAGCGAGTGCACCTCTAGAGGGGTTAGTATTTCCATGAGAAGTGGTCAGACATGTAGTACTATCTTGACAGACCAGTCCATGATGAAAGAGTGGCCAGATGAAATGATCTAGCCATTCTACTTTATTCATGAGCGCTAATAGTGAGGGGGATCATGATGCACACTATAGCATTGGTCCTCCTACTAGATGGATTAGAATCACACCTCGAGGGTGGGCTAGTGCACCTTGTAAGAGGGATGGCAGAGCATCAGATAGTGTATTCCCAAGGATGGTGCATCTTGGCTCATTTGTATTGTGACCTTGGGCGATTTGTCTTTTGGGAGCTGGATAGTATGGTACATTGTACACTTCTGTAGGTGTGGTGTCTAGAGCATATCACATGTACCAGGACGATTGGCTTCCCATGTTTGATACTAGTAGGCTATCCACATGCATTTGGCTACCCACTTTGACGACTATGGAAGTACGTTGATCTAAAATTTTGGAGGGTAAGATTTGATTGACTAGAGGAGGATGGCATCCTATGAAGACCATACTAGCTTGTACTACAATGGCCAGATCACACCAAACAACTAAGGAGACTATAAATGGATAGGTTTTTGGTGGGGTGACATGATTATATAGTGTGGCCAAACACCACCCCAGCCACAATCATCATTTAGGAGATCCATTCAAGGTGCCAAGAGACTAGGTGATATAAAATAGTTCACACTAGATGTTGTCATCTAGAGTGACTCTGACTATTCTGATTATGATTAGCCACCGATGAATGACGCAAATGATGTTGGTGCCATGTGGGATCATGAGGAGTGGTGGATAGCATCACGACTAGATTTAGTGTTTCCAATGGATGAGTCAGTGGGGGATGTAGGACCTATACCAGATGAGGGAGATGAGAGGGAGGACAGAGCCAATGAGACATGATACAAGGTTGTATATATATTTACTGACATTATCGATGATGAGTATGATGAGGATGCAGAACCAGATTATGATGGATAGGAGGGAGAGGAGGAGGAGGAGGATAGAGTTGAGGAGCCACCCTTGAGTGATGACGATGAGGCAATATCTAGGGACTGATATGAGTGGGGAGAGGTCTCACCTATCCATATGACTAGATCTTGGACAATAGCAGTGGTATGCATGAGCACTTATAGTCAAGGGGAGGTTAGCATATCATCCATGCCCCCTACATAGGATGAGGTGGACATTGCTCATCCCACCAGAGATATAGGTGATGATATTTTAATTTTGATATATGTACATTATATTATGATGTATGATTTGATGTATATATATATATATATCATGGTATGTACTTATTAAATTTTGTTTTGATCTTGTAGGGCCCTCAGAGGATTGGTGAGAGCTCTACCATTAGATAGACATGAAGATAGTGTCAGCATCTTTTGTTGAAGAGGAGATGGACTTTGATTATGTACCCCCACTGATTTTAGAGCGAGATCCAAAGATGTTTAGAACCTTTGCAAGACTATGGGAAAAATATGAGGCCTGAGGAGACATATCCACTGAGTCAGAGCTGCACCATAAGCACAACTGTCATAGACTCCATCAAAGGTGGAGAGACTAGAGAAAGAGGTAGCATGACTATAGGCAGAGAGGATTAGATAGTTGGAGAGCAGCGAGTGACACTCGTAGAGATTGAGGGGATGGAGGTTGCACTCAGATTCAATGGATCACAATCATAATCACACACGACCATCTAGCATCATCCTACTACTCATGCAACATGAGTACCAGATCCTGAGGGATCTGGTAATCACAGTCCACAGTGACATTGTATATTATGATGATATCTACAAAAAAACTTTATATATATATATATATGCATTTTTATGAACATTACATAGTGTGATTTAATGTGTGGATGTTAAATATCAATGTGATTAATTAAATATGATTATTCAATTAATTTCTACTTGCTTTAATAAGATTTATGTGATCTAATTAAAAATTAGTATAGTTTCAAATGAGATACAACATAAAGAGTAAGTATGTTATGCACTTATTTTTCAGTAACATGACACGCAAGAAGAAAAATTGAATAGTATGAAATCTAAAGCAATTATAAAGTGAATTAAATAATCACTTTAGTTTTCATGACACATGCATAACAAATAGTCAAGAATGAAGTAATGAAAAAGCCCAGAGGATATAATCCAATAGCTTGAACAACACTACTCTATAATTCATACCATTCAAAAAGGGGATTAGACATAATACTGATGAAAGTGCATGATATTAGTGAGGTCTTTAAGAGGAGTGTCATCACATTTGGTTAAGGTATAAGCACCATATCCGTAATTCATATTAACCACATAGGGGACTAAACAATTAGGACAAAACTTGCCTTTATCAGCATAGTCGGTGGTAGTATTAAGTTGGTTTTCATATTAAACCAAATCACCTTTATTATATATCCGAGGAATAACACCTATATCATGTTTGTGTTGCAATTTTTTAGCACAAGCTTGAAGATTCACAAGAGTGTTGATGCATTGTTCATCAAGAATTTCAAGTTTGTGTGATTGTTGTTCTGCATAGGTGTCATTATCAACAAGACCTTGGAGAGAAATCCACAACATGGGGATTTCTAACTCTAAAGGTAGGATAGCCTCAGTACTGTAAACAAGGTTGAAAGGTGTATTTCCCATAGAAGAGTGAACACTTGTGAGATATGCCCATAACCCATATTGCAATTGTGTATGCCAATATTTTTGGTTTTGGTTAATAGTATTCTTAAGGATTTGTTCTAGGATTTTATTAGTAATTTTGGCTTGACCATTACATTGTCGATAGTAAGGTGTTGAAAATTGATGTTGAATATGAAAGGTCTTGAGAAACTGCTTCACATTATTATTTGAGACTAACGTAGAAGGAAAGACAAAGCGAGTGATGATGTGTTCCAATAAGAAATGGCATATCACCTCAATAGTTGTAGATTGGAGGGGAATAGCTTCCACCCATTTGGTGAAATAATTGGTAGCGGTAATGATAAACATATGTCTAGCAGAAGAAGGTGGTGAGATTTTTCCAATTAGGTCCAATCCCCACACAGAGAATGACCAAATAGGAATTTGGGTATGAACCTCAGAAGCAAGAGCATGGATCAAATGCCTATGTTATTAGCATTGATGACATCACTTAATATATGCATAGTAGTCCTTCTCCATGTGTTTCCAGTAATAACCCATGTGAAGGAGCTTTTGCATGAAGGTTTTTCCTCCAAAATGTCCTCCACAAGTGCTAGAATGGGCTTCTTCGAGGGCAATATGACTTTCAGCTTCCTTGAGACATCGCAGAAGAATTCCATCAAAGGATCTTTTGTACAATGTATCGGAAAGGATTATATATACTTAGTGGCTAATTTTTGGAGGCAAATGCAAGTATTTTTGGTTGTAGGTTCATAAATGGTACCATCCATTAGATAATTATAGATGGAATCATACCATTCACATTGATTATCCAGGATCGTGGGAAGGACATCACCAAGTTTATCATTAATGGAGGGTTTCATAATGGGGTGGACGGTAAAGATGACTTTTTCAGAAGGATCTACAAGAGATATAAGAGATGTTGCACTAGCCATTGTATCTGCATGACGATTGTATTTTTGAGGGATGTTATCAATGGTGAATGAGTTAAACTATTCTAACAAAGTTAGGATGAGATCCTTATATTGTGATTGTTTATCATGTTTAGTTTGATAGAGACCATTGATTTTTTTAATCACTAATTATGAATCACTATAGATCTTTATATCTTTGACCCCCATGACTAAACCAACACACAATCAAGTGATTAATACTTCATACTTAGTTGTGTTATTTGTACATAGGAAATTGAGGTGATAGGATAATGGAATAGGCTTACCTATGGGTGGAATTAAATTAACTCCAACATTGGAGCCTGTTCGACACTTGGATCCATCAAAGTACAATTCCCATGTAGGAAGGTCGATGGTAAAAAAACTGTCATTAGGGAAAGAGTCATTGGTTGGTAATGGTAAAGGTGAAGGAGCATGGGCTAAATGGTTGGTTAAGGCTTGTCCTTTGATTGATTTTTGAGAAAAGAACTTAAGGTCAAACTCGGTTAACAACATGACCCATTTAGCGAGACATCCTGAAAGATCCATTTTATTGAAAAGATATCTAAGAGGATCAAACTTTGTCATTACTTTTATTTTTGTGTTGAGTAAGTAATGCTGCAACTTACTAGTAGCGAATACAGGAGCCAAACATTGTTTTTTGATTGTTGAGTAATGGGTCTCATAAACTAGGAGTGTTCTAATGATATAATAAATAGGATTCTCTTTGTTGTTTGTGTCTTGTTGAGCCAACAATGCAAAAAGAGTGTGGGAATATGTAGCTATATAAAGGATGAAAGGTTGGTTTGGTATAGTATGTTGTAAAATAGGTGGAGTTCCAAGGTATTCCTTCAAGCTCTCGAAGGCCTATTTCCAATTTTCATTCCTATAAAAATGTACATCCTTTTTGAGGAGATGTGAAAAGGGCAATGTATGGTCAGCTAGGGATGCGGCAAAACAATGGTTGGCTTGGATACTTCCTTGCAATGTATGCACTTGGGATATGTTACGAGGAGGTGGCATATTAATTATAGCATCAATTTTCTTTCTGTCCACCTCAATGCCTATGTGAGATATGATAAACCCTAAAAGTTTACCACTATCTACTCCAAAGACACTTTTTGGGATTTAAGTGCATGCTATATATATGCATGCACTCAAAGATTTTTCAAAGCACATTCAGATTATCTTGGCATGTTAAGGATTTAGCGTGAATGTTGTCAACATAATATTCTAAGATTTTATGGATGCAGTCATGAAAGATTAAGGTCATTGCACATTGGTAGGTAGTGCCAACGTTCTTTAAACCGAAAGGCATCATAACCCAAAAAGATGTTCCCTAAGCGGATGTAAAGGCCTTCTTGTATTGAACTTGTGGGTTTATGAAGATTTTATTATACCCAAAAAATTCATCCATAAAGGATAACAAAGCATGTCTAGTAGTGAAATCCACAATCATATTGATTTTGGGAAGAGGAAAGTCGTCTTTTAAAGAGGCTTTATTCAAGTCTCTAAGATCCATACATATCCTAACACAATTATCAAGTTTGGCCACCATGACAATGTTTGATATCCAATGAGAATAAGAAATAGGGAGAATGAAACCCGCATCAAGGATTTTATCAAGTTCTCCTTTAACATGCAAGGCTATCTTAGGGTTCATCTTTTGTATCTTCTGGTGAATGAGCTTAGGATTTTCTGCAAGGACAATGTTATGGGTGATGATCTTGGGATATATTCTAGATATATCATAATATTTCCAAGAAAATAGTTCAATAAAGGCATGAAGCAAGGTTTCAAGGTCCTTGTGTTCTTCATCATCAAGGCACTTTCCAATTTGAATGGGTTTTTCTTTATCCTCGATATCCATTCATTTGTCAAGGGTATCTCCTAAAGGGAGTGCATTGGATTTAGGAACTTCATGATCATATGGTTCCATGCTTGTGGGAGTGTCATGAATGTCATGAACATTGAGCTCAAAACTTATCATAGCACAAGAGACATGGCTCTTCGAATGACAAGGCTTATCCGAAGCACAGAACAAGTTTTTCAAAGCTTCATCATCATGAACATTGGTGAATAGGGGAGAATCCACATTAAGGAATTTAGGATGCTTAAGTGTGAGGTTGGTTCTTGATGTGCATGTGATAGTATTGATGTTGAGATAGGGTTGATGATTGGTTTTTGTAGCTTTAGAAAAGGAAATCCGTAGACCGGTCTTAGTTCCTTGCATATTAGGTTCAATGGGTACACGAATGCCTTGCTCATGCTTGCCACATCCTTTACCATTGTAGCTTAATTTCTTTTAAAGAAAAACAAACTTATTTTTAATTTGCACCAATATGAAGTGTTTAAGACATCAAGCAATTTAAGATAGAAATGGTGAGAAATCACAAAAAACACATTTGTTCATTTTTATGAGCTCCAATAGAAGTGTTTCTAAGAAAGGCATTCCTTGTCCTATTTTGGTCAACAAATGTGAAAATGTGCATGCGTCAACAAAATGAAAAATGATTTCACTCTTTTTATGCACCAAAATTTAAAGGCTCATACTTATGAAAACATTAAATGCATTCATTTTTAGAGCCCAAATTTGAAGTGTTTTTGTTCTTTTTAAGAGCACAAAAAAAATTCCTGTTAAAAAGGATTCAAAATTTTTCTTTTTATCAACACCAAAATAAATATGCGAGTTTATGTTGTTCATTTTAAAGCACCAAAATAAAAAATCCTAGGTAAAAAAAGCTTGAAATTTGTTCTTTTTATCAACACCAAATTTGAAATGCGAGTTTGTTGTTGTTCTTTTAAAGCACCAAAGTAAAAATTCCTATGTTAAAAATAATAATTTGAACAATTGGGACCGGTCATCTTCCCTACAATAAACATGTTAGAATTGATGAAATCCTGTATCAGACTTGTCAATTCTTTCATACACATTAACAAAAACACACCTATTAGTGAAAACCTATTACAAGAGTGGAGGATTGGTAAATTTATCTGTCAGAATAAATGCTTAGAATAGAAAGACAAATGCACATGTTTCTGTCAATTGCACACTTTTCAGAATAAATGCTCAAAACCCTGTCAAACAAATGCTAACCTATAAAAGTACAAATGCACCATTCCCATGACAAGTGCATAGTTTCTCTGAAAATGTGTCATTCTTCTGACAAATGTATAGTTTTCTTGTTAGACAAATGCTTAAACGTTCCAGAGAGATGCTCAAGTCTTCAAAACGAGCACGTGAAAGCTATGAATGAAGCATTTCCAAGACTTGTAACTTCAATAATGGCTCAAAATAAAATTAGAGAAGTGGACAAGGGTCGCACCTAGCATGCTAGAATGTGTGAGGGGGAATGATAATGTTAGATTAATGATCCAAAAGGGGCATTAGAGCAATTTGAATGAATAAATCTAATCTACAGTCAAAAAGCTCAAAATCTAAAATTTGGAAAACTATACATACAAAATTGAACTATACTAATGCAAACATGATAAGCAATCTACTAATTAAAAAATGAACTGAAAGAAAAACATAGTTTTACCATCCCATAGCAGAGTGTATTAACTTGATGTTGGGTTTTTCTTATCATAGTGAAGCCTCCAAAGTTCGTGTGCAAAGTATGGATGAATGCTTGTTGTGTTTGTTTTATCAAAGATGATGGATGAATCTCTCTCTCAAGCATGATCTTGATAGCACTTTGTTTCACAATGTATATGAATTCTCCGATCCTTATTTGTGAGGAAAGGGGTTTGTTATATAGAAAATGATATTTGAAATGGACGATCGAGATCATTTTGAATAATATCCAAATCAATGGTCGGAGTGTGTTGAGAGGATTTAGACATGAGATAATTGTGCAAAGTTGACTAGACAATTTGTGTGATTGGAAAATAGATTAGCTAGTAAAGACTTTGATTGATCAGTTCACTAAATAGATTGATTAGTCAACTTTGTGATGGCTTAGTTAGGAATGTGATGTTTTAGTTAACTGAATAGATGGATTAGCTAACAAAATAGATTGATTAATTAACAAATTAGATTGCTTAGTCCACAATCATAATTTTCTCAATCAGAAAAGTGGGTGAGGAATATGAATTAATTCCTTTTTTGGGATTTGAATATGCAAATCAAGTTTGACTTTTGCAAACAAAGTTGCATTAGTTTGATTTCATTTTTGATAATTGATTTGAATTGTTTAATTTAATTCAAATTTTTGGAGGGAAAGTGTTGTAATTAAATTATTAGTTAGTAATTTAATTGACTTAGGGGAATAAGGTGATTTAGCAACATAATTAAATAATTGGCATTTAACTAATCAAGATGAAATAAGGTGGGATTAGGACTTTATTAAATAAATGAGATTTATTTAATTTTTAAAAATGATGAAATGTGAATTAATTAAATAATGTTGTATTATTCAATTAACATAGGAATTTGGGTTTCTAGGACTTTATTAAATAAATGGAATTTATTAAATTTGTTCGAAATGATGAAAAGGTGAACTAATTAAATAATGTTGTATTATTCAATTAATAGATGAATTAGGGCTTTTGATGTCATTTTGATGTGATATGATGTGGTGCAATGTGCGAGCGTTGCGGTATGATTCTGAGCATATTGGGATGATTCTAAGATGATGCAAGATATTACGGGATGATTGTGAACTATTTTGGGGTGATTTTTAGATGATCTGAGATGTTACAAAATGTTTTGAAATTATTTTGGAGTAATTCGGAGATGATCCAAGACATTACAAGATGATTTTGAAACATTCATTGCAATTATGGATAGAATTAGATTCTTGTATTTTTCATTTTCAACATTAGTTCCTAGTTCAATTAGCTTATATTATATTTTCCATACATTAGAAAACAAAACCAAAAACATGAAAAAATAGCTAAAACACTTGGAGAAAGTGTAGTTATTTGACTATGTCAAATATCTTTTTCCAAGTTAACTTAATACTCAAGCCTTTTAGTAGTGATGAATTTTCCATGTTAGATAAAGCCCTTGAGGATTTCATCTCACAAATTTCATCCACTTGTTGGAATTAGGGGAACACTGAGAGGGGGGGTGAATTAGTGTTCAACAAATCTTAACTTTATTAATCTGATTTTAAAACCATTTCAACATTCAATAAAAAGAGAGATGCAAACACTTAAGGAAATCATCCACAACACCATAACACGAGGATTTTTGTGTGGAAACCTTGTTAGGGGAAAAACCGTAGTGTAAATTAATCCACAATTTGAGTATTCAAATAAAAAATTTACAAAAGAGAATGCACTTGCATTCAGGCACACTGCCTAGAGCTCATTCCTAAAAAGGGAAGGCTCACTTCCTTACAAAATTTTAGATTAAAACCATTTGAAGGATGAACTGGGATAGTAGCATCTATTCATGCTAGGTTATAGTTCCAGTGAAGCTCATAGATTAGATTCTGGATCCTTTTTCTGACTCTGCACTTCACTCTGCTCTACTCTACACTTCGCTCTACTCTACTCTCTACTTTTCTGCTCTTCACATCACAAATAGATAAATTCAAACTATTATGAGCTGCTGAAATTTTCACCACACATTCACTATATTAACACTCTTCTCTATATAAAAATTATAAAACTGATCTCATATATATATCCGCTATCAAGGATTTCATCATTCATATGTCAGCTTCATAAAACATAGAATTCTTTTCAACTGTCAGCTAGATCCTTAATTAAATCTTAATGTGCATCCTCCAAAGTCAGTTAAGACATAGAGAGTACCCAAACAAAGATAATCAAGCATGAAATTTTTTTAATTAGTTACTCCTTAAACATCCACAATTATTATATTTGACAAGTCGGCTTGCTCGCATAGATAACCAAAAGATTTATGCACTGAATCTCCTAGATCACATACCAGTGAATGTAGATCAATATAATTCTTGAATAAGGTATTAAAAACATTAAAAAACCTTCCTCTAATATCCATAGCCCAAAATAATAATTCGGTGAAGTAATTGGATCGATATCTATGCCTTTAACTGGATGTCCTATTCTTCACTCTGTTCTACCAGTGTAAGCCAAAACTAGACTATGGATCGGATGAATGACTTAGGTTTCCATCAATGACAACACTTACAATCCATAAGCCAACACCACTAAGGCTTGTCATGACAAACCAAAAATAGGAGGTGTTAATGCAATTCAACCTCAACTTATCCTTTACCCACCTTCACATAAACTGCAAACTCAAAAAAACTTGTTTACGCTCTTTAACAACCTAAGAATAATGTTTTTCAACAATCAAGTCATAATACCATTTCTCATACATATAACACTAGAAAAAATCCACAACCAAAACAAACAACCTCAACATCTTTACCTTTACCTAACTCTATTTTTCCTAGTGCTCTTCGTTTACCTTTGACTAGTGGAAAGGAGTATGATCTTGTTGAACAATTGAAAAATACTTCCATGAAAATATCCCTATGGGGTTTGATTCAAAATTCACCTAATTATCACACTGTGCTTCAAATATCCTTACAAAAAGTTGTGATCCCATCTAATACAAATGCAAGTAATGTGGCAACTCTAGTTAAAGGAATGTATACATTAATGTAGACATTAATTTTCACCAACATGATCTCCCTCCCTTAGAGATAAGAAAGAAACATGATTCCTTCATGATAATAGCCAAATTCAATATAACGGGAATACAAAAAAGGCTTGTTGATAATGGCTTAGCCCTTAACATGTGCAGTGTGAATCTTTTAGATAAAGTGGGCACAGAAAAATAAAAATGAACCTGATTCCTTATTGATCTGAGGATTTGATAATGTAGGAGAGAAACCACTTAGTGTGGTTACTTTACCTATTACATTTGGAAAGGATACCTTACAAAATCCTATTCATTTTATGCCTCATGACCTTTCATACAATCTTCTTTTAGGAAGAGCTTGGATTCATTGGATGGATGTGATGCCTTCAACTCTTCATCGTATCATGAAGTATGTCTATAACAACAAGGTATACCAAGTTGAAATATACCTCAAGCCCTAAATTTACTTACAAGTTTAAAAAGGAACAACAAGTCCTCTAAGCACATGAATTCAAACATCAAACATAGAACCTATGAAAGAGGAAAAGAAGAGATTGAAAAAGTGTCAAAATTATTGGATGATTATTGGGGTTCTTTATAATTCACACCCTCATTTATGGGAGAGTACATAATCACAAGTAAACAATATGACAAGAAAAAACAACCAATGGTAATGTCAACATAGAATTCAGAAGAACAATCACAAGCATCTACCTCATCTATTCTAGAAGAAGACACGAGTTATACAACAAAATTTGATGAGATAGATTATCGACAACCACCACACTTGTAAAAAATGGAAAGACTATGGAAAAGGCTATGAGTTCATGAAACAACCTAGTTATAATGTAAAAGGATGTGGCAAGAAAGAAAAAGATATTTGTGTTCCTATAGAACCTAATATGCAAGAAACAAAAAGAAGTTTGGGATACTTCCCTTCTCAGATTACACAAGCAATAGAGAGACCCTTGCTAAATATCAACACCATCATGTGTAACCCTAAAATAACTCTCACCTTGAAGCATTCAAAAGTAATTGATACAACTTGTGAGGCATCATTGGAGTATTTCAAATTATATGATGAATCCTTGAAATAAATGCTATGAGTTAATGATAAAGCATTTACTCACCTTAAAAAGAAATGACCTACATGTGCTATGATTAGTACCAATAAAAAAGAGAGAGAAGAAGAAAGTAATGAAGTTGACATGAAAAAAGAAGAATACAACCTTGAATTTCCTAAAGAAAATGTACTCCCTTTAGGAGATACCATGGACATACAGATGGATGTTAACAATGAAAACAAGGTGATTAAGATAGCAAAGTGTCTCGATGATGAAGAAAAAGAAGACCATGCAACTTTACCTCATGACTTTCCTAAAATTTTTGCTTGGAATCATTTGGATATTTCAGGAATCGACCCAAATATTTTAACACACAACATAGTCATCACTAAAAATGCTAAGCCTATTAGACAGAATATTCAAAAAATGAACCCTAAGATAGCCTTATTAGTTAAAGTTAAGATTGAAAAGCTCCTTCAAGCTGGTTTTATCAGACCTATAGATTATTCTCCTTAGATCTCAAATATTGTCACAGTAGAAAAACTGTACAATTGTATTAGGATGTCTACAGGCTTTCGTGATTTGAACAAAGCATATTTAAAAGATGACTTTCCCCTTCCTAATATTGAAATGATAGTAGACTCAACTGCGGGACATGCTATGTTGTCATTCATGGATGGAATTTTTGGATATAATCAAATTTTTATCAACCCTCAAGACCAATATAAAACACCAATCATGACAACTTGGTGAACATTGTGTTGGGTAATGATGCCTTTTGGATTGAAGAATGTGGGCACAACATATCAATGAGCTATGGTATTGATATTTCATGATTTCATACATAAGATTTTGGATGACTATGTCGATGATATTCTTGCCAAATCTTTAACAAGACAAGACAATGTCAATTTCCTTCAAAAAATATTTGAGTGAATGCAAAAATACAACATGAGATTGAATTTGAAAAAGTTTTTCTGGTGTAAATAGTGGAAAAATTCTAGGTTTTATCATATCTCATAGAGGCATTGAGGTGGACAAAAATAAAATTGATGCTATAGTTAACATGCCACCTCCTAGAAAACATCTCCCAATTACGTACCTTACAAGGAAGTGTAGACACTCAAAAGTGGTCTTCAGAATCGTCCTACTTTTCATCTATTAATTAAATGTATATTTTTATCTATTTAATTAATTCATCTAAATACTTTCTTCTATTCATTCATCAATGAATATTATAACTATTTATCCACATTATAAGCATTTACTCATAATCATTACCCATCTGCATAATCATTGATCATTTATCCATTTGCATTCATATCACATTAATACTTATCCATAAAATCATTTAATCATTTATACACTATTTATCCATTTCCATGTTTCATTAATCCATTTCATAAATATTTATCATTTCATTACTCATCTGCACATTCATAAATCACTTAAATCTTTAGCATAATCATATCTCCATATTCATAAAATAATTAAAATATTGCATATTTCATTTAAATATATTTGCATTTACCATTAAATATGATTTCCATTCATACACAAACTTTTATCCATTCACATTTTTCATTAAATAATTTAAATTTATAAAATCAATAATCATTTAATCTATTTTCATCAAATCAATCATTTAAATTCACAAATGCACTTTATTCTATGATGCTAAACATACATTATATCATAAATTCATTTTCTTTCATTTTAATCCATTTCAATTAATTTCAAAATGCATTTCACCATCTCATTCATTTATCCCACATTCTTCTTGAGATGTGGATCTTTCCCACAATGAAATCTATAAATGCATGCTTCCTCCCCACTTTCAAAATGACAACTTTTAGTTGAAAATAAACAGTTTCCTTATCTATTTTGAATTAACTCATCCTTCACTATTTCATTCCTCCACTTTCAAAAAAGTATATTTTGATGAAAATAAATACTTTATTTATTTTCAATTAACTCATTTTTTCCTCCACTTTTAAATGCAAGTTTCCTTTCTAACTTATCCTCAAATTGAATATTTTCCATTGATTATCATTCAATCTTGTCCATTCAATTATCTTTTCAAAATCTATAAATTGAGGACTTATTTCTCAATTTACACAAACCACATCTTTGATTTCCTTGCAATCATTTCGTCAAATTGCTTTCAATATTTAGTGCATTTGATCACATTTGAGAGCTACACATCAAATCTATTGAATGAATAATAAGGAAAATAAAATGGAGTGAGAGAAGCACATAACGAGGGTTTGCATTTCCATTTCTTTCTTTATAAATTTCATTCTCACATTTTTTTTGATCTATTGGGGTTTTATTTCATGATATTTTATTTGTGGTCTCAACCTTTTCATATCATTTATGCTTTAACCATTTTACCTAGATATATTTGGTGAACCTAAAAAGACTTCTTCCATGGGAAAGGTAAATATTGGGAAATAAATAAACATGTGACTAATGACGGTGTTGTCAATGCTAAGGTGGTCAATAGGAATGGTCCCACTCTAACACTCTGAGGACCTCAGATACAAAACAATTCATCACAGATCTCCACACCAATGGAAAATACAAAAAAAACAATCGAGAAAGGGGTCCACCAAGAGAACCCCGACAATATCAATGAAGACAATATACTCTTTTATCAGAACCAATAGAGTCTGTCCTGAAAATTCTAATTCGAGAAAAGACGATACAAATTTCGGAATCTAAACCATATGATCTCGAAAAATTTAAACCTTCTTGGTGGGATGACAACTCCCATTATGTTTATCACCGTGTTATAGGACATAAAACCTTGTCTTGTTGTAAATTGAAAAACATCATCCAAGACTGGATAAAAAATGGCACTATAGAGGTTGAGAGAAAACAACAATCTTCCAATAAAGACCATACAATTTTCAAGAATCCATTGCAGGACCATGGAAAATCCTCTAGCTCAGGTCAAATTACAAGCAACCATACCAATTATACCAATGCCTCTTTGGACTACAAAATTATTAACCACCTGAGAGCTACTGATGATCATGTTAATACAATCACCATTAAGAAGCAACCTAGAATCACTGTTACCACTTGAAAAGCTAAGGTTACTATATCTAGTCCTCCTACAAAGAAACCACAATCCAAAGCCCAATATAACTGTCTTGACCAGTTGGGAAAGACACATGCACAAATTTCCATCCTTGAGCTTCTATGTAAATCACTTGAACACAAACCTATCCTTGATAAGGCTCTGAAAGAAACATCTATCCCTACTGACCTAGACGTCAACCAATTTGAATCCATGGTTGGATACTTGGCCAACTCTCACCATGTCTCTTTTTCTAACAAAGATTACTCTACAGCTAAGTCAAACCATAATGACCCATTGCACATTGAGATCTTTATAAACAACAACAAGGTTAGATGAGTCCTAGTAGATGGTAGAGCAGGATTGAACATTTGCACTCTAAAAATAGTGAAAGCATTGGGCCTATCAAATACATGTGTCACAAATAGAACTAAGAGCATTTTCATCAAATCCTATGATGATGAAGATTGTTCTTTTGAGGGTGTTATCATACCGCCTATCAAGATTGGACTGGCATCACTAGATACCACATTCCAAGTCCTATATTTTCAACTACCATACAACCTAATCCTTGGTCAACAATGGATCCATGCCATGAAAGACATCCCATGCACATACCATCAATGTATGAAGTTTCCTTATAATGGTATGGAAATCACAATCATTGGATCCTGATCCCTTTTCATATTGCACCAATCTGAGAGGGGTCCATGAACATCAAGTACCTATAAACCATGAAGCTATAACATCTACTCCATCCAATTATATTGATCCATCCACTCTGACTAAATTCTCCATGTTTACCATTCCATTCGTTGGTCCCAAGATTCAAATCTAGGACAAGGGGTGTGGGGAATATCACATGACTACTTCTTACTACATCAACAAGCTACAAAAGTCTCCAAAATCTTATGGCAAGCCTATATATAAGATGGAACCTAAAGTTGCCATCAAAATTCCCCCCACCACCACCTTGACAAGCTAGGGAGAGTTAATAAAGAAGATATTTATGATATTTTATATTGGATCTACAAAGATGAAGAAGATTTGTAGCTACTACCGAATAAGAAATATGGTAAAGGATTTCAATTCATGAAACAAAAGGGTTATGATGGAATCAGTGGGCTTGACATGTACATAAAAATGGAATGAGATAACCCTTGATGCCTTTTATATGACCAAAGAATTTGGGGCTAGGATTTTTACCAATTAGGATTGGCGCTTCAAGTATTAAGGTGCTTTCGAATAAGGATGTGAGTGCTACAAAATATGTGAAGACATTTGAAAACCCTACTGACCTCTATGATAGTGACATCGACTCTAATGAATATGAGTGGGATTCGTGTACCACCAGTGACTATGAGATCAATTATGTCTTTCATGAGTCTGATACACCCCAACAATCCAATACAAACCTCATGGATATTAATATCTGTTTTGACTCCTTTTGGGAACCTGATAATACATCCATCCTTACCCTATTTTCTACTTCCCCATCCTTCAATAATATCGATGATGAAATTTACCTTGTTTACCCACAATTAGTTGACCGGGATTAACAAGATCCACCCACTTTGGACATATTTGAAAACGATGAAGCCATCGTTGAATTCATAGGTCTAAGAGAAGGCATACCACATGGGGACCATAAGGTTGGATTGACTATAGATATTGATGTCGCAGCATATTTTAGTTAGACTGTCCCATCCTCTAGTCATAAAAATGATAAAAATAAAATAAAAAATGAAAAAAATTAAGTGAAAAATGGAAGGTCTTTAGGTGAAAACCGCAAGGCAGCTTCTAACCAAGAAAAAGTAAAAATAAAGGATGTATCCAAGGGTGAAAACCTCTCTAAGGCACCCAAGGATGGAGGGTTGGACTTTCTTTGCATTAATAAAGATAGATCCTCGGTGTTGATTGAAGAAGGGAAGTCAATATAGGTACAACAGAGAATCCTAAGATTGTTCTCTTTGCAACATCCCTCACAAAAGAAGAAAAACTAGAATTTCAAGACTTTTTCACAAAATGTCAAGTCAATTTTACATGGTCTTGCACTGACATGTCTAGGTTGGACACCACATTGGTCCTACATCAGTTACCATTGCTTCTGAATGCAAATCCTGTCAAGAAAAAGCATAGAAAAATGCATTCTCAAATAACTCTACTGGTCAAAGATGAACTCAAGAAATTATTGGATGTTGGTTTCATAAGACCTATTGACTATGCAGATTGGATCTCAAACCTTGTACCATTGAACAAACCAAATGGAAAAATCTGTATCTACACACATTTCCATGATTTGAACAAAGCATGTCAAAGGACAACTTCCCACTTCCTAATATAGACATTATAGTAGATCTAATAGAAAGCTATGATATGTTATCCCTCATGGATACTTCTCAGGGTATAATAAAATTTGTATCACTCTTGAAGATCAGCATAATACAACATTCACCTACCCATGGGGTACATACTTCTAGAATGCCATGCCCTTCAGCCTTAAAAATGCGTACACAACCTATCAAAGAGCTATGACTACCATATTGCATGATCTCATGCACACATTGATGAAAGATTATGGTGATGAACTTTTGGAAAAATCCTTGACATGTGGTGATCATTTAAAAGTCCTGGAGAAAACTTTCAAAATATTTGAAGAATATAAAGTATGCCTAAATCCAAAAAAATGTGTCTTTGGTGTGACATCAAGAAAAATCTTAGGATACATAGTTTCCCATAGAGGAATTGAATTGGACCTGACAAAAGTAAAAGCTATATTAGATAGGCTTCCCCCAATAGGAATCAGTCAACTTAGGACATTTCAAGGCCAACTTCAGTCCATCAAATTCTTCATTGCACAACTTGTAGATAAATGTCAGCCTTTTTAGTATTTTTACGCAATGGAATTCCTTTTATATAGACATACAAGTGTGAAGAAACCTTTCAATATATTAAAGAGTACCTTTTGATACCTCCTATTTTGATGCCACCAATAGATGATAAGCCCCTACTCCTTTACATATCAGCTACCACTTCTGCATTGGGGGAATTTCTTGCACAAAATGATCATGATGAGAAAGAATGAATAATCTATTACATTAGTAGCACACTACTTGGGTATGAACTCAATTATAGTCCTATTGAACGTGCTTGTCTCACCGTGGTATTCTCTGCTCATAAACTAAGACATTACATGCTAGATCATTAGATAAGACTAGTGGCTAAGATAGATAGTCTCAAATACCTACTCATCAAGGTAGCATTGACCACACAAATGGGTAAGTGGGTGATGATAATCAATTAGTATGACATATAATATGTGGAATGCAAAGAAATAAAAGGATAGGTTATCACAGACCAACTTACTGATGCACCCACAAAAGCTTATCAGCCTTTGATTTCTAATTTCCCAGATAAATCAATATTTACATTAGACACTGGCGTAACAGGGAAATTATACTTTGATGGCTCATACACTAGTCATGCATCAGGTGCGGGAATAATATTTGTTAGCCATTAAGGTGACACTATACCCAAATCCTTCAAAATAGCCTTCCCATGTACAAAAAACATTGTAAAATATGAGGCCTTACTAACTGGATTGTGCATGGCTATAAAATGGAAAATTACAAGTCTACAAGTCTTTGGTGATTCAAAATTGGTCATCTAATAGGTTAATGATGACTATGACCACTAAAGATGAGAAATTGACCCCCTACAAAAGAATGGTCGATAGTTTTAAGCTATATTTTTTAGATATCACTTTTTCTAGATTCCATGAATTTAGAACAAAGCAGTTGACACCATGGACACCATCGGATCTCTCTTGTACATTCCCAATAATATGTCATAGTACGAGTTCTTAGTTGAATAGTTGTTGGTCCCTGCCTTTGATGTTCTAGATGCTGAGATGGTATGTGAAATTTTTGGTCCCAATTCCCCATGGCATCAGACCATTTATGACTATCTGCATTCTCATACATTACCCCCTAACCTATACAACAACCAATGCAAGTCCTTCCTTCATAACATTGCCTAGTACACCATCATCAATGACATATTATATAGATGTGGCCTAGAAAATACCCTATTCATATGTCTTGATGCTAACAAAGCATAAGCTACCTTACATGAGGTACAAAAATGTATATGTGGAGCCCATTCTAGTGGTCTGAATCTAGCTAAAGAGATCATGTGAATGGGATATTATTGGCCTACAATGAAGCAAGATGCTTATCATATGTCAGTATGATGTCCCACAATCCATCATTACTGACAACGAGCATCCCTTTAAAAATCAATCCATCATCAATAACAATGGTCTTGACTAGCACATTCAACTTAACCCCACCCTATGGGTGTATCACACAAGAATTCAAACACCCATTGGAGCCACTCCATTTTCCCTACTCTTCATTATGGAGGCTATCATTCCTATAGAGGTTGAAGTCCCCTCCCTACGGATCTCCATGAAAGGGATCATTAACAATGAGGAGTATTGTATATCCCGACTGCATGAATTAGAGTTGCTTCATGAATGCAAAAGGAAGGCCTTGACATATCTACAGGCATACCATAATCATCTTTTTCGTAGCTACAACAAAAGAGTTTTGCTCAGACATTTTGACATTGGTGACTTAGTGTTGATGCAAAATCTGAAAAATCAAGCAAAATGAGAGAAACATGACAAATTTGAGCCTAACTAGCTGGGTCCATATGTCATAATGACATCTTTTGGTTCTGGTACTTATCGGTTGTCTATGCCTGAAGGTGAACCTTTTTCTAAGCCCATCAACAACTTGCATCTACGCAAATTTTATACCTAGATTTAGAGAGCAAGGAAAAAGTCCTAAAAAAATACAAAAACAAATTGAGAAAAAGTCTTGAAAAAACTGGTCACCCTGATGAAAACTTGGAAAATAGGCGTCTTGGTGATAGCAAAAAAAGGAAAAGAAAAAAAGGAATAAAAAATGGGAAAGAAAAAAGTAAATAGAAAACTTTCATCCAACGATGAAAACTTGGTAAACAGGCGCCCTAGATAAGTACCCTGGTGAAAACCTAGCAAATAGGCACCATGTGTAGCGATTCTTTTCTCGATCATCTACTATCACTCTATTTGGTCTTCCACCTTGATTCATACAAAAGCCTTTACTTTCCATCATCTCTCATTTAACATCCATTATCATGCCTTGTCATCCTTATCATGACTTCCAAAAGGTTGACGTCTTGTGTCCTTCTCTTGCACCTTTTGTCCATGATAAACCTTATCCCATCCCATTCCTATTGTTTCATATTATACCCAACTAGGGAAATATCCTTGACCTAGACTGGATTTTGCACTTATCATTGGAAGTCTCTATACTAAAAAAGTCCCTAAAAATCATAAAATGTCTTTAAAAATCTCTAAAAATCATAAAATATCCTAAAAAGGCGGCCATAAAAAGATCATAAAATGTCCTGAGAAAAGCAATAAAAATCATAAAATGTCTTGAAAAAAGTCATAAAAATTATAAAATGTCTTGAAAAAATTCCAAAAACATCATAAAACTTCAAAATCCAAAAAAATCAAAATATGCGAAAACCCAAAAACATTTAGAAAACATTAAAAAACTCCCCAAATCAATGTCAGAGTCAATCTTGTTAGTCTTTTTCATGTTCAAACTATATTGCCTCTGCGACCGGATGTAGGCAAGGCCATCTATCGATGTTCCCTTGAGGCATTAGGCCAGTCTTTAGGTTTTGTCAAATAAAATCATGATTCAATCCTTTTTCATTGAAACAAAGTCAAGGGTCATGTCAAACTACAAGGTCTCTGTGCATTGCTATGTAGGAAAGGCCATCTGTCGATGAACCCTCAAGGCCCCCTAGGTCAATCTTTTAGGGTCCATCGGGTCAGTCAAATTAAATCAGTCATTGTCAACTCAGACATGACATAATCATCTATACTTCAAACATGAAAATCCTGAATCAATCAAACAAGCAAGCCAGCAAGTCTCCAAATCAAATCGGTCATTTTTCAAATCAATCAAACCAGTCAAATTGATCAACACCAATGGTCTTATACATGATGTGTCCTTCCTGAAACTAGACCTTGTCACTGTTACACTTTTTCATTTTCCTCATATAGGTAGTGCATAACCGAAACCAAACTTGACATCTTATACGACATGTTTCTTTTCCTAAAACCAGGCCTTGTAAAAATAATCCACCTATCACTCACTTTGTCCCTTAACGCACTGGAAAACACTTATTTGCAAACAATTTGAATGACTTTTGACCTTGTTGGTCTATTTTGTCCCATCTTTTGGATTTTCTTCATTCATGTTACTAGCTACCTCAAGGATGTCCCATGAAGGATTTAGAGGAGCAATGATGTCTCATGACTTGTCTTTTATTTGATTGGTATATGTGGTTTGTCTTGATGAAAAGATTGGGGGAAATTTTCCCTTAGTATGAGTTAGGACACTCCTTGTTTGTGACTATCTATTGTATAGATGGATGACCTTGCACACCTTAGTCTATCTCATACCTTGGTGTTTTTTGTTCATTTGTCATATTTTTCCACTCTATGATGATAAAGCACTATGACAAGAACAAGCAGATTCATCACTTTCATCTTCCTTCATATCTCTTTTTCATCTATCCTTTCTTCTATCATCCATTTTCGTTCATCATTTCATTTATTTCTTCATCATCCTTATCTACTCTCTTCTATCATTTCTTTCTCCTTCCTCTTCTAGTCCTCTCATCCATTTTGAGAGCACACTCGTGTTCTTGGAATCCGCATGTCCTCTCAAGGGGCTTACCTTTACCTCCTCATCATTCTTCTTGACACAAGGCATATCTTTTTCTTTGAAACAATGTGACAGGTTGCATTGTCTCAAAGAGGGGAAAAATGTAGACACTCAAAAGTGGTCTTCAAAATCATCCTCCTTTTCATCTATTAATTAAATGGATATTACTATCTATTTAATTAATTCATTTAAATACTTTCTTCTCTTCATTCATTAATGCATATTATAACTATTTATCCATATTATAAACATTTACTAATAATCATTACCCATCTACATAATTATTGATCATTTATCCATTTGCATTCATATCACATTAATACTTATCCATAAAATCATTTAATAATTTATCCACTATTTATCCATTTCCATGTTTCACTAATCCATTTTATAAATATTTATCATTTTATTACTCATCTGCACATTCATAAATCACTTAAATCCATTTCATAATCATATCTCCATATTCATAGAATCATTAAAATATTGCATATTTCATTTAAATATATTTGCATTGACCATTAAATATCATTTGCATTCATACAAGAATTTTTATCCAATCACATTTCTCGGGGTTAAATAATTTAAATTCATAAAATCATTAATCATTAAATCTATTTGCAGCAAATCAATCATTTAAATTCACAAATGCACTTTATTCTATGATGCTAAACATACATTATATCATAAATTCACTTTCTTTCATTTTAATCCATTTCAATTAATTTCAAAATGCATTTCAGCATCTCCTTCATTTATCCCACATTCTTCCCAACATGTGGATCTTTCCCACAATGAAATCTATAAATGCATGCTTCCTCCCCACTTTCGAAATGACACCTTTTAGTTGAAAATAAATAGTTTCCTTATTTATTTTCAATAAACTCTTCTCTTTCTCAATTTAACTCATCCTTCACTCTTTCATTCCTCCACTTTCGAAAAAGTATATTTTGATGAAAATAAATACTTTATTTATTTATTTTCAATTAACTCATTTTGTCCTCCACTTTTAGATGGAAGTTTCCTTTATAACTTATCCTCACATTCAATCTTGTCCATTCAATTATATTTTCAAAATATATAAATTGAGGACTTATTTCTCAATTTACAGAGACTACATCTTCTATTTCCTTGTGATCATTCATTGAAATTGCTTTCAATATTTAGTGTATTTGATCACATTTGAGAGTTGCACATCAAATCTATTGAAGGAGTAAGAAGGACAATAAAATGGAGTGAGATAAGCACATAATGAGGGTTTTCATTTCCATTTCTTTATTTATGCATTTCGTTCTGACAATTTTGTTGATCTATTGGGGTTTTATTTCATGATATTTGCTTTGTGGCCTCAACTTTTTGATATCATGTTTTCTTTAAACATTTTCCTTAGATACAAGAATAATTCAAGATATCTTTCATTATGTAGCATCCTTAGCAGGTTGAATGTTACCATTTACACATCTCCTTAAGAAATAAGTTTAGTTTGATTGGAATGCAAATTGTAAATAGGATTTTGAGAGTTTGAAATATTATCTTTCTACTCCTCTTGTTTTACAACTTTCTTTGCAAAATAAACCATTCATCCTATATATAGTAGAATCAGCCCATGCTCTTGTAGTATTGTTGGCTCAACAAGATAAAAATGGTAAAGAGCATCTCATTTATGACATTAGTTGAACTTTGGTTGATTACGAGAAACAATACAAAATGATAGAGAAACAATGTTTGGCTCTTGTATTTTCTACTAGTAAGTTGCGACATTACTTATTGAATGTTGAAATACATGTGATAAAAAAAATTGATCCTTTAAAACATCTTTTTGCTAAAATAGATCTAACAGGATGATTAGCTAAATGGGTTATGTTGTTGATTGAGTTTGACCTTAAGTTTGTTTCACAAAATGCAATCAAATGACAAGCCTTGACTGACCAGTTATCTAATTCTCCTTCTTCTCCCCTAATGTAACCTAATCAAAAATAATTTCTTGATGAGAGTGTATTGACTATTCAAGAACATGAAAATGCATGGGAATTATATTTTGATGGATCCAAGTGTAGAACATGCTCTAATGCGAGAGTTATAATAGATCTTCTTGGAGGTAAACCTCTTCCCTTATCATATCGATTAAATTTCCTATGCACAAAAAATACCACAGAGTATGAAGAATTAATCATTGGATTACACGCCACTTTAACTCTAGGATCTTGAGACATCAAAATATCTGGTGATTCATAATTAATCATTAAACAAATAAATGAAACATATCAAGTGAAACATGACAAATTGGTGAAATACAAAGATATTACAATGACTCTATTAGATAAATTTGATTCATTTACCTTTGATAACATCCCATCAAAAGATAATAGACATGTGGATGCAATGGCAAGCATAGCTTCTCTAATATACCCTCATGACCCCTCAAAATATTTCACATTTTTCATCCACACAATTATGAAACCATTGATTGAGCATAAAATAGATGAGATATTAGCAATCACTATAGAAAAATCTAGTGAATGGTATGCACTGATATTTGATTATCTAAAAGCTATTGGTACCTTTCCGGAGTCCACAACTAGGAATATTAGAAGACACCTTATGAGACTTGCATCCAAGTATATAATCCTTGTCAATGCATTGTATGAAAGTTCCTTTGATGGTCTCTTGCTCAGGTGCTTTTAAAAATCCAAATTCCAAATAGAGCTTGAGGAAGCTCATTAAGGTGCTTGTGGAGGAAATTTTGGAGGAAGATCATTAGTGCAACAGTTAATTCATATAGGATATTACTAGAGAAACATGGAACAAGATTGCTTTTCATATGATTAAAAAATGTTGCAAATGTCAAGAACATGGTAGACTGATTCATGCTCCTGCTTCTGAGCTTCGCACACAAGTCCCTATTTGGCATTTTTCGGTGTGGGCCCTGGACATCATTGGGAAAATTTCACCTCCTTCCTGAGCCACTGGACATACATTCATGATCACTACAATAGATTATTTCATGAAGTGGGTGGAAGCAATTCCCTTTCATTCAACATCTATCAGTGTAATATGTCAATTCATACTAGAACACAATATTTCTCATTTTGGACTCCCTTCCAGTTTAGTTTTGGACAATGGGACACCATTAAAGAATAAGGATGTAAAGAAGTTCTTAGAAATGTTTAACATACAACATCACTTTTCAACACCTTGGGTAAAAGCACAAAGCTGTGTCACACTTTATAAAGGAAATGGCCAATGTTGATCCAACTTTTAAACTTGAATCACTAAAAAGTAGCATATATGTTTTGAATTTTTAAATCATGTAAACTAGTAAAATATGTATTTTCTAGTATATTTTATGTTTGTATTTTTTATAAGAAATTAAAAAATTATTTTTTAACTATTTTTTCATAAATTAACACTATAATTTAGTTGCTGATAAAATGCTGAAAAATGAAGTTGCACGGGACGCCAAACTTTTTATAGTGAATTTTATTTTTTTTCTTTCAATTTTTTTTTGTGTATTTATAACATGAAACTTTAGTGCATGGATATAGTTTTTTCCAATTTTGATAAATATATATTTGTATATAAGTATTAAAATGTGCGTGAATAAAAAACAACTGTTTCCATCGGACATCAACATTCATATTAAATATTTATCTAAAATGGAAAAAAAATTATACCATCTTGAAATAGATTCTTTAATCTAGTGCATCATATTTTTTTCAATTTTTTTTAATAAGTTTTAGTATGTTTCCTTAGCATGGTAATCAACCTAATATTTTTTGCTGATAACCTACTTTTAGTATAAATAAAAATATAAATAATAATAATAATTAATCTATTAAAATAAATATATATTTGAAAACTACACTTATGGATCTACAAAAGCGTGTTTTTACATTTAAAAAAAAATGTTATTTACATGAGGAGGATTTATTAAAACTTCAAGTTTTTCAAATAATTTTCTTTTTTGGTAAATTGGACTCAAAGTGGTGCTCCATATATTTTTAGCCAACAATTTTAGTTGAATAAATTGTGGAAGTATCTAACTTAACTAGAATGAATCTTACTAGGTCGTATGTTTTACCAAAATTGATTTTTAGTTAGAAATACTTAAATTCAGTTGTGTTGATATGTTGGTTGAAAGTGTGACACAACTTTGTGCTTTTACCCCCTTACTACCCACAATCTAATGGTCAAGTTGAATCAACTAATAGAACCCTCGAGAAAATCTTCAAGAAAATAGTAAGTAAACACAATAAATATTGGCATGTGCACAAATAATATATGCATTATGGGTCTTTCGTATGAATGTTCGAGCATCAACTGAAGATAAAAATTACAACGTCATCTACAAGACCAAGGCGATAATACCCTTGGAGGTAGAGACCCCTTCATTAAGAATCGCTCTTAAAGGGGTTATTGATTACAATGCTTATAAGGAAAAATGGTTGCATTAGCTTGAAATGATTGACAAATAATGCATCAACGCTCTTGAGCACCTTCAAGCTTATTCTAAAATAATGCAACATAGCTGTAATGATAATGTAATACCCCATTCCTTTACTAAAGGTGATTTTTAGTTATGTGAGAATTAGTGTAATGTCAATGCTTACCTGATGAGAAAAGGAAAGTTCAACCCTAATTGATTAGGCCCTTACATAATAAATGAAAATTATGGATATAGAGAATATACATTAACAAAAATGGATGGTACACTTCTTCAAGAACCTATTAATGCCACACATCTATGTCGGTACTATGTCTAACAATCTTGAATAGTGTGAATTATAAAGTAGTGGCATTAGAGTTAGTAGATGATAGTCTTTGTTCTCTCGTGTTGATTTTTTCTTGAAAAACAACTATTTGTGTGTCTATGATGATAAAGTGATTATTTAATATGATTTCTTTAGGTTTCATTTTATTCAAGTTCATCTTGTTTGTTATGTTAGATTAGATCCTTATATGCATTTAATGCTCTTTAATTAGATCATAGGTGCATTTAATTTAACATAACATACTTAATCACAATGTTGCATATAAGAAAAACTAGAATAAGTTTTAATTAGATCACATACAACATGTAAAATCATTGAGAAATTCATTAAATAGTCTAATAAAGAGTATTTAATCAATCACATTGTGATTAAGTTGTAGTATAGTAAAATGCATACCCTTGCATTTTAACACTTGTTTTGGCCTACCTTTCTTTATTTATCCTTCTTTATGGCTTAATTGGTCTTATTTTGCATCTAAAATCCTAATAAACTATATATTTTCATGGAAAATCCTTACAAACATCAAAATATAAATGATCATTTAATGTTTCTATCTGCATGTCCTTGATTTGTAGACTGGGACTAATACACCACCTTGGGTGTCTTTGTCCTCCATGGGCCCTAGGACCCTAATTTTGAAACCACCTAAAAAGGTCCTCTTTTGGAGTCTGTGCCCCAAGAATTGAGCCTTGAGACTAAGATGCCACATATGGAATCTTAGTCCTCCTTGGCTTATTTTTGATGTCCAATTTCAAATTTGGGTAGGATTTAGCCTCCTTTAATTAATGAACTCATATGTTAGCTTGGTGTTATATAATTTTTGGATATTAAGAATACATGAGTATAAATACAAGGTTCCTTCACTCATTTTCAATCAAGTTTTTTGTGAAATCATTCCTAATAATAAGTTGGAGTCCATAAGAGCATGCACAAGAAATTCATCAAGATTCAAGCATCAGCATGTTTGTTTTGGAGCTAACAATTTTAATGTAGGTTTCTATAATTCAAGCTAACATTACATTCAAGATCTATCTTATTCATGCAAGATTAAAGATCCACATCCATTGCAACCCTATCAATCATATTTTCAGTATTCTATCATAAGGGTTTGGTGAGTTGTAGCATTGCATGTTGTTCATTAACCATTTTCCTTCATTACTTTATTTCATTTCAAGGTTTAATTACCAATAAGGGGTTTGACCAAGGAAAACCCCCATTCACTAACAATCAACAAGATTTCCATCTCTTATGTGTTTGTATTTGTAGATATAGGTTGAAGAATTGAAGATCATTTGTCATCTTCATGAAAACTCACCTACAGACTAGATCAAGAAGCTTCAGGACGTCAGATCTGGGGAGAAGAAAGTCTAGATCTTGGACCTCAAGACCACATTTAGAGTCTTCAAAAATTCAGAACAAGACTAATACACCACCTTGGGCATCTTAGTCCTCCATAGGGTATTTTATAGAGATTCTTTGGGATTCCATTCTATCATCTAAAGATTATGTATTTGCCTCGAATAACAATAACAAGACTAATACACCATCTTTGTCATCTTAGTCCTCCACAACACTTTTTGGAAGCTTCTTTTCATTTCCAGAATCCTGATTGCATCTCTAGACTTCCCAGGTACAAATACCCTAACTTGGTGTTGCTTAATTTCATCATTTTCATCTCTCATTTAGCTTATTTTAGGTTATTTTTCATATCGCATTGTGTTTTCCAAAATTTGTCTTTTCCAAGCATTTTCTTGTTGGCGAACCCCCTTAAAGTCTAAAAGAACCCTTCCTAGGTCCTCCTCATTGTGAATTGACTGACCTTGTGAGGTTTTTAGTCAATCCAATTAGGATTCCTAGGACATTCTTGAATGAATTTAGGAGAAAAGTGGTGTTCTATGACCTAGGCTATAAAGCACCCATTTTCCTATTGTTCATAAACATATAAACATAAATAAAAAATAATCAAATGATCAGATATATATCTATCAAAGTTTTGTGTACATGTCATCAATATATATAATGATAATGAGGTTTGTGACTACTAGATCCCTCAAGATCTGGTGCTTGCCTCTGTTTAGAGGTGTTCCATCATGATATGGTGGTATGTGATCATAATTGTGAGTCGCTGAGTACATTTAGAGCATATTATAAACCTTGTACTTGTCTAAGGGCCTCTCGATGGTCCTCTGCTAAATGATCTCTATCTACCTGTAGTTTGGCTACCTTTGACTGAAGTCTCT
Organism: Sequoiadendron giganteum; assembly: GCA_007115665.2. Classification (NCBI taxonomy): domain Eukaryota; kingdom Viridiplantae; phylum Streptophyta; class Pinopsida; order Cupressales; family Cupressaceae; genus Sequoiadendron; species Sequoiadendron giganteum. The sequence goes on from CM021110.1 coordinate 307,381,950, forward strand.
CAACCTCTGTTAGAGCTCAAGATGACTAAGAATCCTACGGAGCCTTGACTCAATGGGCGTGCCTCCTAAAACTCTCATATGCTGCCCACATTCTGAAGTATGGCTCAAACAACTCTAGATACCACTCGATGATGTGTTGGGGCACATAGTCTATATCAATAGCCTCTTCATATACTGATGGGGGAAATATCTCAAGGAAACCACTTGTCAATAGATATCATGAAGGTCTCTCATAGCTCCTACAAGATAGAAAGCATAAATATAATCAATACACATCATGAAATATATATGGACATATAATTAAAAAATAAATCATAAGCATAAAGCATGTTAGTAAATAAAATATCATCTCCTATCTCTCCAACTAGTTGTATATAGATAGCCTCGTCATGTGTAGGGGGCATGGAGGATGTGCTAGCTTCTCCATGACTATAGGTGTTGGTGCTTGCTATAGCTATTGATCATGATCTAGTCACATGAGTAGGAGTTGGATCTCCCAACTTGTGGCCCAATTGGATCCTCATCTGCTACCTCATCACCCTCACTCATCAACTCCTCCTCATCCTCCTCTTGGCCATCATAGTCAATATCTGGAGCCTCATCATACTCCCCATCTATAACATTTGTGAATATTATTGAAAGTATGGATGAGTTTGGTGGTGTTTTCATTAATGTTGGAATTGATGTCAACCCAATTTAGAATTATTGTAGATGGTACTTGTATATTTGAGATGCTATAGAAGTGTTTCGAGTACATGGAGCTATATTTATGATGTTACAGTTGTGTTGATGCCAAGTGATTTTGAGAAAATTAAGAAATAATGAAGGTAGTGTTGAGTATGTGTTTTGAGTGTGCTCTGGTATTGTGCTCTACATTTCTTTTATGTTGATCCTATGCTAGTGTAGATCTGTGGTATTTTTAATGAACTTCAATGGATGATATATCCTAAATTTTAGCTTATGTGTCAATGGAGAGTGAAAGATGTGTTCGCACGTGTGTGAACCGGTTTGGAAAAACTGCTTGTCTATGGACTGGGAGAAATTTTCTTGATCCACAGTCTTTTGGTGTTTTATTTCATATCTTGTGGACCTAGAAGAAGGTTAATCCTTATGTTCTCTTTGTTTTTGAAAATGTTCTTGTGGTCTGGTGCTCTGTAAATCTTGTTCCAGAGCTACAGTGTGTTTCTGATCGGTCCAGATGGACTATTGGAGAAGTCTTCTATGAATGAATATTGTTCCACTTGTTGTGGATGTACCTAAAGGTTTCTAAGAGGTATTCCAGTGTCTGGTAAAGCATTTTGGGTGATCCACATGTGATCATCTTGCTGGATATGTGTGTACTTCAACTATCATTGTCATTTTCAATAGGTTTGGTCGACCTAGTTTTTACACATTACATAAAGATTTGCATCAAATTAAGCAATTGTGTGATTGATTCAAGATGTTGTTTGGGTCCTTATTAAATGTGTAATTGGTCCTCTCACATTCTTATCCATATCGGGAATTTTGAGTAGTCGACTTGATTTGAATTTGTAAAATGAAGAATGTATAGGCGACCTTGGAGAAAGTTTCTAGGGTTGAAGATTGTATAAAAGCAAGTTAAGATGTTGCGAATTACAAGACAAGCAAGTAAAGTGTGAAAATAAGTGTGGAAAGTAGATTGTGTAAGAGTGAATCAAGGAAACAGTTTTTTGATGTGTTAGATTCTTGAAAGCAATGAGTTGATGGTATCTACAATACTTTGGTCAAGCTGCCACTATGAGGAACCTATTGTGGTGGATATTTATTTGTCTTTTTTTTTATCTGTAGGCAATGAGCCTCGTTCTAGATAGTGCTTCCTATTGTAGGTAGTGAGCCTCCTTCTAGATAGTGAGTCCTATTATAGGTAGTGATCCTTTGTATCTAGGAAGTGATCCCTTTGGTAGTGAGCCTTTGTATCTGGTATTGTATTATTAATATATTGTGAGTTAATCCTCACCATGGTTTTTACCTCATTGGGTTTTCCACATAAATGTAGTGTCTTTAGTGTTCGCTATCTATTACTTTATTTTCAAGTTTCCACTTAATAACAAATTGAGTTAAAGTGGAATTGATTAAGGTTAGAATTAAAGTAGTTTGGTACAAATGATTCACCCCCCTCTTAGCTGTCTTGTTCATTTCAACAATTGGTATCAGAGCTCTGGTTCCTCAGTGAAATATTAATTTCTTGAGGTAGATCAAATGGTGCACAAGTTGTAAATCCCTATTTTTGATGGAGCTGATTACAGTGACTGGAAGGACCAGATGAGAGGTTACCTATTCTCTCTTGGTTTCAAGACTTGGAAAGCTATTGAGACAAAGTATGTTGAACTAACCAGTGGTGCTTCCTTTGCAGATGAGATTTTTTCTTATGAGGAGAATGAAAATGCAAGGTAGGCTATCTTCAATGCTTTATCTAGAACTAAAAGGATAAAATTTATCTCTTTAGGCACTACTTATGAATTAATGGAAAAATTGAAATATATTTATGAAGGAAATGATAGAGTAAAATTGTCAAGGAAGCTAACAACTAAGCACAAATTTGAGAACCTAAGAATGGAAGAGGGTGAAGATATTGCAAGCTAGTATCAGAGAGTTGAACTTGTAGCAAATGAGATCAAGAACCAAGGTGGTACCATGATAGATGAAGATGTAATTGAAAAGATCTTGATGACCCTACCAGGGAATTATAGTGATAAGGTCTCTTCTATTAAATAATCATATGATCCCAAGATATTTACTAAAGGGTAGCTATTTGGTAGCTTGACTAAATTTGAGATGAGGAAGCTTGGAAGAGAAAAGGAGAAAGATGAAACAACCTTTTAAAGTAATTAAGATAGGAGATCACTTGGATGATGATAGTTTAGAAGAGTTGGAAGCAAGATTTACAAGGAAATTGAAGAAAGGTATTGGTAAGTACAAAGGTATGTTTCCCTTTAAATGTTTCAATTGTGGAAATATTGGTCACAATGCTTCAAGATGTCCAAATAGAGAGCTACACTCAAGAAGAACAAAGATAATAATAACTACAAAGATCAAAAGGACAGTAAGTTAAAGAAATTATACTATGTTAAAGAATATGTAGGAATTTGTGATGATGAGTCTGATCTTCAGGATGATAAAGACAAATTCTTGTTTCTAGCCTTGGAAAGTAAATTTGTATCTAATAATCATGGAAGATGTGCAAGGTGATTTAGTCCAGAGAACAAGAAGGATGAGAAGGAAGGTACTCTTGTTACTACTTTTCATGCTAGACAGGATAAAGACTATTAGGTAATTGATAGTGGATGTTTAAACCATATGACTAGAGATAAGAGTAAGTTCACTAAACTTGAAAAGTATGATGGAGGAATAGTTATGTTTGGAGATGATTTTGGTGCTAAGATTGTTGGGAAATGAACAATTAGATTTGATGGAAAATATAACATTGATGATGTCAATTATGTTAAGGGCTTAAGGGATAATCTTTTGAGTGTTGTAAAAATGTGTAGCAAATGATTTAAGCTTGTGTTCTAGGATAACACCTGTGAGATCAGAAAATGATCCAAAACTGTGGTAACAATAGGAAGAAGTGCTCATGGAAACATCTATAAGCTTAAGAGTGGTGATGTTCAGTGCTTTGTTTCTCATACTAATGAAAGTTGGCTATGGCATAGGAGGATGGGAAATGCAAATTCTGATAATCTGATTAGGATCAGTTCAAGATAAGTAGTTAGAGACCTTCCTAGAACCACAAAACCTACAAATTTAGTTTTCAGAAGTTGTCAGTTGGGAAAAAAAACAATAAGAAACTTTAAAGGAAAAGGAAAATCATCTATCAGAATGTTGGAATTTATTCATATAGACCTCTGTGCTCCTACAAGAATAGGAAGCCTTAATCATGACAGGTATTTTATGCTTTTGATTGATGATTACTCTAGGATGACATGGCTTACTTTTCTTAGAGAGAAAGCTCCGACTGTAGATAGATTCAAAGAGTTCAAAGCAAGAGTAGAGAATGATGTAAACCTAAGAATCAAATGTTTAAGGTTTGATAGAGGTGGGGAATTAACTTCCAGTCAATTTAGTGCATTTTGTGAAGAGCATGATATAAAGAGACATTATTCTGTCCCTAGAACCCCTCAGTAGAATGGAGTGGTGGAAAGGAAGAACCAAACTATACAAGAGGCTTCTAGGATAATGATTAAAGAATAAAATGTTCTTCATGTATATTGGAGAGAAGCTATCCACACTGTTGTTTACATTTTGAACAAAGTTCAGATCAGAGGTAACATCACAAAGACTCCATATGAGTTATGGATTGGTAAGACTCCTACTGTTAAATACTTTAAAGTGTTTGGAAGCAAATGTTACATTAAAAGAGATGATTTGAATCTAGGAAAGTTTGATGTTATATGTGATGAAGGAATTTTCCTTGGATATTCAAATAACAACAAAGCATATAGATGCTTCAATAAAAGGCTAAGGAAAATAGTTGAAAGTGAAAATGTAAAATTTGATGAAGCTATACATAGTCCAGTAGAAATTAGTGAAGTTGAACTAGATGATCCTATTTGTGGGAAAATAAAAGAAGAAGAAAATCTAGAGAAAGAGAAAAGTGATGAAGAAGATATTCCGAAACCTACTCCCAAGACTCCTAAATATGTTTAGAATAATCATGCAGAGGAACAGATAATTACATATATAAGTGAAGGTGTAAAGACAAGAAGCAAAATGGTTGAGGTAAACTTATGTTTACTTTCTAAAATAGAACCTAAGACTATGAATGAGGCATGCAAAGATGAAATTTGGGTTAGAGAAATGAAATAGGAACTATAGAAAATAGAGAAGAGTTAGACATGGGAACTGGTTCCTAGACCAACAAACAAGAATACAATTGGTACAAAATGGGTGTTCAGGTATAAGCTGAATGAAGATGGTGAAGTAGTAAGAAATAAAGAAAGACTTGCATGCAAAGGTTATTCACAGGTTGAAGGAATATATTCTGAAGACAAATTTGCACCATTGGAAAGAATGGAGGCCATTCAGATGTTCTTGGCATTTCCAGCTCTTAAAGTTTTCAAAGTATACCAGATGGATGTCAAGTTCACATTTCTAAATGGAGAATTGGAAGAATAAGTGTACATGGAACAACCAGAAGGATTTTAGTTGTCAGAAAAACTGAACATGGTTTGTAATTTGACAAAGACACTATTTGGACTTAAAGAGGCTCCCAGAGCATGGTATGCAAGGTTGGATAGATACTTGACACAACAAGGATTCATCAAAGGCTCTATTGATAGAAATCTCTATTTTAAAGTTGAGAGAAACAAAATGTTGATTGTTGTGGTATATCTTGATGATATTATCATTGGTGGGAATGAATGTATGTGTAAGAAATTTATAGAAGAGATGCAAAAAGAGTCTGAAATTTCTATAAATGGTGAGTTGAATTTCTTCCTTGGACTTCAAGTTAATGAAACTAATAAGGGGATATTCATTTAACAATCTAAGTATGTTAAGAAATTTTTGAAGAAGTTTGGAATGGATGACTCCAAACCGGTCTATATCCCAATGGTAACTAGATGAAAAATAAGTAAGGATGATAAATCTTCTAAAGTTGATCAAAGCATGTAGAGATCCTTGATTGGTGGACTGATGTATCTTACTGCTACAAGAATAGATCTTATGGATGTATTTTGTTTGGTTGTAATATTTCAAGTGGAGCCTAAAGAGACACATGTTATAGCTGTGAAGAGGATATTCAAATATCTTAAGGGGACTCCAGATTATGGACTATGGTATCCTAAGGATACTAATTTCACCTTGAATTCCTACATTGATGCAGATTGGGTTGGTTGTGTCGATGTCCGAAAGACTAAAAGTGGTGGTGAATTCTTTCTTGGAGGAATATTGGTCTCATGGTTGAGTAAGAAACAAGATTTAGTTTCTTTATCCATTGCAGAAGCTGAGTATATTGCAACAACTCATCCTATTGTACATAGGTACTTTGGAGGAAATAGGTGTGATATGTGATGAGCCTATCCCTATCTTTTTTGACAATACAAGTGCAATAATTTTTTAAGAGAATCCAGTGATGCATTCTACGACAAAGCATATATCTATCAGATATTACTTCTTGAGGGAGAATGTGTTGCAAAATGAAGTTAGACTTGAATATCTGCCTACCATGGAACAAATTGCTAACATATTCACTAAGGCCATTTTGAAGGATACTTTTGAGTATCTTAGGGGGAAGTTAGGTGTTACTGCCCCTCCTTCCTTGAGTTAGGTGCACATGGAGGTGCATCAGTCAAATGGATTCACAAATTATTTTTGATCTAGACTGATGATTCTAGTCTACTCCTCAAGGGGAGTAGAGAGTTGCATTCTTGTAGTATGTGGTATAGGTGCACTCCTAAGGGGGAGTGATCAGAGCTTTATATGACATATGTTTCATGCAAAACCTTTCTTTTCTATTGATTTCAAAGGGGGAGAGAAAGGCATGTGAAAAAGTGAAAGGGAGAAGACGAGAAGAGAGTGCAAAAATGCTTGTGCAGGTTGTCTAATCTGAAATAGAAAGGGAAGATGAAGTGGGAGAGTATGTATTTTTTCTTTGATTTTTTTCATATCTCGTGTTGCCATCAATGACAAAGGGGGAGATTGTTGCAAGTATGGATGAGTTTGGTGGTGTTTTTATTAATGTTTTCATTGATGTCAACACAGTTCAGAGTGATTCCAAATGATACTTGTATAGTTGAGATGCTATATAAGTGTTTAGAGTACATGGAGATATATTTCTAATCTTGTAATTGTGTTGATTCAAAGTGATTTTGATAAAATTAAGAAATAATGAAGGTAGTGTTGAGTATGTGTTCTAAGTGTGCTTTGATATTGTGCTATGTATTTATTTTTTCTTGATCCTATCCCTGGGTAGACTTATGGTGTTGATTATGAGCTTCAATGGATGATATATCCTAAGTTTTAGCTTCTGATTCGATGGAGAGTGAAAGATGTGTTCACCGATGTGTGAACCAGTTTGGTAGAACTCCCTGTCCATGGACTAAGATAATTTTTCTTGCTCCAATGTCTTCTAGTGTATTGTTTCAGATCTTGCAGACTTGGAAGAAATTTAATCCTAATGTTTTCTATGTTTTGGAAAACATGCCTGTAGTTTGGTGCTCTAGAAAGATTGTTTTAGAGCTACGATATGTTTTTGCTCGATTTAGATGGACTATTGGAGAAGTGTTCTATGAATGAAGATTATTGTAGTTGTTGAAGATGTACCTGAAGGTTTCTAGGAGGTGTTATAGTGTCTGGTAAAGTGTTTTGGGTGATCCACTCGTGATCATCTTGCTGGAGATGTGTGTACTTCAAGGATCAATGGTTTTTTCAGTAGGTTTGGTCGGCCTGGTGTTTAAATTTTACATAAAAAATTGCATTAGATTAAGGAAGTGTGAGATTGATCCAAGATGTTGTTTGGGTCCTAATTAAATGTGTAATTGGTCCTCTCTCACTCTTATCCATCACAAGAATGTTGAGTACTCAACCTGATTTGAATTTGTAAAATGAAGAATGTATAGCTGACCTTGGAGAAAGTTTCTAGGGTTGAAGATGGTATAAAAGAAAACTAAGATGTTACAAATTACAACACATGCAAGTGACATGTGCGAAAAAGTCCAAAAAGAAGAGTGTGTAAGAGTGAATCAAGGCAACAGTACTTTGATGTGTTAGATTCTTGAAAGCAATGAGTTGATGGTGTTTGCAATCCTTTGATCAAGCTGCAACTGTGTGGAACCTATTATGGTGGATCTTTGTTTGTCCCTTTCTTTATCTATAGGCAGTGAGCCTCCTTCTAGACAGTGAGTCCTATTGGAGGTACTAAGCCTTTGTATCTGGGCAGTGAGCCTTTATATCGGGTATTGTGTTATTACTATATTGTGAGTTAATCCTCACCATGGTTTATCCCTCATTGGGTTTTCCACATAAATCTAGTGTCTCTAGTGTTTGCTTTCTATTATTTTCTTTTCAAGTTCACTTAATAATAGATTGAGTTAAAGTTGAATTGATTAAAGTTAGAAGTAAAGTAATTTGGTATAAATGATTCACCCCCCCTCTCAGTTGTCTTGTGTATTTCAACAAATATGTCTATAGACTTGAAGTGTGCCTCCTTAGATTTTTCCTCCTTGTCTCCTTGATCTGGGAGTAGCTCTGCAACACCTATCGACTCATCCATTGGGAATACATGAGCTAATAATGTTGTTTCCCACAACTCCTCATAGGCATCTATGGTAACAACGCCATCCGTATCAGAGATCAATAGAATATCATGATCCTTGTACTTAGAGTCATTGTAGATTAAATCATCAATAGTGAACCATCTAACATTATTAAGCCTCCAAGCACTCCATAGTGATCTCCTAAAAAAGGGTTGTACCATGGGTGGTACTTGAACTTGTCAAAACTATCACATGACACAATCATAGTAGAAAAGTCATACTATGTAATCATGTCTTCTTGTCAAAAATATTTCCATCTATGATCTCCTCATTTGATTTGTCTCATCTAACCATTGTGGTATAAGATGGTAAGTTCTCAATATGATCTCCTCATCCATTTCACTGAATTAGACTCTCCAAAACTGTAAATCCTCATACTACCATAGCCGCCACAATGGATAGTTGAATGCTCAAGGATACCCTAGGGATGATGCACATAGAAATCTCATTGACCTTGTATATGTGATATGCTCAAGGCACCACCCCTTTAGGATCATATAGTGTACCATTTTGTTAACCTCATGAAATGAAAATCACCCAAGATATAACATAAGTGTGAAAGAATGTTGCACCCCCAGACATACAAAGTCTGATGCTATGCCATCCCCCATATCATATGTACTATTCCTCACACTAAGTGTGCTCCCCATCCATTAGAGATGAGTACTACTGCTATAGTGAACATCATAATCCATGCAGAAAATGGGGACTATGAATAAAGTAACATGGCTAGATCGATCTGTGGCCTCATGATACTATAATGAACTGGACCTCCAAGGCAATACTTCATATTGTATTTCATCTCTTTAAATGATCTATCTGCTAGGAAACGTACCCTCTCACCTTGAATCAGAACTTAGAGTATGCAATGGACATCCTCTAATGTGATGGTCATCTCACCTATGGGAAGATGAAATGTGCATGTGTTTTCATTCCATTGCTGTGGTAGTGCCATCAACATAGCATCATGGTATCTCAAGGGGGGCATGAGGTATGCCCAGTACAACCCCATAGTCTATAATATCTCTCTGTCCTCTATTGAAAGTGTGTGGGATAGGTCTCGAAGATGATTGATGTGTCTACCACCAAGATGTTGTCCTGAATGGGGAGGAACCTAAAAGAAATAAAAAATATGTCCTATAAGCATTCTACAATCTTAAATCTATACATCAACAATCAAAAAAGTGTACTAAAGTTGTTCTAGTGTACTTTTCTAAAATTGCTAGACACTTTAGACCCCTTTTGGGACACTTCATAAAGAATTGGGACACTTTGCGATAAGAAAGGGACATTTTGTGACAAAAGGGAAAATTTTGCAACAAAAAGGGACGCTTAGCGACAAAAAGGGACACTTTGCGAAAAAGGGGACACTTTGTGAAAAAAGGCATGCTTTGCGGACTTTTCTTCCAAGGCCCTAAATTAACCTAGAAATTCATACAAATCATAAAATAAATGCATAAGGACAAAGGTAAGGGAAAAAAATCAACCCACCTAATAATAATGCTCACCATGGGCTACCTGATCTTATAGGACATCTAGTCTCAGAGGCTCATAATCTCCTTAGCTTGACATCTTCACCCACTCTTCACCAAACTCAAGCTACAAGAAGGTAAAAGAAAAAATAGTTAAAAAATAATTCACTTTTTGTTGTTATATAAGTTAAAATTAGGTTTTTTACTATATTAGGGTTAAAAAGTGCCTTTCATTCAAATTAACATAATAGGAGCTAGAGAGGTCCTTTTTCGATGCCATTTGTTGCATTGGAATAATGATTCCACTCTTCTCCTCATAAAATGTCTATCATTATGTAGTATGGTACTTGGAAATACCCTATGATGTGACCTACCTTATTTGATGTGGCTAGAATGCTACCTTGATTCCACCTCTACAAAGCAAGCAAAATCAAGGGGGGACATACATCTACCCTCAAATTTGATTTCTAGAAGAAGTTAGATAAGAGGATTTGTGGATAACTAAAGAATTTGTGTTACAGGATGGGGTTCTTAGCATTGTGGTTTTGCATATAGCTACAATGGGGGCTTCATTCTCTCATGTTGTGAATGAACCTATATGAGTATCCTTTTATGAAATGAAGTGTAGTGTTCAGAGTCCTTTAGCTTTCATATGCACGCAGAGTCATATGGGTGCTAAAGTAGGGGCTAGATGTAATGATTGAAATTGACCCCCTTTTGGGAGATAGGGAAATTTCTCATTTAACCTCGACTTATTTAGCACCATTGCATTAATTACCCTTTAAATAATCATTAATAGGAAGGGTATGTGCAGGATCATCATGGAAAAAACGAGCCATTAAGTGGGAATAAAAAGATAGAAAATCAAAGTTAGACAACTTGACATAAAAATTTGAATAAGTTATTTATATTATTTCAAAAAAATGTAAAAATAGAATCTGTGGAAAATTGAATGTATTTTCTAAACTACTAGACCTTTATTTAAAAAACAAAATCTATTTTGTGAAAATTTGAAATTTCAATGCAGTCGTATTTAAATTTCAGGGTAAAAATAAGAAGTAGGTGTCTATCTGACCACCCTAACCACAATAAAATGATAACATTTTTTTATAATATTTTAGATATAAGTAGAGGACTCATGTCCCGATGTGATGCATATTTTTTTATAATTTTTTTCCAAGTAAATAATTAATTATGAATTTTTTATTACAACTTTTAAAAAATATAAAAGATCGTCTATCTAACCACCTTAACTTGGTCAAAAATTCATGAAATTCAATTTTTTTTTTTTAATCCTATAGTATGTGAAGCATAGAATGTGACGCATATTTCAGATTCAAAAAATGTGATACCGTTTGAAAGTTATAGATGCTTTTCAATCAGCCTATCAATTAGGACTTTATTCGTAATTCTAATAGAAAATAAATAATAATTATTTATTAAATTCAAAGTAAAGCATAATTTATATTGGTGGAAAGCTGAGAATCTCCTCTAAAAACCCTTTTCATTTAATCAATTTTGGGTAAAAAAAAGTTGTCAGCCACATGGGCCATCATATGGCTTACATATCGCCACTTTTTGGCCCATCATGATCCTGCACATACCTGGAATCTAAGACCCATTATTTTAGATCTCAAGTCTTATTTCAGCTAAAAACCTGACAAAATCAACAAAAACATCAAATATTCCAAAACCCCATCCAGAAAATCTAGGGTGGGACTCATTTGACACCTTGGGTAAATGAGTCCCCCTAGGTGGGACCCATACACTAGAGGTGGTGTTTAAGTCCCATTTGGGGATTCTTTAGGGTTTGATTGGGAAAATAACCTTTTTAATTCAAAGTTTTGCTTGATGTCGAACTTTGAGATCTGAATAACAATAAATTGTAACGTCAAAAAAAGGGTCCTTAGCATTTTCTGTGCCTGTTTAGCTCCTTGTGGATTTTGGCTTAGTTTGGCCTTGATTTTGTGTTATAATGTGGATCACACATTCACATTATGTCTTGCGACCTTGTGATCTAATGTACTTTAATGATGCCTTGTAATGTTCTTGTAAAGTGTTGTAACACACTTTCACACATTTCTAGGATTTCTAAGCATTATTTCAATCACAATTTCTCTTAGCCTTGCCTTATTTGGTGTGTTGTAAAGTGTTGTAATGCACTTTCACATTCCTCTAGGCTTGTCATTAATAATTGGGATCTCTTATATTTTAGTTGGCCCCTTTCTGCATCCACAAGGCTTATTTATGTGTATTATTGAGGATAATCCTGATAAGTGGCATTTAAAAAATCAAATCCTTGAAAGCCCACCTCAAATTCCCAAGGTGGGACTCATTCGCTATTCTAGGTGAATGAGTCCCCTTAGGTGGGACCCAGTCACCCAAGGTGGTGAATGAGTCCTCTTTAACTCAAAAATCAAATTTAATTTAAATTTTTGGTGGTATTTTATTCTCCAAGATCCAATGTCGGCTTGTAATGTTGTAATTTCATGAATTCTTGCATAATTGAGTACCAATACAAGATTATTTCTCTCATTTTACTCCACAAGCATTCAAGTACTCATCGTAATAGAAAATTGAGTTCATAAGAGCATTTGAGCAAGAGAATTCAAGGTTTTCAAGGGAAAATTATCAAGCTCTCAAGAGCATTCTTCAAGCATCAATCATCATTTCAAATATCACATTCTTCATGTTTTTCATTACTCTTACAATTTTGGTGTAGAGTTCATTATCCAAGAAAGCTTTTCATTCAAGATCTATCTCCATCAAGCAAGAATCAAGAACCACATACATTGTAGCCATTTCAAACATAATCACAACACTTTATTACAAGGGTTTGGTCAGCTGCAAAATATCATTTTGTTCATGCATCCATCTCCTTTCCATTTTCTTTCATTTCAAGTTTTAATTACCAATAGGGAGTTTGACCAAGGCAAACCCCTATTATCTAACCCCACAACCATTTTTCCCTCTCTTTGCATGTGATTTACAGGTCTAGGTTGCAGATTTATCAAAGAGAAATATTGGAAAAGTTATCGTCAAGTTGTTAAATCAAGTCAAAGTTGTCAAGTGTAAACAAGATTTGGAAGAGCTTGGAGAAGACCTATAGGTTGAATCTTGTAGTTTTAGACCCGAATTTGAATTAGGATTGATAGAGTAAAATGAGAGCTACAAAATCCAACCATGAATATCTAGAAATCCAGAAGTGGACCAATTCGCTAGTATTGGCAAATGATTCCCACTTTACCTATCCGTTAAAGATTTTTGCAGATCTAAGTACCCATTTGTTTGAAACCTATTCCGACACCTTTTTCTTGAAACTATACTGATTCACCTAGCTTAGCATATGAGTCCCAATTGGATTTAATAATGGATTTTTTAGGATTTCATATCTCCATTCTACCTTCTCTAGTTTCACAATTTTCTATTGCTATTTGTTTACATTTATAGATCATCTTGCTTACTACACTGTGTTTTCAAACATTTCTTTTCCCAAGTCCAAACTTGGTGGTGAACCCATCATTTTACCTCATTACGTATCCTAGAACACACCCTTCTTTAGATTTCAATCTCCTTTGCATTTAAATCTCAAGGGTTTTTTCTTGAGTGAAAGGTTGAAAATAGTCTCTCCCCTTTTAGGTCCAAAACCCTATAAGAAAAAAGATAGCCCCAAACCTATTTTCTTTGTTTAATTTTTGTGAAACTACATTTAGAGCATCATAATTCTGATTTGGAGTGCATTTACATCCTAGATTTAGCTTGCATTAACATTGCACTAGGTTTTGCAATGCTTAATTTGCATTCTAGAGTTTCAATTTTTGCATTAGTGAAAAGCTCATTTAGCTTGCATTATTGCACTTAATTTCATTGAAAATTAGTAAAATTCTACATTTGCATCAGAAAACATAAAAATCATAAAATCCAATTCTAAAATTTAAAAAAAAACCAAAAAAATCCATACTTGGACTCATTCACCACCTTGGGCGAATCAGTCCCTTTGCATATTTTGCATTATAATTTCTGGCATTTAGAGTTTATTTTCTGAGTTTCTATTTGTTGCTTCTACATTTCAATTATAAGCATTTCATTCTTATTAGTTTACATCGCATTTGCACCCACCACACATTTAGTAGCTTTTGCATGAGTGTTTGGTGTCCTATTGCTAATACCATAGTGAGAAGAAGTTCAATACTGATGTCATCTTATGATATCACAATCGTTGTGGATCCTGGGTTATCTAGAGCTTCCACTCCTAGTATTGACAATAGTACACTAGACATGGATAACACCCTTAATAACTCTTTTCCTTCAAGTAGCATGCAAGTGGAACTGAAGAATGATAGCATTTTACAAGAAAATATAATTCACATTCATGAGGACCTAGTGAACTTACAACATCAAATTAGCCTTGAAAACATTTCAATCACTACAATTCCTACAATTGAAAACATTCACTGTATGCTTGAAACTGAAGATGCCTTGACCTTGTGAAAAATATAGTGCAAATATTTGGTAAGGATCTTCCCTCAACCACTAGATGTCCTTTTCCTACAAACAACACTTCAAGCCAAGGAGGAACTCACATTCCTCCCAGAACAATACCCTCAATCCCTAGATACACCCTTCCCCAATTCACAACAATGCAACAAGTTAGTAATGTCATTCCTTCCTTGGGTATTCCGGATAGCGTCCCTAGTTCCTATGTCGCATCACATGTTATAACTCCTACTACCTTACTACCTATAAGAATTCCATTCACTTGTCCCTCAAACACATACACTCAATCATCACTTTCATTTCCATCTCATAATGCAAGCTATGATCCTCTCATACATAAACTTTTCCTAACCATGTCATCCCTTCAAAACAAAGTTTCCACCATCAACTGAAATCAAAATGGCCCACCCATATATTATGTCAAAAGCAGTCCATTGCCTTGCAGATACTACAAAAAATTATGCCACAAGGTGCAAAGATGCCTAGATTATGGAGGTAAGGGAGATCCTTCTAACCATGTTAATTCCTACATTGCCCTATGTAGTGACTTTTTCCTTGATGATTAAATTTTGGAAAAGCCATTTCCTAAGACCTTGAAAGACATTTCCTTGGAGTGGTTCTCTTCTTTACCAAATAACTCAATTTTTTCATTTGATGAACTTGTTCAGGCATTTATAAATCATTTCCAAGTGCATATGACTCCTAATTAGACCTTGGTTGACTTGGTGAGATGTATTCAAAAAGAGGATGAAAAGATAACTGACTTTATCTTTCGATATCAATCGCTTTATTCCCAAGTTGATGTTGAGATCCCGAACCCACACCTTCAAAAGATGTTTATAGAAAACTTGCAAAATAAAATCTAAGACAAGTTGACCATGATTAAATTCCCATCCTTCATGCACTTCTGCACTACTCTTTGTGATTACCAAAATTTAGTTTTTAGTCATGATACAAAGTCCACTTCTAGTCAAATTGAGAGATTTGAGCCTGTGCACAAAAATAACCCATCCATTTAGAAAACTAAATAAAGTGTTCCTTCAATTCAACCCTCATCAACAAAAACCTCAAAATTTCCATAACCAAGTTGTTGTTTTCAAATCCTTAGTGCCCTTTAGTTATGGGAACCCAAAGAGATAACTCACTCCCCTACCTGACACCCTTCATAATACCATGTGCCAACTTCTAAACCAACAAATGATTACCTTAACTCCCATTAGAACATTTGAGTGTAATAAGCCTTTTCCTCTGAACTTTAAAGAAAATGCTTATTGCCACTTTCATCAACAAAATGGACATGCCACAGAACATTGTAAGCATCTTAAACATCTTGCTAAAGACCTCATTGATTCCAACCATCTATTTGTTGCAAGTACTAATTATCAAGGCAATAAGTATATTGCCCCTCCAAACCAAAACATGCAAATCTTTACCAATCCCATGCCAAAACATAATATTTCATTTGTCAAAGCTAGAAACATTCCTAAGAATGATGTGATGAATGTTGTTACAAATGATGAACACACTAATTTTGTTGCAATTAATGCTATCAATGTCAATCCTATAGATGAAATGATAGGGGTGATAGACACCATCCCTAGTAAGGGTCAAACTAAGATTCCTCTTGATATTTCTTTCTCCTCTAAAGATATACTTAAACATTTCCCTGATGGTACTCTTTACATAGCTGGTCATATCTATGATAAGCCCACTAATGGGATATTAATAGATCTTGCATGTAAAGAGAATGTGGTCACCGAGGAATTCCTACTCTTGCATGAGCTCTATTGAGATGATTATCACAAACCAAAAGAACTGATCAAGACACATAATGGTTTTTCATGCCCTACGATTGGATCGATCACCCTACCATTATAAATAGGACAAAAAACATTAGAGTTTATATTCTCCATCATCCTACAGTTAAACCAATTTCATGTGAAGCTAGGCCACCCATGGATTCGCTCCATGAAATTCATCCCTTCGTTTGTGAACACATGCTTAAATTTTATCTTTGACAATGATATATTCACTATTCACCATAGTGGCTTTAACCCCTTGTCATGTAAAGGAAACTTTTCCCTAGATGCCTTTTAGCTCGAGCCCATGGAACCTATCAAGCCAAGAGAAGACTTATTTTTCATCCTATCAAAAGTTCAAGGAAAAAGAAGAAAACAAAGATATCACTTCAAAACATGCCCTCATCCACCTCTAAGCCTACCATCCTTGACGAAACCATGCTTGAACCTAAACAATATCGAAACAAAAAATACCAACCTAAACCTAAAACCTTACCTACCTCTTACAAGCGACCAAGAAATAATGAAACCAACCCCACCACACCTCCAAGAATAATAGCAACATGTGGTTCCTTTCATTCCTCCCATTAGGGAAGAAAAGAAACCTGCGGTTGATCAAATTGCTCCTATGCATCTTGAAAATTAAATCAAAAGAAATAGAGGTGGTAGGGAGAATAGACATAGATGTCATTCCCTTACTCGCAAGTTCCATCATGAGTTAAAAGAAAATCTAGATCCAAATTTGACTGAAGCAATGCATGATTCTCTTCCTCCCCTGCCACCGTAAGAAATTTCCATGCATCCTCCACAAAAAGGACCATAGCCTTCTATGGATATTATTATTTATCCTCATGTTGTGGTTAACTTGGACGATGATGAGGAAAAAACTAAAATGGATGAGGAAGTGCATAATGAATTGAATTTGTTATTTTCCTCATCCATGATCTTAAACGATAACAACCATGATGATCATCCTAAACCAAGTGATTCACCATGTGTTGAACTTGGTGATTCTCCTAGTACAATTCTTGATGTGATCCCTCTTGCTAGTTATTTGCATTCCACATATACTAAACAAGATTGGGATGTAGATGACCTACACTGGATATTTGATTTGCATGTGACTTAATAGTCTTTAATCTTTTCTTTTTCTTTTTTCTTTTTTCTTTCATTTTCTCTTTCTCTTTCATGTGTGTATTGTGATCCTCTATGATGTTATGTTTGATGTTTCTATCTCTTTATGCATTCCTCTATTTTTACCTTCATTCTTCTGTATGTTGTAATCTTTTTCCTTTTCGATTATTATTTTTTCTTTTGTCTTGTCTTTTCCTTTTGGGGATGATGCAAGGAATCAAGACACCCTATGTCTCTTCCATCTTGACCCAAAAGATTTTCTTATTCTTTTCGCTTTTTTCTTGTGTTTTCCTTTTGGGGATGACACAAGGCATTGAGACACTATATGTCTCTTCCATGTTGACCCAAAAGGATTTTCTTTGTTTTCAATCTCTTTGTGTCATTCTTATAGTTCTTTGTGTATTTGGGGGATGATGAAAGTTCCAAGCTCTCTAAAAATCATTGCAGCAAAGAACATAGTTACCCCAAATCCATAGATCCCTTATGTGTTTGGTGTTCTCATTTTGGGGGCAACCCCTCTCTTTTCTTTTTCTCCCGCATGATGTAGCCTTACTCGGAAACATATGACTTGGCATAGGGCTTTCCAAGTTGGATCTCATGTATTTCTTCCTGTTAGAATTTTCCATTTGCTACTTTAAAGTAATTTCTCACAACATGGTGTCTAGCAATTTCTTTAAAGTGGGGGCATACATTGGCATTATTTCTTATTGCACTTTTCCTTTTCATGGTTATTAGTGCAGCCTTCTTGCTTCATACAATGTATTTTATTCTTTTTGGATGACATTGGGTGTGATGTCCTTCATGAGAATTATCTCTCTTAGCATATTACATTCCTCTTAGTGGCCTGATGCAGCACACTACATCCCATAAGTTGTAAATTTTCTATTCTTTGATTGGTCCTCTCTTGGAGACATTAGGCACAATGTTTCCTAAGTTAAAGACCTCACATGAACTAAGAAAGACTCCTTTGAAAATTTAATATGTTTCATTTATATGGCCACCTTGCATAACACAACTTGCATTCCTATGGATCTATCTTGTTTTTTCATGAGGTCCAAGCATACGAAGTTTTTTTTGTCTCATGAGGCTTGAAAACCAAATCATTTTTCTGTGGCATCTTATTAAAGTTATTAGTAGGTATAACCTTGGTATGGTTGAGCAGGAATCCCAATTAGCGGCATGACTTTCTCCATAGCCACTTGTGTGTGTGTGAGTACATACCAGTCATGAGTGTATGTTTCTCACCCTTTTGGATTTCTCACCCAGTGGACAACTATGAGTTTCGTCGCCTTAGAGTGAGTATGCATTTTTCTTGGACAAACAACCTATTGACACCTTCAAATTTTCAAAATTGAAGTGCCCATATTGAAAGAATTGCCTATGCACACTCAAAGGTGCAACTGAAAAATCTACCTAAGTGACCCACTTTGGAAGGTCACCATTTAGATCCAGTTGATTTTCATGTCAAAAGAATTATTTCTCTCCATTCTCCCCACATTAATGTACTCCCAATTTCAAAGCCTCTTGATCGTATTTTCTATTTTTACGAAGCCAAAAGTAGATGCAGTTTTCTCTTTTTCACACCTACATTTTCAAAACTTTTCAAGGTGGTCAAGTTTGACCCTCAATATCTTGTGAATAATGATGATTAAAGGAAATCCCTCTTGCACACATACTCAATGGATCCAAATGACATATTGTGTCTAGTGGAAGTTCCCCAGAAGATGGTTTGGTATATTTTCAAAATGGCAACTTGGTGAGCTTTAATTTATTTTAAATAGGAATAGTTGTAGAAGAGTCTGAGTAGGCCATTTTGATGTAGAATATCTTTCACCTCATGACTTTTATTTCCAATAAAATTGTTGCACTCCATTCTTGGGTCAAGTTTCTATATACCTTCTCAGTTTTAGGGGCTCAAGGTAAGCTCTAATGGGTTACTTAATAATTTTCTGATCGTGACAGGGCCAAAAATGATGTTCCAAAATGTGCCAAATTTTGCAAATATAAATGAATCCCATTTCTTTTTTTGGCTTGAAACATATCCAACTCCATTCTTGTCAAAATCAGAGATCATATGATGCATTATTTTAATGCATATCAGTTGCGGCAAAGGCATCCAACAAGCCTGTTTACAAAGGAGGTACTTGACTTTTAAGGGTTGGAAAAAATCTGAAGAAATGGATTTTCTCTAAATAAATTATCGATTCTATGTGAAAATTTTCACGGCTTCAGGTGTCCTGGTTTACCTGCAATAAATTTTCCCTATTTGGACTGCAACAGGAATTAAAAAATCAACATTTTCTTAATGTTGCAAAAGTTAGTGTTTAGAATATTTTACATATTTTGATTATTGCTAGAGAAAAATGAATGGGAATAAAGGAAATTTCAATTAGGGAATATTTTAATATTTCCTATTTTATAAAGTTTCAACTTTATAATCTTTTCTCACACAGCAACAGGTTTTTTCGCTTGCTCGTGGCAGTAATGCCCACGACACAAACAAGTTGGCGGGGAAGCGGGGAGAGGAGGAGAAGTTTGCAGAAAACATGGGGATGATTAAATTAATATTTATTAATGGCTTCATTCAAATGTGGAAGGCATAAAATATTTTATGTTGCTTTTTATTGTTGCCTGCCAGCCCAAGGCAACAAATGGTGCCAGGAGCAAAGAGTCATGGGGGCATGAGGAGATTTACTGGGAGGATGTTAAAGACAAATTTTGATCCGCAATCTTCATTTTCACTGAGGATTAAAGCATTTCTTTCTCCATGGAGGTTCCTCCGAGGTGTTTTGAGCAGATTCAAACAAGAGCTATTGTAGAATATAGGTGAAATCACGTTTTTTGTCTTCTAGTTAATTTTTGGAGGATCTATTTGACTCAAAATTGTTGCTCCATGGTTAGAGATTATCCACTGATCATTACCAATACCAAGGCAGATATTTTAAGCATGTTTGGAGTGAATTTTTGGTTGCTAACAGCCATAAAAATATTTGTGCACTGTAAAAAATGACCCTAGCTTTCATATGCAGTGAAAATGTCTCAAAATTGTTTAAAGAATTTATTACACAAGCCTTTGAGGCTCATTAATGAAGGTAGCCAATGATGCAAAAAAAAAATCAAGTAGAGCTAGTGAGACAGTAAGGAGCAAAGTTGATTGCAGGAGGAAGCAATGGGGGCATGGGGATTGGTTTCCCCAAAAAAAATATATTAAGTTTTTAAAATATTTCACGTTGCCATTTGAAAATCTCTCCACTAGCCGGAATAAGATTTTGATGCCATGAGCAAGTCTCATAAGGAAACAGGCATTGCTTGGAAAGACAAGGTGTTCCCATTGTAAAATATTAAGGGCATTGTTTAATATTTCTTTTACGGTACATTGAAAAAATCTAAAAGATTTTAATAAAAGTAATAACCTTGGGCATGAAAGTAATATCAACATTTTACTTTTTTGTGTGAATAAGAGACATGGGTGAGTAAGTATTTTTAATAGCCCGATATAATCTTCAAAAGGTTAAATAAGAACTTACGATGCCAAAAAAATAAAACATAAAGTATACAAGGAAATTATTTTATAAAGTGAATATTTTATTTACCGTGTAATTTTTTTTTTTGCTGGAAATGAGTTTTTTCATAGAGAGAGCCCATTTTCATGCAGTGGGGTGAAAAATGAAAGAAGAGATAAAATACTTTGCACAAAAAGAATATTTTCCAACTACAGGTTAAATAAAAGGAATAATGATTATTCAAGCTGGGGAATATTTTTCTATTGAGGAGCAGTAGGTGCATGAAACATGAATCAGATTACATATTAGGGCTTCTCTATAGGCGGTGGGTAGCTATCCATCAACAAAACTGAATGTGCCAAGTGTCTTCTTCTTATGAACATTTAGGGTTTTCTTTCTCCTTAAGTGCACGTTTCTGATTCATTGTGTGAAGTGAGATTTTTTGTAATTAGTCATAGAGAATACTATAATAGGAATATAGAACATTTCAGAGTTAAGTCTTAGGTTTTAAGTTTTTCAATATATATGTAATTTTGATAGCAGTATATGCTGGCAGGTTAATACAGAATGGTTAAAATTTTGAACCATTTTATCTCTTATGTACTAGTTTGATAAACTATGAATAACATAATCAAGAGTTATTTTATTTACCAAGTCTCCATTGAATTCTAGTGGATGTTTAGTTTTATTCTTTCTTATCCATTCAATGAATGTATGTAAATGCTTGAGTGAAGCTATTGGTTTATGTTAGGCTGAGTGCTAGGATTCTGATAAGAAGTTGTGGTTCAGATGTTATGTTGAAATATTGTAATAAAATATCTTCAAAGCTTAGATGATGTTGTGTATTAAATTGTTATCTTGCATAGGTATTGAAGTTGGCTCTGTTCCAATGGATGAATCACTGATCTAAGTGCGTTATTCTTGTTTCATTCTCATGGTTGATTCAAAAACTGATTACATATTTAAATCAAATCAAATATCAATCTCAGTTTGTTTGTGTGTTGAGCTCATTTTATTACATTTCTCATGTTCAAGTTAGACACTTCCATGAAGGTCAGCCAAACCTTGAAGGTGTTGTATCTCTTAAACAATTAGAGGAGAATTGTCTATTTATAGTGTATTTGATACTTTTGCACACGCGTATCTATAAATATACTATTGGGATTACCCTCCCTAGTTTAATAGAGCCAGAAGTGCAGAAGATTTCAGTCTCTTTGATTGAATCTTGTTCATTGGACAAATCAAATCTCTGAGTCTAAATATGAGAGAGTGGCTACTCTTTAGGACTCATTGCATCTGTTGATTTGGGAAGAAAAACAACTTAGATCTAATCCAAACCATGTTGGACAAACGATTGAAGCTTGTTCCAGATTTCTCCTTCATTTCTCTTTTTGTCTTTGACATTGTATGATTGGACTTGTCAGTATTCTTTATATTATTTTCATGTGTATTCCTTTTTACTCATGTTGGTTTTCCATGGGATCTCGATCTTGGGGGCTTGATCATCCCTCTTGATCATTTTTGTCTCATCTTTCTAGCATTGGTACATTGGAACCCCCCTTAATGCGTGTTTGTCTACTTTACTATGAGTTTGAAGTAGGTTGATCCTCTCACTAAAGTGGGAGCTAACTGTAACGTCAAAAAAAGGGTTTTGTGGACAACTAATGAATTTGTGTTGCAGGATGTGGTTCCTAACATTATGGTTTTGTAGATAGCTATAGTGGGGGCTTCATTCTCCCATGTTGTGAATGAACCTATATGAGTATCCTTTTATGAAATGAAGTGTAGTGTTCAGAGTCATTTAGATGTAATGATTGAAATTGACCCCCTTCTTGGAGATAGGGCAATTTATCATTTAATCTCGACCTATTCTAGTACCCTTGCATTAATTACCCTTTAAATAATTATTAATAGGCCCTTGAGACCCATTATTTCAGATCTCGAGGCTTATTTCAACTAAAAACCTGACAAAATCATCAAAATAATCAAAAATTCCAAAAATCCACCTTAAAAATCTAGGGTGGAACTCATTTCCCACCTTGGGCAAATGAGTCCCCCTTGGTCAGACCCATATGCCATAGGTGATGTTTAAGTCCCATTTGGGGCATTTTTAGGGTTTCACTTAGAAAATCACCTTTTTAATTCAATTTTTTGGTTGATGTCGACTTTTGAGATCTAAATAACAATAAATTAGGTGTTAATGCTTATATAAACTATAATGTCGAAAAAAGGGTCCTTAGCCTCTTTCATGCTTATTTAGCTCCTTCTTGCAGATTTTGGCTTAGTTTGGCCTTGATTTAGTGTTTTAATGTGGATACCACATTCACATTAGGTCTTGGGCCCTTCTCAACTAATATACTTTAATGATGCCTTGTAAAGGTGTTGTAAAGTGTTGTAGCACACTTTCACACTTCTCTAGGCTTTCTAAGCATTATTCAATCATAATCTCTCTTATCCTTTCCTTATTTGGTGTTTTGAAAACTATTGTAACACACTTTCACATTCCTCGAGGCTTATCATTAACAATTGGGCTCTCTTATGCTTTAATTGGCACGATTTTTCATCTACAAGCCTTATTTATGTGTATTTTTGAGGATAATCCTGACAAATGGCATTTAAAACATCAAATCCCTAAAAACCCACCTCAAATTCCTAAGGTGGGACTCATTCGCCATTCTGGGCGAATGAGTCCCCTTAGGTGGGACCCATTTTCTCAAGGTGGTGAATGAGTCCCCTTTAACTCAAAAATCAAATTTAATTTAAATCTTTGGTAGGATTTTATTCTCCAAGATTGAATGGAAGCTTTTAATGTTGTAATTTTAAAAATTCTTCCATAATTGGGTATAAATACAAGGTTCTTTCTCTCATTTTACCGCCAAAGCATTCAAGTACTCATCCTAATAGTGAAATGAGTTCACAAGAGAATTTGAGAAAAAGCATTCAAGGTTTTCAAGGGTAGATTATCAAGCTCTCAAGAGCATTCTTCAAGTATCAATCATCATGTCAAAGATCACATTCTTCATGTTTGTCATTGTGCTTACACTTGTGGTGTAGAAGTCATGATCCAAGCAAGCTTTACATTCAAGATCTATCTCCATCAAGGAAGAATCAAGAATCACATCCATTGCAGCCATTTCAAGCATAATCGTAGCACTTTATTGCAAGGGTTTGGTGAGTTGAAACATATCATTTTATTCATTCATTCATCTCCTTTACATTTTCTTTCATTTCAATGTTTAATTACCAACATGGGGTTTGACCAAGGAAAACCCCTATTCTCTAATCCCACAACCATTTTTTTGTCTCTTTGCATCTGATTTGCAGTTGTAGGTTGTAGATTTATCAAAGAGAAAGTTTGGAAAAGTTTTCATCAAGTTGTTAAAGCAATTCAAAGTTCTCAAGATCGTGAACAAGCCTTGGAAGAGCTTGGAGAAGACCTACAGGTTGAATCTTACGATTTCAGACCCGGATCTGAATCAGGAACAACATAGTAGACTAAGAGCTACAAAATCCACATTTGAATTTCCAGAAATTTGGAAGTGGACTGATTCACCACTATTGGTGAATAAGTCCCACTTTACCTATCTGTCAAAGATTTTTGTAGACCTCAGTACCCATTTGTTTGAAACTTGTTCCGACATAGTTTTCTCGAAACTGGACTGATTCACCTAGCTTGGTGTATGAGTCCCAGTTGGCTTCAATAGTGGATTTTTTAGGATTTTAGATCTCCATTATACCTTCTCCAGCTTCCCATGTGCACATCTCCAGTTTCACAGTTTTCTATTTCTGTTTGTTTGCATTTCTAGATCATCTTGCATACTACATTGTGTTTTCAAACATTTATTTTTCTATGTCCAAACTTGGTGGTGAACCCCTCATTTTACATCACTAAATCTCCTAAGACACACCCTTTATAAGATTTTAATCTCCTTGGCAGTGGAATCTAAAGGGTTTGTTCTTCAGTGAAAGGTGGAAAATAGTATCTCTCCTTTTAGGTCCAAAACCCTAGAAGCAAAAAGAGAACCCCAAACCTATTTTCTTCATTTCATAAAGAAGTTTCTAAATATTTTTTTCATCTAAGCAAGCATTTTCAAGAGAGATTTCAAGATCCAAGAATTCAATGTCTTCAAGTATTCTTTCACTAGAGTGTACAAGTTTCAAAATCAAGCAAAGTTGAAGTTTTGGAGCAACATTAAATTGTTTTTGCATGAATTCAGGCTCACTTTCATTAAAGATCTAACATTATCAAGGTTTGATCATGGTTGTCTATGGTGAATCATGATGGATTCTAGGTTGGGGAGATGTAACTAGCCAGCAAACCAATCCTAATGACTTGTTTTGTAAGTGATTCCATCCTCCATTATAACTCTAAATTTAGCCTAAGGTACAAGAATTAGTAGGGCTCACTTGGGTGATTAGAGATCTCTCAAAGTGACTCATCTATTGTAATATTTCATTCATGTATCTCATTCTTACACATTAGGATAGGGTTACACTACATTTTAAATTTCCTAATTTTAGACACCCTTAAGGTTAACGTTTACATTCTTATTTACATTCATATTTCATTGTTTCTATCAAGGTTTAATTACTGAACTAGGGGTTTGACCGAGGCAAACACCCCATAAGAAAAATCAAGTATATATTTTGTTTTGCAGGTCTTTTCACAGATTCAGATCTGGAAATCAATTTGGGGAGAAAAGAGAAGATATTGGAGCACATATCTGAAATTTAAATTCTTGAAAAAGTGGAATGGGACTGATTCATTGGAATTAGCGAATGAGTCCCACTACAGGTATTTTTCAAGATTTTTGTAGATTCAAATTCCCTTTTTCCATAAACCTATTCCTGTGTAAAAACCTTGATATGGGATTGATTCAGCCATATTGGCATATGAGTTCCAATAGGTCAAAGTTTCAAGTTTTTAGTATTTCAAAGCTTATTCACATCTCATTCAGGTTTCCACGTGCACACTTCTGAGATCCCACCTCTCAGTTTTTATTTTCATACACATTTAGGTCATTTAGTGAAATATTGCATTGAATTAGGGTTAAGCATTTTGATTTGCATTTCATTTGTCTTTCCAAGTCTTAACTTGGTGGTGGACCCCTTATTAGTTTACAATTAGCTCGTAGGACAATCCTATTGCAAGAGCTCTTTCTCCTTTGCATTGAGATATATAGGGACTATCCTTGAATGAAATTGGAAAGTAGGTGTTCTCTATGTCTTAAATCATATGAAAGAATCTTAACCCATTTTATTTCATTTTAGATTGTATAGGTATGCCAATTGTTTCCAAAAATAACTACAAGAGGTGTAGTCACATGGAATGCTATACAAATTAAATGTATTATGAAGTGGTAGAAACCTAGGGAATTAAGAAAATTCTCTTAAGGGTTGCTAGGTCAAGTTTCATGAAAGAAGGAAACAATGCAATATAAGGTAGAATCTATTGGAAAATGGTCATCTCTCCCCTCATGATTAGTGACATGGACTAACCACCTCCTGTGGATCTGGATAAAGCCACAAAAGTGGTTTACAATTCGAGTGAGGAAGCAAAACTTGCAAAAACTGATCCCATGCAAAAAAAAATGGTTTTTGGGGTTCGAGCGAACCAAAAAAGGGTTTGAATGAACCCTAGTTCGAGTGAACCAATTAAATACAAGGTCCCACCATTCTAGCCAAGAAAACAAAGAAAAAATGTTTTGAAAGGGGGGTTCGAATGAACCCTGGTTTGAGTGAATCCCTGGGGGTTGGCTCGAACCCCTAGGGGTTCATTCAAACCCCCCTTTTCCCTCCTTCTCCCCGTCAAGCACCAAAAAAGTGCATAAATTTTCACTTCAAAGGTCAGGTAGAGGATGAAAATGGAGGAGAGTTCACAAACCCAACTGGATGATAGTAGTCCTCAGAACGAGCTATCCAACAAATATAATTTTAATATGTTTTGGTTTTATTATGTATTTGTGTTTTTAGTTTAATTAAACATAGGTTTTTCACCGAAAATCAAGCTTTCTCTGCTGCACATCTAGAAAAATAGAAGATTATCAAAAAAAAATTAAAATATGAGTGCACCAGATATTGAAGTCCTTGATACAACAAAAAAAAATTGAATTTCGATACATACAAAAAAATTCAAGTTGTATACGGTCCACCTATGTTTGAATTATAATTGGTTTGAATTCAAAACTTGATTAAGGAAAAAATATTCACTAAAACTATGAGACCAATTGGAAGCACTAGATATCAGAGTTACAAATCTAAATTCGAAATAATTAAAATTTTACCCTTCATGGAAAATAAGTTATATTGTATAGGGTGAGCGTCACTCCTTAAAAATGTTGTTTGCTGAAAATAAATTGTTTTTGAAGGAGATGGAAAAATAAGTGTAATCTGATTCCAATTTTTTTGAAAAAAAAAAATATTTAGAGTCTACAGATGAAATGTCACAAATGACTAGTTTGAATCATCTTCAAATTCCTCACAATTTAGCCACTATAGGTGCCTAAAAGTGAAGATTTATTTAGAAAAAAATATTTTAGTGTCTAGTTTGGCCAAAAATTATAAAGCAATATTGTAGGATCACCCATCTACTAACTCTAGCTATTGTATCAAGCACTAAAAAGTTGACCTTTTTGTACAACAACAACCATGGGGCAAAGAATTGGTATCATAGGAAAATGTGTTGGGGTTTGAATCCCCTCAACTTATGCTAAAGGGGAGATTGTTGGAAAATCGTTAGCACTCCCCTCAGGATTTGTGACAGGGACCTACTACCTCTCGTGGATCTATTAACTTTGGTGTTTGTATTGGGCATTAGCAGGTTGACCTTTTGGTGTAACGACAACCATGGGGCCAATAAAATCAGTCCTAATTATGGTAAAACACTTGATGCTAAACATTATTTCAACACTTTTAATGTTCACTATGAAGTAAAATCATCTCTTTTTGTAATTTGAATGCTCTTCTTTAATGCTTATGTCAACTGTCATAATTTAGATTTGCATCTGTGTTCAAGAATTACAATGTATTTGTGTTTTTATTTCATTTGGGGTAATAAATTTGGATTATTTTTAATGAGATTAATGTTTTGGCTTATATATATATTGGAGTTTATTTTTTCATGTGGATATTTGCATTATTTTCAATGAATTTCATGTTTTATGGTTCAGAATAATTCAAGCCCTATTAATGCTTTGTTTGGTTGCTAACCTTCTAGCCAACATTAACATAATACCTACATAACAATGAATAAACTACAAATCTACCCCTTAAAACCAATGAAATTTTAGAGCATGTGGGCTCAAGTTTGTTCTCTTTGTAAAATATGATTCTTCTATACGAGGCATATCCTACTAGCCATACAATGATTATTGGTATGGATATTTCACATGCTTCTCTAGGACATGGTGATACACCTTCAATTTCAGTTGTATGTATTTAGGAACATGCTATTAAGGATTCCAATTCAAATATGATGTGTTTCAAGACTAATAATTAAAATATAATTTATTTACTAAAATTGAGTGATATGGATGCTTAATTGAAATTGAATGTTGTCTTTTGTAAAACTCTCACTACTATTTAACTTGACCAAATGGAATGTTATACTTTTTTTTACATGCTTTTGATTGTTGTTTGGTTGAGCTATATCGGATTTTTTTCAATAATATACATAAATGGTAAATAATTTTGTATAAACAAACATGAATTATACATTTTCTACATTTTAACTGGTGTTCAAGTTGAAACATCAATCTAACAAGATTGAATACAAGGAAAATTAGTCCATATATTTTTTATATCATGTTTGTTGCAAGCCATGCATAATCTTTGGTCTATTGTCTATCTTTGTACTAAATTTTTGAATGCTTTAGTTGGTACATATGTAAAAAAAAATCCATTTATATCATGCATCAGTTCAATTTTGGCATAACCTATATGAATTGATTTTGATTTTCTTGATTAGCATTCCATATTTTTCTCCTTCATACTTTTATTTTTCAATTAGCAAGGATTGTATCTGCACCACAACCCTTTTTAACTTATGCCATCAATGTCTTTTAAATATTGTTGTCTATATAGTAATACTTTTAATCACAATGTAATTTTCCATTCATTATACATCAAGCCTCAAACACCACTACTTTATAGGGTGGGTTGATGAGAATCTACTCTTTTCTATATAGATAGAAATGAAAATATGAGTTTTGTGTCTTACATTAATACATATATCGTAAATATTTTAATGTATACCTTTTTAGTGCATACCCTTTTGTCAATGCAAACTCTGAGACCACAAATCTCGAGGAATTTTATTTCCTATATGTTTATTACCCTAGTGTTTATTTAACCTTAACAATTAGCTAGCATCTTGTGAAGTTGTATCATCTCATGAGACACAAGCAATGACAACATTATCTTTATACTTGATAGTATCCCATAATTTTAAACTTCTATGCACATACAATTGGGAATTATTATTTATATATTTAACCTTATAGAGGAAATTGGGTAGAGAGAGAGCAATATATTGTATTGTGTCATGGTATATTTTATTTCATAATGATATTATGTAGGTATTAAGGTTGTATAGGGAGTAAAATTCCCTTTTTACCTTGTGATATTGTTAGATTATGACAACAATAACATTAGAAATAAAGGAAAGTTTTATCTTTTGCAAAGATAAAAGAAATAAAGAAATGATAATCTCATCTTGTAAATTATAAAGATTTGAAACAATAAAATAAAATAAAACAAAGATGGATTATTCTATGTGCAACAAAGGTTGAAGATATTATTTATATCTTCCTATCTTAAAGGCTAAATCATTATTGTAATGAATTGTAATTGAAGAGTAGTAGTTGTGTGAAAGTTGTAATCAATTTCAATAAACAATAAGAATACCTATAATTTTCCTCATGGATGTTTCCTTGGAATTTTGTCAAGTTTTTATCACATAATCTATGTCTTCTCTATTTTTTAATAATTCCATTTAATTATCTAATGTATTTCTTTGCATCTAACTTGTACTAAAAGTATTATTAGTTTTCTAGGTAACTTTACATTTATGTTTTCTCAAGAAGTGGTATCAAATAAATTATTTTACAACATCTATGCTAGGATTTGGTGTTTTTTTGTAGCATCACATGTCAAAGGTCTTGAATGAAAGGTTCAAGGTGGATAAATTCAATGGAAAGAATAATTTTTAGCTATAGAAGCTCAAGATGCATGATTTGTTAGTGCAACAAGAATTGCACGAAGCGTTAGTTTGAAAGTCAAAGATGATGAAGAATGGGATGATCTTGATAAAATATCTCTGAGCATAACTTGGTTTTTTTTAGTAGATGATGTTATTTTTAATAATATGTGTAATGTAAAATTAAAGATTTAACATTATACACTAGTCATTTGATGGAACTCTTGCTAGAGATAGCTGCATAGCAAAATAATACATAGGAAGGATGACTCGCCAAACTTGGGTGGCTAGCTCCTGGTGAAGGCTAACTCTTTTTAGCATAATATAGGATTAGTTATTGAAAACCACTCACTAATATTTAACAACCACGATTCAATTCAAGAGGTAAAAGAACCATCGAATATAGGGAAGACAAACACTAGTCAAAGGTTGTATGAAGTTGGCTTATTCATCCATATCACAACCATCAAATGATTCACCACCTATTATGAAGCTATAAGTATAAGAAGATTAGCATATCCCATGGAAACATGGTGATGTGACAAAGATTAAAGGTGTCATTCTCATCAAATATATTTAATTTGTGCAATGGTAATGTTGGAATTAATCTTGAGCAACCCTAACCAAGTGTATTAAATGCACAATTAGAAAAGATCCATTGGGATCCTCCACCCCCTTTGTCGTGTCTGACAACCCTATTGTCTAGTTAATATTCTGGCAAAAAATTAATTTTAGTAGGTAAATTGGAAATTGAGCAGTAGTTTTTGGAAGAGGAAAAGAAAGACAAAAAGATCATAGAATTTTTTTTTGTAAGATAGAAAGAAAGATAATATAAGCACAAGGAGGAATAGTCAAGAGAACATAAAAAAAGAAGGAGAATAACCTACAATAGTAGAAGATATTGTAGAGCTCCAATGCTCTAGTGCATCAGAATATTTACAACAACAATATGGAGAAGTACAAAAAGCTCAATTGCATCAGAATCTGGGCAATTTGTTGAATGAAGGGAATATAGAGCCTTGCTCTATTTTTTTATGTAAAATTTTGAATGTAATATTATTATGAAGTTGAATGAAATAGAAAATATTCTACCTCCTTGTCTTGTCTCCCTTTCATCATTTTTGTGTGTGTTTTCATCTTTTCCCACTTTAGTTGGGATCTTTTCCCAATAAATTGGTATCAAAGCCCTAATTTTTCTAGGCATTCAATTTTTAAAGCCCTATCTTTATTCCTAGGTGTGAAGTGATAGAACCCTGGCTTCTGGGTATTTAGGAAAGCCTTGGTTTTCTGGGTAGTGAGGAAAAGCCCTTAGATTTTTTTGAGGGTATTTGTAGTTTCCCCCATTTAGAAAAATGATTGGAGGAGACAATAGGAGTTGGTAGCAACCACATATGTTTGATGGTAAAAATTATGATTTTTGGAAAAAGAAATTATGAAAACCATTTTAGTTGTAAATGGTTTGTGGGAGTTAGTAGCAAATGGGTTTACAAATGTGACTGACCCAAATTCATTTATAGCATAGATGAATCCTCAAAATAATTAGTTGAAGGAGACAAGAAAAAATGATGCTAAAGCCCTCGTTTTGATTGAGGTAGCCTTGACAAACACTCTTTTTCCCTAAATAAAAATAGCTAGTTATGCAAAACAAGCATGGGAAATACTTCAAAACAGTTACAAGGGTACTGACAAGGTGAGGCTAGTGAAACTGCAGCTACTAAGGAGAGATTTTGAGACCAAGCAAATGAAGTACAGTGAGTTCATTTCAGATTTTCATACAAAGGTCTCCACCTTGGTTAACCAGTTGAGGATAAATGGAGAATCAATGGAAGAGAAGAGGATTATAGAGAAGATCCTTAGAAATTTTCCCTCAAGATTTGACCTTGTGGTTATCTCCATAGAAGAGGCCAAGGACCTCTCAAAGATGACAATTGATGAGTTAATCGGTTCAATTCAAACCCATGAGAAGTGGCTAAATAGATCCGCTCCTGGGTATGTGCAGGATCATGATGGGCCAAAAAGTGGCGATATGTAGGCCATCTGATGGCCCATGTGGCTGACGACTTTTTTTTTACCTAAAATTGATGAAACGAAAAGGGTTTTTAGAGGAGATTCTCAGTTTTCCAAAAATATAAATTATGCTTTACTTTGAAATTAATAAATAATTATTATTCATTTTCTATTAGAATTACGAATAAAGTCTTGATTGATAGGCTGATTGAAAAAATCTATAACTTTCAAACGGTATCACATTTTTTGAATCCGAAACATGCGTCACATTCTATGCTTTGCATAATATAGGATTAAAAAAAAAAAATGAATTTCATGAATTTTTGACCAAGTTAAGATGGTTAGACAGGCGAGCTTTTATATTTTTTAAAATTTGTAATAAAAAATTTATAATTAATTATTTACTTAGAAAAAAATTATAAAACAATATGCATCACATCGGGACATGAGTCCTCTACTTATATATAGAATATTATAAAAAAATATTATCATTTTATTGTGGTTAGGGTGGTCAGACAAACACCTACTTCTTATTTTTACCCTGAAATTTAAATACTACTACATTGAAATTTCAAATTTTCACCAAATAGATTTTTTTAAAAAAATAAAGGTCTAGTAGTTTAGAAACTACATTCAATTTGCTACAAATTCTATTTTTACGATTAAAATAATATGGATAACTTATTCAATTTTTTACATCAAGTTGTCTAACTCTGATTTTCTATCTTTTTATTGCCACTTAAGGGCCTATTTTTTCCATGATGATCTTGCACATACCCTCCTTCCCTAGAACAAGCCTTCAAAGCACAAGGAAATGTGAGAGGCAAGGGAAGAGGAAGAAATGGCACAGGAAGAGGTCAAAGGGGTAGAGGTAGAAGCAACTCTAGAAGAGGAGGCTCAAATAGTCAAGAGGAGGCTAGCACCTCCCAATTAGACTTCCAGAACACCAAGAAGAATAGCAACTCCAATAAGAGGAATGATAAGAGAAATGTGCAGTGTTACTACTATCACAAGTATGGTCACTATGCAAGTGGATGTAGGAAGAAACAATGTGACCAATGGAGTCAAAATGGAAATGTGGCAAATGGGAAAAAGGCTTAAAATGAAAAAAAATCACAATTGTTTATTGCATGCATCTTGCAGAACATGGCAACATTGAAGTTTGGTACTTGGAAAATGGTTGTAGCAACCAAATGAGTGGTAATAGAAATTTATTTTCATCCATAGACAAAAATATTAAGTCTGAAATCAAAATGGGGAGAAATGAGAAGGTTCTAGTCATGGGCAAGGGCATAGTGTGCATACAAATGAAGCATGGTGAAGAAATACAAATTCTTGACATCTTTTATGCCCCAAGCATGAGACACAATCTTTTGAGCATTGGATAGATGGTCTAAAATGGTTATAGAGTGCTAATGGATTAAGGGGAATGCATCATTTACAACAAGTATGGAAGCAAGAAAGTTATGTAAGTCGTTCAAAGGATAAAAAACCAGATGTCTCCTCTCAAACTGTAAATCCCAACATAGTCAATAAGCCTGCAATAGTCAGCCTTCAAAACGGTCATGCAAGACCCATCCAATATTTGGCATTTGAGGTATGGGCATCTAAGATATTCTATTTTAAGTCTTTTAGCTAAAAAAGGTATGGTTAGGGGCCTACCAAAAATAGTAGAGCCCAATATAAAGTGTGAAGCATGCATTCTAGGTAAACAACATAGGCAGTCCTTTCAATTAGGGAATTCTAGGAGAGAAAGAGCACCATTAGAGCTGGTGCATTCAAATTTGTGTGGTCCCATGAGAGCCCCAACCCTAGGTGGAAATGTTTACTTTATGACATTCATATATGATTATAGTAGAAAAATGTGGATGTATTTTTTGAAGAAAAAATTAGAGGCATTTGAGAAGTTCAAGGATTTTAAGGCCTTGACTAAAAAGAAAACTACCCACTATATCAAAGTCCTTAGAATGAACAAAGGGGGAGAGTACATCTCAAAATATTTTATGAACTTTTGTAAGGGTCAAGGCATTCAAAAGCAACTCACAACTGGGTATAATCCACAACAAAATGGAGTGGATGAAAGAAAGAATAGAACCATCACAAAGATGGAAGCAAGCATGTTGAACGAAAAAGGTTTGTCTAATGAATGTTAGGGTGATGTTTTAGCAACAACAGTGTACATTTTGAATAGGTTCCCTACAAAGATTGTTCATGATAGGATTCCACAAGAAGTGTGGATAGAATACAAATGGAGTGTTGAGCATTTTAGAATATTTGGATGTGTGGCATATGCACTTGTTCTAAAAGAGAAAAGGCAGAAATTATATGACAAAGGTGAAAAATACATTTTCATAGGGTATAGTGAAGAATCCAAAGCCTACACATTGTACAATTCCATCACCAAGAAATTGGTGATCAACGAGGATGTTGAATTAATTGAAAATGCATCATTGGATGGAACAGTTGATAAAAACATGGGTATTTCTATCTCAATAACCTTTGAGGATGAAGAAGTTACAGAAGGTAGATGTGTTAAAAGCTTACAATAAGGTAACTGTTTAGAAAATAGTAGCAGCATCTCTAGAAACTTTCAGCAGAATAGTTTCTCGAGAGCTTTTCAGGAGGGTGATTATGTCACAAGTTTACAACAACAGTCTTCTTCATTGGTCTAGCAATAAAGCAGCTCCAAAAATTCTAGCCCTATGCTTGCATCATTGATGCCATGGAAGACTAGAAGCGTGAGGGAAATTTATGATGACACAAGGTATGAAGATTTTGATGATAATTTAGATTTTTCTCTATTTTCCTATAGTGATCCAATGTATTTTGAAGAAACTATGAAATAAGAAAAATGGTTAAGGCCATGGATGAAGAGCTGGTCACTATAGTGAGAAACAAAACATGGGAACTCACTTATTTACCCAAAGGGAAATCAACCATTGGAGTTAAATGGGTCTATAAGACCAAATTTATTTTTGATGGTAAGGTTGAGAAGCATAAAGTAAGGCTGGTTGTTAAGGGGTACAAATAGTAGCTTGGAAGAGACTACAGTGAGACATATGCACCAGTTGCAAGGCTAGAAACAATGTTGGTAATCCTAGCAATTCCTGCCCAACACAAATGGAAAGTATTTCAAATGGATATAAAGTTAGCCTTATTGAATGTAGTGTTAAAAGAAGAGGTGTATGTGGAGTAGCCACCTAGCTACAGAGTCCTAGGGAAAGACGAAAAAAGTATATAGGCTCCAAAATGCTCTGTACAGACTAAAGAGAGCACCATGAGCATGGTACAACAAAAATGATTTGTACCTTCTGAGAAATGGCTTTAGCAAAGCGGTAGTAATCCCACACACTACATCAAGGCAGCCATGAGATTCTTATTGTTGTTTTGTATGTAGATGATTTAATTTTCACAAGGAATAGTAATATTTTCATGGTTGATTTCAAAGAGGCAATGAAAATGAGTTTGACATGACAGATCTAGGTTTGCTAAAATATTTCCTAGGAATAGAGGTCCAAAAAACAAATCATGGAATATTTATTTCACAAATAAATTATTCTAAATAAATCTTGAAGAGATTTAGAATGTTGGACAACAAACCAAGCCCAAACCCAACAACTACAGGTCTGAAATTAAGAAAAGAGGACAG
This sequence comes from Sequoiadendron giganteum, assembly GCA_007115665.2. Lineage (NCBI taxonomy): Eukaryota > Viridiplantae > Streptophyta > Pinopsida > Cupressales > Cupressaceae > Sequoiadendron > Sequoiadendron giganteum. Next base: position 307,417,483 of record CM021110.1, read on the forward strand.
TAGCAATGATGTTAACCCGACCTTCTACAAAAGCATGGTTGGAAGCCTCATGTATTTGACAACAAAAAGACCTAATTTGATGTATGTAGTAAGCCTGATTTCTAGGTTCATGGAGCAACCTAAGGACGCACACTGGCAAGCAGGAAAAATAATTCTAATGTATGTCAATGGCATGAAAGGCTATGGAATTATGTATACTACATGAAATGAATTTTAGCTGGTTGGGTACATAGATAGTGATTGGGAAAGAAATATAAATTATAGGAAGAACACATTAGGATATGCATTTCACATGGGTTCAGGAGCAATATCAAGGGCATAAAAGAAGCGGCCCATAGTTTCTCTCTCTATGGCTGAAAGAGAGTACATTGCAACAAATGTAATAGTTTACCAAGCTATTTGGCTTAGAAGAATCCTTGCAGATTTGAATGAGAAACAATCAGATGGTAAAGGGGGAAATCAAAATTTTGGGAAAGCCCTAGATAGATAGATCCCCCCCTTGGGAGAGAAAAATTTAGGCCTCCTAACTAAGAATTTTTTTAGGAAGAGCCAGGGTAGAGAAGTAGGACTTAGAAAGAGGTTGGTTGGAAGGAAGGTTCAGATAGATGGTTGGATGGATAGGCCTTGGGCAGACAATCCAATCTCCTCCACTCGTGCTCTTCCTGACAAGTGGAAGGAAGGCCGAAAGGAGGAGGAATCTGGGACTCAGTTATTGTCTTCTCTAGATCAGCTGAAAGGTGGGCTTCTGAAAGGAGTGAAGGTTGAAGTCCTTACTGATCTCTAAATAGTCATTGAGCGAATGTGACTCCCCTAGTGGTAGTTGACCCAACACCAAAGGGGCAAAGTTCAATGAAGGCCTCCTTGCTTGGTTATTGTTTGTCAACAAGGCTCAACTCCCACTTCAGGCTTACCAATAGGTTGTACAGTGTACCCCGATGCTTTCGATAGGATGGTAGGCTAGAGGGTGGTAAATGAGAGATAGATTCAGTTATTGATTTCTAGATCAATGCTAGCATTTCCTTTCCTCTATCCGCTCATACATATTTTTTGGCAACGTGTCTTATATTGCCTTGACTAAGAATCCTATCTTTAATGGATGAAGCAAGCACATTGAAATCTGCTACCATTTCATAAGGGAGTTGGTGGAGCATGGAGATATTGAACTTGAGTGTTGTAGATCTGAGTAGAAACTCATTAATATTTTAACTAAGGCATTGTCAAAACACTCCTTTGAACGCCTAAGAGATAGGCTTGGTATGAAGGAATGTGCTAGAACTTTAGTTCTAGAAAACTTAGAAAAGCATTGATGTGTCATAACTTCAATTCAAAAAAGTGAAGGAAATCTAAACAGGTACAAACAAGATTGTGTCAGAAACCTTTCCTTCAAAACTTTTGTGCCAATTTTTTTTAATGATGATGAAAAACAAAAAGGCTCAAGATTAAGGGCGAGTATTGTAATTAATCTTGAGAAGCCCTGACCAAGTGCATTAAATGCACATTTAGAAGAGATCTATTGGGATCCTCCACTCCCTTTTTCATGTCTGACAACCCTTCTATCTAGTTAATATTTTGGTAGAAAATTAGTTCTAGTAGGTGAATTTGAAATTGAGCGGCAATTTTTGGAAAAGGAAAAGAAAGACAAAAAGAGAATAAAATATTTTTTGAGTAAGAAAGAAAGATAGAAGAATAGAAGGACAAGGAGGAATGTCCAGGAGAAAATAACAAAAGAAGGAGAAGAAGAACTTGCAACAATAGAAGATATTGTAGAGCTCCGGGGCACTAGAATATTTACAATAGCAATATAAAGTAGCACAAAAAGCTCAACTGCGCTACAATCTAGGCAGTTTGGTGAATGGAGTACAAAGCCTTTCTTTGATTTTGTATGTAAAATTTTGAATGTAATATTTTTATGTATTTGAATGAAATAGAAAATATTTTTCCTCCTTGTCTTGTCTCCCTTTGATCTTTGTTGTATGTGTTTTCATCTTTTCCCACTTTAGTTGGGATCTTTTCCTAGCAGGTAATTGCATCGTGAATATCTCATAGCACCAATATAATATTATGGGATTCTTAGTTTAAGGATTATATGATAACGTAAATAGATACGCTTAAGACATGGTAGCCAAAGAATTATAATTAAAGTTCAACATCTAGTTGTGAAAGATGTAGTGATAAGTGTAGAGAACGTGATAACATTAAAGACTTGATTTGGTACAATCCACTGCTTCCTCTATCATACAACCAATAGGCTAAATAATCGAATGAAAAAAGACTATCCATATTGGAAACTCCTCTCAACTGCGAACTTAGTAAATAAACACGCTGGTTCTATGATTGGAGTGACAAGGAGGAATAACTAGTTGAGAGTTGTGATTCTTTAACTAATGATATTTTCTTATCGAGCATCAACTCGTTATCTAAAATAATTAGTTAAGCATTGATTCTAATTAGGTACGTCAAGTAATACTTCAAAAATTAATTAAGCTTCCAAGAGCAACATTTAACACAAACAAAGAGACATGTCCCTTATCAAATGAAGGAAGTGAAAGGTGGTGTTCTTCGACAAATTAATTATATAAAAGGGAAGATATTTCAAAGAAAAGAGGCATTGATTAGGTTAGGAATTTAAGTTAGTTTACCACTGTAGATAAGGATCACTCCTAGGAAGAAAATATAATAGGCAAGAACCAATAGGGGATGTCGATAAGGAAATAACAAACTATATAAACACATTCAAATCAATCATAAAATACAATATCTATTGAATATTGAAAATTGAACCATAAAAAAAAAGTGGTATCTTTTGAATATTAGTCTGAAATTATCTATAAGGGAATAAAGTGGAAGTATATAAGTAATTTTGAGCAAAGAAACATATGAATCATTTATAGAAGTACAAGATTTAGGCATTTCCCAAAAAGGGGACATTACATTTTTGCAAGCATTGTGTTTATGGTTAGAAATCTAGATAGAAGTTTAAAGTAGGGTTTATAAAAGTAAGAATATTCTAGATTATATTCATTTAGATGTTTGGGGACCATCCCCTATAGGGTGATCCCACAATGCTGGTTTACAATTTCTAGGAGATTTTGATTTTTGCTGAAATCACATACTTTTAGAAAATATAATGATTTAAGCCTTAAAAAATTTCATATTAAGGATTCCACTTGAAGAGGATTTGATCAAACCACCTTAGATAAATCCCCCTTAGATAGAACCCTGCTAGCTTTAAATCATACCTATAATGAAGTCTCCTTTACACCTATCAAAATGCTAAAAAAAAACCTCTTTTGATTTGCATTTTGGGGGATCAAATGAATTCATTTAATTTTTATTTTTTTGTAAGTATGTAGTCCTTATTGTAAGCTTCCCAAAAATTATAATTTTAAATAAAATAAATTTTATTATTATACTTATTTTTTATTTCTTGTGAATGTAGTTTTTCACTAAAAAACAAGCTCTTCGTTCTACACATGTGGAAAAATAGGAGATTATCAAATTTTTTTTGAAAAATATCAGTGGACTAGATATTGAGATCCTTGATCCAACAAAAATAATTAAATTGAATTTTGATACATTGAAAAAAAATTATGTTGTATACAGTCTGCCTATGGCTGAATTGTAATTGGTTTGACTTTGAAACTTGATTAAGTAGAAAATATTCAATAAACACTATGAAACCAAATGAAAGTGCTAGATATCATAGTTAAAAATATAAATTCAAAAACAAAGAAAATTATCCTCGATGGAAAAAAAGTTATGATGTATATGGTGAACATCACTCCTTAAAATGGTGTTTACTGAAAAAAACTAGTTTTCAAAGTAGATGGAAAAAGAAGTGAAATTTGATTCCGAAATTTTTGAAAAAAATATATTTAGAATATATAGAAAAAATTTCACAAATCACTAGTTTTCATCATCTTCAAATTCTTCACGGTTTAGCCACTTTAGGTGCCCGAAAGTAAAGATTTAGTTAGAAAAAATCAGGTCAATGTCCAGTTTGGCCAAAAATTGTAAACCAATATTATGGGATCACCCTATAGTTTCTTTTGGAGGATAAACATATTTTGTGATATTTATAGATGATTAATCTAGAAAGGTGTCAGTCTATATTCTTTAAAGAAGATTTGGTGTGTTTAATGTATTTAAGAAGTTTAGAGTTTTGGTTGAAAAGAAAACTAGAAAATCAATCAAGTTTTTAAGAACAAATAATGGAGGTGACCTCACATCTTTGGAGTTTGAAAATTATTTTAAGGAAGCTAGGATCAAAAGACATAAACCCATTATTTACACTCCTCAGTAAAATGGTGTTGTAGAACGCATGAATAAGACTCTTTCAGAGAGAGCAAGGAGAATGCTCAGTAATTCCATGTTGCAGCAGATTTGTGGGAAAATGCAGTCTCTACAACTTTTTATTTGGTAAATCAATCACCATAACTTGCAATAGATTCTAAGATTCATGAAGAGTTATCGATAGGTCATTTTTTTGATTATTCAACTTTGAATATTTTTGGTTGTGATGGATATGCTCTTATTTCAAAAGATCAATGTTCTAAATTAGATCCCAAATCTAAGAAATATATGTTTGTTGGATATGGTGAAAAAAATAAGGGATATAGATTGTGGGATCCTATTACCCACAAAGTCATTATTAACAGAGATGTAGTATTTGATGAATCTTCTCTCATAAAATAAGATATTGTAGAAGTTGATTTTAAATAGGAACAAGTACCTCAACATCAAAAAATTCAATTGGAAACTCATTTATCTACAGAAGATAGGGAGCAAGAAGAAGCTTCTGAAGAAGAAGATGAGGATGCAGAAAATCTATAGGAAAATGTGGAAATTCCACAACTAGATGTAAGAAGACCTACATGGGTCAAAAATCCACCTAAAAGGTATGATGACCATGTTTCATCTGTTGATTTAATTTCTAATGATGGGGAACCTAGTTGTTATCAAGAAGCAATGCATGGCACTGAAAATGTTAAATGGGAAATAGCAATGAAAGAAGAAATGGATTCGTTCGAGAAGAATAAAACACGGGACCTAGTAGAACTTCCAAAGGGTAGGAAAGTTGTTGGCTGCAGATGGGTTTTCAAACAGATGAATAGTGTTGATGAAAAAGTTGAAAGGTAGAAAGAAAGACTAGTAGAAAAAGGGTATTCTCAAAAGGAAGGTATTGATTTTTACGAAAAAATTTCACCAGCTGTTAAGCTAGTTTCTATTTGGTTTTTTTTAGCACTTGTTGCTTTAATTGATCTTGAGTTGGAGCAATTAGATGTTAAAAAAATAGTTTTATATGGAGATTTAGATGAGGAGATATATAGAATAGCTAGAAGGGTTTGTTCATGATTGCAAAAGGAAATTTTTTTGCAAACTCAAGAAGTCATTATATGGCCTGAAGCAGTCTCCCAAGAAATGGTACAAGAAGTTTGATTCCTTCCTAGTGAGCCAGAGTTATACAAGGAGTGAATATGACGATTGTGTTTACTTTAAACTTTTGAAAAATGTTTTATTCATTATCTTGGTGTTATATGTTGACGATATGCTTGTAGCAAGAAAAATCATAGTTGAGATCCATAAAATTAAATGCTCAAATGGCTACGACTTTTGATATGAAGGATCTAGGAGTAGCGAAACAAATTTAGGCATGCAAATACAAAGAGATAGGGAACATGGTAAGATTTTTTTATCACAACAAAAGTATATGGAGAGGATCCTCATAAGATTTGGTATGAAAAATGTGAAATTAGTAACTATCCCTTTAGCTTCTCATTTGAAGCTTTCTTCAAGTTTATGTCCTAGTAATAAAGAAGAAAATAATTATATGTCTCATGTGCCATATGCTTATTTAGTACAATGTTTAATGTATGCAATGGTATACAAAAGACTATGTGTTTCACATGTAGTTGGTGTTGTCAATAGATACATCGAAAATCTAGGTAAAGAGAATTGGGTTGTAGTGAAATAGGTGCTTTGGTATCTTAGAGGAACAAGTGATTACTATACCACATTTTATGGTAGTGGTGGTTTAGTTTGTGGTTATGTTGATTCAGATTTTGTAGGTGATTTGGATAAAAGGAGATCTACATCAAGTTATGTCTGTAGTCTTGCAAGAGGACCTATTTGTTGGATGTAAAAGCTTCAAAAAAAAAATCTTCATCAACTACTGAGGAAGAGTATATGGCTATCTCACATGCTTGCAAAGAGGTAATTTGGTTGAAGGGTCTTTTGGGCGAGTTTGGAAAAGTGTAGGATAGGGTGATTGTATTTTTTTAATGTCAAGGTTTTATACATCTAACAAAAAATATATATTATCAGAGTAGGACTAAATATATTGTGATTAAATATCATTTTTAAGATAGGTTGTTGATGGAGGTGGAGTAGCTCTTGAGAAAATTCATACACTAGTAAATTGTGTATACATGTTGATAAAACTAGTATAGTTAGAGAAGTTGAAGTGGAGTTTGACTTCTCTTGTCTTGCATAAAAGGTGATGAATGTGCATGGGAAAGTATCAAGTAAATTTTTGTCGAGGTGGAGATTGTTATATTATGAAAATAATAAAATTAGAAATAAAGCAGATTTTTTATATTTGGGAAAGATAAAAGAAATATAAATAAAGGATAATCTTATCATGGGAAAAGATAAAGATTTCAAAAAATAAAACAAAACAAAACAAAGAAATAAAAAAAATTGGTTTTTTCTATGTGCAACATAGGTTGAAGATATTAATTATATCTTGTTGCCTTGAAGGCTAAATCATTGTTGTAATGAATTGTAATTGAAGAGTAGTAGTTGTGTGCAAGTTGCAATCGATTTATCTAAGTAATAAGAATATCGATACTTTGTCAGGTGGATGTTTCTTTTGCATATTATCAAGGTTTTACCACGTAAATTTGTGTCTTCTCTATTTTTCTATGATTCTATTTAATTATCTTCTATATTTCCTTACATCTAACTTTTGTTGCAATTATTATTATTTTTCTAGGTGTTATGTTTTTTTGTTCTCAACAAGTGGTATCAGAGTAATTATTTTGTAGAATTTATGTTAGTATTTGCTGTTTGTTTTGTAGCATCAGATGGAAAAGGTTTTGAATGAAATGTTTGAGCTAGATAAATTCAATGGGAAGAATAATTTTGAGCTATGGAAGCTCAAGATGCATGATTTATTATTGCAACAAGGATTGCACAAAGTGTTGCTTGGAAATTCAAAGAAACCTTGAAATATGACTAATGAAGATTGGGAGGATCTTGATACAAGAGATTTGAGCAGAATTTAGCTGTGTTTAGAAGATGATGTTCTTTTTAATATTGTTGGAAAGGATACAGCTACCAAGGAATTCACACTTCCAAACTTTCTAGCACTTATAAGAGTGTGGGATCTATGCAATTGGGTTTTATCTCAATTTTACTATCTGTTTGTTCCTATACTTCTTGAAGGGGCCTCTCCTTGGGTTCTCTTGATTTTTAAGTATGGATGTGAATTTATATAGCATTCAAATCAATAGAATAATATTATGTAGAATGAATGTTTTATTTTCACTTCTAGTCATCACTTCCCAGCTAAGAGTAGATGAGGATTTTTAAGTTGGATTAGTATTTGATTTTTTGTTCAAGTTGTATAAAATTATTTTGTAAGGATGTTACCAAACTATCTTCCAATGCATAGATCAAATACTAGTTTGGATAATTTTATTTTATTTTATATTTATTTTAGGGGTATATTTTTTCCTGCAGTTTGATTGTTGGAATGATGCAACTCATCCATTAAAAGTACTAGTAACTCAAATTTATCTTCAAGGATTTATTGTTTTCCAAAATAAGGTTTCATTTAAAACATCTTACTAAGTATTAAGGGAAACCTCTAAGTAGGTATGTATAATTAAGAGATTGAATTATCAAGAAGCTATTTAATTCATAATATCGTATAAAAGATTCCTTTCTCAACTATGTTGTAGATAATATTTAAATGTAAAAGTATAATTGCTAAGTAATTAAAAAAATACTATTATTTTATTTAAAGAGCCCCTTCATTTTAAAATGCATTTGAGTAATAAAAATTCCTTTATCTTGGTTATAATCAGTCAAAAGCTATCTCTATGAAGAAAAATATTCCTTTAGAAATAATATATTTATATCCATACATGTTCACTATTATTACCTTGTTTTTCATGAACGCCATTGGTTAGAGAAATGTGGAAGTCACTAGTAGCTTAGACTTCATTTGAACCTAGTTGATATACTCTACTAGTGATCAACCAAGCATGTGATGGTTCAAACTTGAGTTGCTGAACTATGAAGCCTCTACATATTATGTAGGCAAGACTATTAGAGATAAGCCCTCGAGCCATAGGTCTATCCCTTAGGCCTCGTTGTTCCATCTAGAACTAATTAGTCTATCTTGAAGTTATGATTGCATGTCTCCTTTTGAATTTGAACCCTGATTGACAAAAAAAAATTTAGTTAATTAAAGATTATAATTTATTGGTCGTATTTTTGTATGTTTTTATGAACTATGTGCTTTGGAAACAAGATTTTGTAAGTTAGTCATGTGTTTATAGTTAGAATTTGAAATTTGTGTTGTGTCCTTAGTTTTGTTCTTGGTAGTTAGTTTTTGCATGATAATAACAAGAACAAATAAAAAAAAAAAATTGGTTCAAATTAAGGAGAGTACCTATTTTCTAAGCTATATAATCACTTATCTTTTTTCTAATAGAATAAATTATTGCAAGACATATATAATTGTTATACATGGCAAAGGGAATATGTGTGCTTTTGGTGTTTGTATTACTCACTTCTTTTGGTAACATATATCCTTCTTCTCTTCTCTTCAATATTAGTGGATTAATATATGATTTTATATTTTCATACCAATGAAAATATAAACATTTAAAAGTATTGAAGGACCAAATGATACGTAATTGAAACAAAGAAAAATGGTGGGGTTAATGAAAAGGGGTTCACAAAAGGGTATGTGCGGGATCATGATGGGCCAAAAAGTGGTGATATGTAAGTGATATGATGGCCCATGTGGCTAACGACCTTTTTTTTACCGAAAATTGATGAAACGAAAAGGGTTTTTAAAGGAGGTTCTCAAATTTCCACCAATATAAACTATGCTTTACTTTGAATTTAATAAATAACTATTATTCATTTTCTATTTGAATTATGAGTAAAGTCTTGATTGATAGGATGATTGAAAAACATCTATGGCTTTCAAACAGTATCACATTTTTTGAATCTGAAATATGTGTCACATTCTAAGCTTTGCATACTATAGGTTTGAAAAAAAAAAATGAATTTCATGAAGTTTTGACCAAGTTAAGGTGGTCAAACATACAATTTGCTATATTTTTTAAAAGTTGTAATAAAAAAATCAGAATTAATTATTCACTTTGAAAAAAATTACAAAAAAATGTGTATCACATCGAGACATGAGTCCTCTAATTATATCTAAAATCTTATAAAAAAATATTGTCATTTTATTTTGGTTAGAGTGGTCAGACAGACACCTACTTCTTATTTTTTCCTTTAAATTTAAGTAATACTCCATTGAAATTTCAATTTTTTTTTTTTGATGAATAGGAAGATATCTATATTAATATAAAAATATAATTACAAATTCATAAAAAAGGGGTGGGTGGTGAAAAGACACACCCCGAATGTCACATGGGCAGAGCCCAAAAAAGCCAAAATATCACATGGGCCTAGCCTAGAAGTCTAATAACAGAAAGAAAAATTAAGCGGCCAAGGCAGTGCCAGTAGATCCTGGGGATCTGTGTCATCCAAATTTCTGCCCCATACATTAGCAGGGTTTGGAGTGACATCGGGAGGAGCACCCCAACCATCATCAACTTTATCTTCATCTTTTTCTTTGTCATTTTCCTGAAGTCAAGGTGAGATTGCAAGAGCCAGCCGTGGAAAATTTTTTCCACTAGAAGGCTAGCCAGAGACAAAAGTAGGCGGAGCATCAGAAGGCCACCTAGAACCTCCACCACCACTCCCCGTAGCACCACTAGAGTGCCAGCCTTGACCAGGCTGTGGTGAAGGAGAATGAGCCCGCCTGGGAGGCCGAGAATCTCGTCGAGCAGGAGGCTAGGAGAGGGATCGTGTGGAGTCACTCCACTTTCGGCCCTGAGAAGGCGAATGGCCATGGGAGGAGGAGGGAAAATTAGGGATATGGGCCACAGTACAAGGGGCATTGACCCAGTGGTCTAGGAGAACCTGTAGGTGAGCCACTTCCAGTGCAACCTTGTTGGCTTGCACTTGAATCTGTAAGAGAACATTAGAAAATATAACTGCTTTAGCATAAAGAGACACATTAACATCTAAATGACAATGAGTAAATATGCAAGCATTTATGTATTCCCAGATATTGAAGAGGATTTCCACCCTGAAAGTATGCCAAAGTTGGGTGAACTTAGCTAAGTTTCCAGGCGGGTCCCCTAGTAGAACCATATGCCAAGAAACGGGTTCTGACCAAAAAGGCTGAAAGAAATCATGAATCCAAGTCCAAAGTTGTTGAGCTCTGGGACAAAACCAAAAAAGATGCTTAAAGCTTTCAGACTTCCCACAAAAAGGGCAGTGAGGGTCAGGAACCCCCAAATGAACAAGCCAAGAACCCACTAGCAAGCCTTGGAAAAGAATACACCAAGAAAAGTGGGCTAGCTTTAGATTAATAATTGCAAACCAAGTGGCATCAAACCTCTTACACCAAGTATGGGTAGAGGAATTAAGAAGCCACCTCTAGTTAAAGGAACTGATCATAGGAAAATGGGGTGAAAGCCACCTGTAACCAAGCCGCGACTTGTAGCTTTTGAGAGGAGTGTTTGGAAACCATTTCCAGTCTTTCCACCAAGGTTTGTGCCCATGGATGCCAACTTTGGGAAGCATTTCCACTGGAATGGCGCTCACTAGCCCATCAAAAGTAAGACTGTCCTAGTTTTGAAGACTGTACTAGGCTTTAAAAGAATCCCACTACAAGAGATGCAGTGTTTGAGTGCCCTTCTTATGAAATCTGAGGGCCTTGAGCCATGGCGACTTGGCCAGGGGTTGACCATTCTAAGCCTGAAGGGGAGACCACCATAAGTTATGCTGGTTGATGGAAAGCCCATAATGAAATCCAGCCCCGACCCAATGGAGCCAAGGCTTAATAGTTTCCCAAGAGCACCAGATGCTCTTGGCCACAAAGGAGCCAACAATTTGAACCATCTCCCTCATAACTAGGAGGGTTTGGAGACGGATTTCTTTCCAGGCAGGCATGTGAATAGGAAAACTGGACTAAATACAATGCCTGAAGAGAATCTTCTAGGCTTCATCCTCGGTAAGAGCTTGGATAGTCCATTTGATAGAGAGTAGTTCCTTGTCATTAAGTGGAGAGCAATCCAAGCCCTCGAGAGTCCTTGGGGAGACAATAAAATTCTCAAGCGACTCGATGAAAACCCTTGTGGGTTTCAGAAGAGGCCCATAAAAAATCATGAAGCAACTTTTCAAGCCTACTGTAGGCAACTTTAGAAGGAGCCCAACAGGAAGAATAGTAGATGTGAGTGGCAGCCAAAATTTTAGAGCACACCTATAATTTGTCAGCCAATGAAAGAGGATTAGTAATCCAATAGGCCAGCTTCTACTCAACCCTAGAGAGCACGTCTTGCTAAAGCTCCCAAGGGGAAGCCTGAAAGGTGAAGGGGATTCCCAAAAACCAAAACATTTCTCCCTACCCTATCCACTTCCAATTATAAGTTTGGAGCCACGCAGGAGTGGGGAGAACCGATTGTCTATAGCACAAGGTCTTGTTCCATTGAATTACAGAGCTGGAGGCAAGACAAAAGGTATTAAGGCAATCAAGGGCAGCAGTGATAGAACCTTCATTTTCTAAAAGAGTGACAAAGGAATCATCCGCGAAGTGGCCATTGACAAGCTATTCTTGAGAGTCCAAGAGAGAGATCCCTTTAAAACGTTGCTAGGAGACAACATTGGCTAGGAGTTATCCAAAGCCCTCAATAGCCATAACATACAATGCAGGGGCAAGAGGGCATCCTTGGTGAATGGAACAAAAAAGACCAAAAGCAGAAGACTAGCGACCATTAATGGAAATGCAAGCTAAGTCATATGAATAGATTGTATAAAGTTGGGCCCATACCCCAAGGCTTGCAAAATTGCAAGAATGAAAGGCCATTCAATGCGGTCATAAGCTTTGGAAAAATCAATTTTAATGAACACCGCTTTCTAGTTCGACTGTCGGGCCCACTCCATGCCTTCCCAAACTGCAATAATGTTATCAAGAATAAACCTGGATTTAATGAAACTAGTCTGCTCAGGACGCACAACCTAAGGCAAGAGGTGATGAATTTTCAGAGCTAGCGCTTTGGCAATGATTTTGTAAGAAACATTGAGAAGCATGATGAGCTGCCAGTTGCAAATATCTTCCGAATCCCCAGGCTTAGGTATGAATTTCATATTGCCTTTATTTATTAAATTGCCTAGAGAATTGGTTTGAAAGGCTTCAAGATAAACATGATGCAAGTCACTCCTGACACAGTCCCAAAGAGCTTTGTAAAATTCACAAGGAAAGCCATTAATTCTAGGAGCCTTATCATCGGCCATGGAGGAAACAACTTCCTTGAGCAATTGATCACAAAAATTAATCTAGGCTGAAGAAAGCCTATGTGGCACAACAACAAGGGAATAGTGACACACAAAAACCTGGAGAATTTCAGGTAGCTCAGAGAGCACCTAGTTACCATCTTTGATTGTTTTAATGCCTGGGGAAGAGTGCTTGGCATGAAGAGCCAAAAAAAACTCTTTGGAGGCACAATCACCAATTTTGAGCCAGTGAAGCCGAGCCTTGATTTGAGCGCCTCTGTTAGAATAAATATCTGCCACCCTAACTTGATGTGATGGGGAGAAAGGACTGGCCGCTAGAGCCTCCATAGTTGTATGCAAGTCAGCAGTGGTGGCCTCGTAAGAACGCCGATGAAATATAGCAAGCTGGTGCCCATAAATGCACAAGAAATGCACAGTATGAATGATGGCGTCATTCTACCAAGCAATCTAACCCGTACAGCCAGGTGGCCTGCACTCTAAATTCCACACCCGATGAAAGTGGGCCAAGGTGGGCTTGTGACAGAGCAAAGACGTGTTCAAGAAGAATTGAGTCTTACATGTGCGAGGTTGACAAGATGCCCATTCAATGCGAAAATAAATTGGGAAGTGATCATAAAGAGTCACATCCACTAACAACTTAATAGGCAAGGCATAACTATTGAAGGAAAAAATATTGAGCCGAGATCATAGCATGATCAAGGCATTTAAAGACTCTATCAGAACCAGCCCTGTAATTGCACCAAGTGTGCTAGAGAGAATGAGAATGGTGGCAACCCATATTGGGATCAAAAAGCCCCAATTTATGACACATGTAAAACCATGCCTCCCTTTCACCCGTTGCCCAACGAAAAGGAAAGATACCATTCTTGTCATACGCCATCTTTACCATGTAGAAATCCACACAAAGCAAATAGGTGGCAACTGGCAAAGAATCAACAATCTAGCGCCAAAGCAAGAAGTGCTCCATGAAATCATTAGAGGCATAAACATTAATAATCCTGAAGGAATGATTCTCAATATTGAGAAAACCCCAAACAACCCACTCAGAGGGGTCAACCCCATGGTCCACCACACAAGAATGCAGTCATGGGGCCAAAAGAGTAGCAGCTCCACCACGACCAGCCTCATGTAGAGTGCAAAACATAGTACTGGCTGGCCAAATAGAGCGACAAGCCGAACCAAGCAAGAAACCAAAAATTTTAACTTCCTGGAGACAAAGCAGTTCAATCCCTAGGTAATTCTTCAAAGTATTCCTCACAGAATACTTCTTGGAGAGGTCAGTTAGACCTCAAACATTCCATAAGATAAAAATCATGGAAAATCTTCCATACTTGCAGAATACTAGTCCTCTTCACCCAGGGAAGAGAAGTTACTCTTCAAAAAATCTTGCAGAACAAAACCAATCTGAATAGGAGAGAATCTTCATTTTTTAGGCACATATTCACCTTCTTTCGGTGAAGGAGATGGGCTACGAGATCGCCGTTGAGTCCCCACTGTGGAGGACAAAGCCGATAGAGCACACAAAACAACCGCAAGTTGAGGCGTGGCCTTTGACCTGGGTTGTAAAACAGTAGAAGTAACTCCTAAGGGAGTAGCTATCCCCTTCTTTGAAGGGTTTGGAACCAGTTTGGTCAGTTTAGGGGTTTTGGGAGTTGACCCAAAACCAGACGACTTATTTTTTTGGTTTGAAACCATAGTGCACTTTGTTTCAACCTTAGCAAAAGGCTCTGTCGGATGAGAATTTTCAACATCCCATGATTGAGAGGATGTATGAGGAACTGTCGAAGGGTAGTCCTTGATCTTGTGGTCAGCTGATTGGCACCGATAGCATGTCTTGGGAAAATTGAAATATGTGAATTTTTGAGTGTGTCAAATATCACCAATTTAAATGTCTACAGACTTTCAAATCCTTGGATAAATCAACTTCCACACAAACCCTCTTTTGAGGACGGGCTTAGAAGAACCTATCAGGTTCGATACAAACAACCCTCACCAAAGAGGAAGCAATATGGTTCAAGAAGGGCACGCAAAGCAAAGGTAACCCGAGAAACTCAATCCAGACCCAAACATGCATTTTGGAGTCTTCTAAGACAGCAAAATCCTGGGTCCATGCCTGGAAAACCAACAAGGAAGACTGAACATACCAAGGCCCATCACCCAAAATAACTTGGACATGACTAAATTCTGCAAAGCGGAACAATAAAAAACCCTTGGTTAGATTTTGGACCATATCAAGGCGGACCCCATGAGGGACCCAGGCCTTGCTGACCCAGTCCTTCAGCACACTTTCAGGGGGAGTCCTCCCAACAAAATAACCCACAAGGGTGTGTTGTTCGAGCCACTGGCATGCAGAACAAAATCAGGTAAAGGTAAAACTACATCAGCAGGGGCATCAGAATGCTTACCTCGTGAAAGACTTTCGGAACAAATTTTTCAAGGCGTTTGTTCGGTGAGGGAGCAATTAAACTGCGCCGATGAACTGCTAACACCAGCAAAAATTGTTTGGTTAGAACCGGTTGAAGCCATAGAAAACCCCTAAAACCGTAGTAAATGCGGCCGTACTAAATGAAGGAAACAATTTCCTCCATAGGAAGCACAATATGACGTAGGAGGGGCCACGAATGACCTCAAAAAGTACAAAACCCTAGCAGAGCTCATGCACCAATGTTTTTCTAAATAAATTTCAAATTTTCACCAAATAGATTTAAAAAAAATTAAAATAACCCTAGTAGTTTAGAAACTACATTCAATTTTATATAGATTCTATGCTTACATATTTTTGAAATAAGATAGATAACTTTTTCAAATTTTTACGTCAAATTGCCTAACTCTTATTTTTTGAATTTTCATCGCCACTTAAGGGCTTGTTTTTTCCATGATGATCTTGCACATACCCCAAAATAATAATAAATAATCTAATTTTCCACTACTTCATTCAAGCAATGAGATCCAAACAATGATATGACTATCAACAAAAAGGTAAGTTAAATCAAGTTGTGAATATGTAAATTTCCCTTTTGTGCTAGGATGGGCATCTAGGTTCAATAGCTCTATAGAGAGAAATATTAAAACTATCAAATAAACTCCAAAATGTAGACTATAAAGTGAAAATGAAAGACTATATTCAAAACTCATTCACCCTATGGTGAAAGGGTTCTTGTTAGGGATTTGCAAAAATTCTTTCTAGGTTCCTTTTCTCTTGTGTTTGCACTCTCAGATTCCCAATTTTCATAGTCAAAAATCTAGAAATGAATCCTATAGAAGAGTTTCCAAGAAATGACAACTTTCCTTGCAACTTTGACAAATTTTCAACTTTCTTTATTTTTTCTCTTCAAAGGATCTTCCACCTAAAACCTACAAACATAAACACAAGAGGAGAAAAATATGGTTTTTGGTAATGGGGGTTTGCCTTGGTTAAACCCCATTTGAGTATTTAAACTTTGAAATGAAATCAATAGCATGAAGGAAATCATGAATGAACAATGCAATGTCACAACTTACCAAACCCTTGATTAAACCTTGGAATGTAAATTTGTAACTATCATGAAATGGCCTTAGTGGATGTGGATCTTGATTTGGAAACTTGATTTGAAATGATCTTTGAATGCTTGAATGGATCATGAACTCTACATCACCATATTAGCTGAAAAAACATGCATGAATTTGACATGATAATGGATCTTGATTGCTGCAATAAATATTCAATAAATCTTGTTTTGAATACCTTGAAATGCTCTTGAATCTCTTGATAATTCTCATGTGAAAGTACTTTAATGATAACATGAATTTTTAGATCACACTTGTTCATAAAATTGCTAGGTGAAACATAGTGAAATGACCTCTTATTTATACATATATGTTAACATTAATTCCCAAAATTCAAGTAACACAAGCTGACATGTGAATATACATTTGAAAACATTGAAATATGACCAAAAATTTTTTGCAATTTAGGTCCTAGGTCCAAGTGAAGACCCATTCGCCCTTAGGAAAATGAGTCTTAAGTCAGTTACCTAGGACACATTCTCTAATGTTACTTGTGTTATGTTATGGCATTACTGAATGTTAGGTTTCAGCTTCATAAAATGAAATTAATTAGGCTTTGATTTGAATTAAAGGGGCCAATTAAGGGAAATTAAACTCAATTAGTTAATGCGGCTCTAGATAAGTGTGAAATGTAAAGGGGCACACTTTACAACACCATAAATAAGGCACAATAATGTCAATTTTAATAAATAAGGCCCTAAACTTAATGTGAATATGAAAAATACATATTAAATCACTAAATTAAGGCATAATTAAGTTTATTTTAATTAATTCATGTGAATGGTGTTCCTATACCTACATCAACACAAAGAAAAAACACAATATTAGATTCAAATGCAAGATAGAAGCAACATTCCTCATGAAATTAGATTGCAACATCAAAAGAGGAAAGAAATGAAGAACAACACAATAAAAGAAATGTAATCTTATTCTAATGAGCAACCCTTCAATCCCATGGGGGAATTTCTGTCATTTGTATGTAGGAAATGGACCTGATGGGACTTCTAAAAAATTTGTCAAAATTTTGTTTGGTTTTTAGCATGTCTGTTCATCTTTGGTAAATGGGGGGTTTAATGTTTAGGGTTTAGGGTTTTGTTACCCATGTTAAAATTGATTTTACTAATTAAACCCTTCCGTTATATTTTTGTATTGACCTATTATTGGGGGTTACTGGTCTCTTATGTCATCCGACTAAGCCTTGTCTTTCATACTATTACTGGCCCCTTCACTCGACCTATCGGTCTTTCTTTCCATTTGGGTGTTATTATTATTTTGCCTAGAAGGGGTGTATTTTCCCTATGTTTAAACTTGGGCCTAAAAATTTGTGCCTCTGAGGGTTTTCTTTTCCCATTCTCCTAGTCGGCCCCATTCTCATAAATTACTTTTCCATATGCAGTTTGGCGGGCCATCAGATCATGGGTTTTAGATCTGGATTGTTCCTCATAGACCTCTCAAGGTTTCCTACTAACATCACTAAAGTGGTGCAAGGTGTGTGAGAAGCCACCATTTATCGAGTATGGTGGGGTGGGGCCTATCCGGATGCACCAACAATGACAAGTGGATGTCACTTCAATGGTGGATGTTTAATCATAGGGATTAATGATGACTGTCCCTTGCAGGCCTCACACGATCAGATTAATGCTCTCAAAAATGTCACAAGGTGTGTGATCTAGTGACACATTGCTTGGCTCCGTAGTACAAGGTGGTTGGATGGGGCCTACTGCCTAGTTGCAGGTTTAGAACTGCGAGGGGTGTGATTGGCTGTTGGGTTTCCCAAGTGGTGATGTGGATTTTTCAACGATATTTGACTCGATCTGAGTCGTCTGACATGCCAAGTCTTTTCACATCAACAGTTTGAATTCAAAAATTACAATTCACCCATGTAAGAATTATTTGTGCTCTACAAGTTATTCTAATTAATGGCACAAGTCTCTTAGTGGATCTCATCCCGATTTCCTTGTGTGCGAGCTGTATCCACTTGATGATGCAATGATGGGTTGTACATCATTTTCCATGAGCTTGGAATTATTCTGTGGTGGCAACGTCAGCCACTAATCGCTCGCTTTCTTGTACTAAAATTTGAGCAATTGATGTTCCTTGCACCAGCTTGCTCGATAAATGCTTGCCAATTTTCTCATCAGTATCATTGCATTTTGAGTTTGTTTGTTTGCAGGTGATTAATTTTATTGCTGAGTTCGAGCTAGAAAATTCAATGGATAAGTCAGTAGTATGACAAAGCGCCAGGATGGGTGCGATGAATTTTTGATAGAAGGAGAAACAAACTATTCTTGGTACTTCTGGAACAGTTTCTCAAAGGGTGGATAAGAGGTCTAGACGTTGCACGTCACCTGTTGAGCTCTCTTCGAGCTTTGGTGGTGAAGGGTCCAAAACTAATTCGGACTACCGCAGTTACCTCGTGGCCCTGACTTAGCTCGTGGGAGTGGATGAGGGGGTCCTCTCAATTTCTCCAATTGCTATGGTGGCACCATGTGATGTTGTTGGGTCTGGTATTGGTACAAGCAGAAGTAAGGTAATGGTCTTGCTTCATACTGAAGTGAGAACCAGGAGCGGTCACCTGTATCGGGGCTGTGTGGTTACTCGGGGTGCAAGGAAATGATTGGTGTTGTTGGGGTGGTTCTTTTTTCCTTTTGGTGTTGTTTTAGCGATTCAGGTCTGATGTAGACATGTGCATGGGTGGCATGGTGTTTTTTGTCCTTTTCGGTTGGTTACAGGGGTGTAACCGTTTTTTATTTCTCTATGCATATTATAGTTATTTTTGATGATGAGGAGTTTTTTGAAATGAATCTGAATTTCATTTGCTTAGGATCATGAATTTCAATTTGAAATGAACAATGGAGCTCGATGCTTGTTTCTCTCCTATTCTATAAAGGAGATTTCTCAGGTTGTTGTTGGGGTCAGATTTTTTGTGTCCTAAGCCTTAGGTTGTGTACAACTAACATTATATTGTGGTGTCTAGAAGGTTATAGCTAGGAAATCATTCCAGGTTGGGTTTTGTATAAGATAAGCATGCTATGCTTTTGTAATGACTGATATCAATAAATCTAAAAATAATTAGGACAATTTCTCTCCTGTGTACATATCATGGATTATAAATGGATTTATCAATGGTTTCTTCATTCATCTTCAATGGTATATTTGGATGTGTAATTCATTTTCCTACTTTAACTTAATGAGTTAATCAAATTCTTGAAAATGAGTTACAAGTCTATGATAATGTGCTTAGGATTTACTAAGGAGTACTGTTTTAAAATACTAGAAAATCTCATAATGTAAAGCATTATAATGATAAGTTCACTAATATCAGGGTTATGTTTTATGTGACTCCCGTCCGATTGCATGAGGCACTGGGTAGTTCATTCAAGATCCTTTTTAGAGGTACAAGATAGTAGCTCTAAGTGTAAAGGTTCAAGATCTGAACATTTAAAAATCAAATTCTATCTCTTTTGAGATACAAATCTTATACTAAATTTGCTTTCCTAGCTTTAGATAGTTATTATTATTCTTTGGCTTGCCAAAACTTGGGTGGATGCTATCTAGTTGCATTGATAAGAATGTATCTATGTATATAAGTGTTCTTGAGGCATGGGGTGATCCCACAATAGTGGTTTACAATTTTTGGCCAAACTAGACACTACAATTATTATTTTTAACTAAATCTTCATATTTGGGAACCTATAGCGGCTAAACCATGAGGAATTTGAAGATGATGCAAACTAGAGTCTCATCACATTTTGTCTATAGATTCTAAAAATATTTTTTTCAAAATTTTTGGAATCAGATTGCACTTTTTTTTCCATCTCCCACGAAAACTAGTTTTTTTCAGAAAACAACATTTTTAAAAAGTGATGCTCACCATATACAACATAACTTTGTTTGTATGAAGGATAAAATTATAATTTTTTCGAATTTAGATTTTTAACTACGATATCTAGCACTTTATTTTGGTCTCATAGTTTTTAATTGAATTTTTTTTCGTTAATCAAGTTTCAAAGTCAAACCAATTGCGGTTCAGACATAGGCGGACTGTATACAACATAACTTTTTTTGTATGAATCAAAATTCAATTTTTTATTTTTTAATGGATCAAGGACATGAATACCCAGCCTCAATGTATTTTTAAATTTTTTATTTTGATAATTTGCTATTTTTCCACATGTACAAAACAAAGAGCTTCATTTTCGATGAAAAACCTATGTTTAATAAAACTAAAAAAACACATACATAATAAAACCAAAACATATTAAAATTTAATTCGTTGGATAGCTCATTTTGAGGACTACCATCTTCCAATTGGGTTTGTGAAGTCTCCTCCATTTTCATCCTCAACTCAAGCTTTGAAGGGCAGAAATCTGCTAAAATTTGGTGGAAGAGGGGTAGGAGGGCAAAAAAGGGGGGTTCGCTTCAAACGAACCCCCCTTAGCTCGAAAGGGTGAAGGGGGTTCGGTCAAAGGGGGGTTTGCTTGAACCCCCCTTTTTTTTGAATTTTCCATGAGGGAATGTGAAATCATAGGGTTCGAACGAACCTGCCATGCAAAAGGGGGTTTGCTCGAACTAGGGGTTCGACTGAACCCCTCTTTTGGGTTCGTGCGGACCCCTTAGTTCGAACGAACCCTTAAAAACATGAAATCTTGAATGTGTGAGCATTTTTACAAATTTCCTTCCTCATCAAAATTGTACACCACTATTATGGCTTTACCCCATGAAGCATTTTTATGAACACGTATAGGAAAACCCTCCTTGGTCTCACAGAGCCAAATTTTAGGAGATCTCAGTCTTTGACTAAATCTCGTTAGTTGGCCACTAACTTTGTCAATTCTTGAATATAAAGGTTGGAAACCCCTTAGAGAATTACAAAGCCTTAGTTGGAAACTTAAAACATCAACAAGGCCTTTCCCAAATCCTTTGTGTGATTTGATGAAGATCCTTGATTCCTTGATGCAATTTTGATAAAACTTTGATAAGATTGATACAAAATTGTGAAATTCAAAATGAAATGGATGAAGTTGTGGATGAAATAGTGTATAATAAGCTTGCTTGGATTGTGGTTGAAATTGTGGATCTTAAAATCAATAGAGAATCTCTCTATTTATAGGAGATAAGGATGGAGGAATGTGAAATAGGACGAATGTGGGATTAAAGATGGACCAATGGCATTGTGCCACTTGCCAATATGTGATTGGAGAAGGAATGAGTACATTTTGATGAATGTGCACATAAATGTTATTAGATTCAAATTTGAATTTGATGAAATGAAAAGTTGGAGGAAGAGAGGAATGGAGTAAATGTCTTTTGGCTCAAGGAAAAGGACATGTAGAAGGCCTTTAATGCCTTGTTAGATGTACTCATCCTTTTTGGAGGGATTTTTGAATTGGAAGAATATTCCACAAAAAATGCCCTTTTGAATGGAAATTGATGAATTAATAAATCAAATAAATTGATTTATTGTGCAAATTGCAAAATCTAGAGAATTGGAGTGATTATGATTAGGATTAATCATGATTTGATTAATTTAAGTAGAAATTAGATGATTTGAAAATTTTGACTTAGATTTTGGATTAAATAAATCAAAGTTGAGAGGAATAATGATTTTAGATTTAATTACATAAAGATTGATTTATTTAATCAAAAGAGGGCGATGTTAGATTAAATAAAATAAAGATTAATTTATTTAGTTCAAAGAAATGACTTTAGAGATTTAATTAAATAAAGTAAATTATTTAATTAAAAGAGAGACTATAATATTAATTAAACAAAATTATTTATTTAATTAATGGAAGAGAATGACTTAATCAGATAAATTTAATTTATTTAATTAAGAGAAGAAATATGATGAATTTAATCAAATAGAGATTATTCAATTAAATTTGTTAGTAAAGGGCATGATTCAGGAAGAAGTGATGTTAGTAAGATCAATCTGTATATTTTCCATGTCTACATTTTTCCTATTTGAAGCAATGTACCTGTTGCGTTGGTTCAAAGAATAAACTGTCAGGATCAAAATTTAATTTTTTCTAACTTTTTTCAGATGCCCCACTACTGCCCCAACGAGAAGGATTGTGCTGGTATACTACCCACTCAAGAGATCAAGCGGAAATGTTAATTTTTTGGT
Organism: Sequoiadendron giganteum; assembly: GCA_007115665.2. NCBI lineage: Eukaryota > Viridiplantae > Streptophyta > Pinopsida > Cupressales > Cupressaceae > Sequoiadendron > Sequoiadendron giganteum. The sequence continues at coordinate 307,439,768 of CM021110.1, forward strand.
CGAGATCACGATAAAATGTGAGAGGAATGGTTCTACTCATCAGAGGATGAAAGATAATTCTTTAGAAAGATCAGATATTTGACATAGACAGCTTTGATGATGTATAGGTAGTCATCAACCATGGGTAGCCTCATGTATAATTTGAGATATCACACAAATTTTTGGATAGAAATGCTAGTAAAGATAGAAGAATAAGAAGAAAATAATGATGACAAGAGGATTCAACAAGTCCATGATCTACGCGACTATATTAGAGATGATGATGGATGATGATGATTGATGATGATGATTGATGATGATCTTCTTATCAGGAATTGGTATTTTAAAAGGGCCATTTACCTTAGGTTTGATAATACACATAGGTACGATGCATCAAGGTATAAAGGACCAGGATGTCATTGTAGTTAGTGTGATGGAGTTTAATTTGACAAATAGATAGGAATATCCTTGTTCACACCTGACATACAGAAACCTTACCAAGATGTACTTCAAATATTTCAAACCTCTCAGACGAAAACATGGAAAGGAGAAACCTTCCAATGTAATAGTCAACAAGTTATTCAAAACACCCTCCATACATACCTAACAAAGCAATTATTCGCCAAGGTTATTTTACAAGAACATCCAACAAGTACAACAAATGAAAGATAATGATCAATGATGCCCCATTCCTTTCTCTCTAAATCATTTTGATTAGACATCATCGAGAGGTCATTGGAATGAGCACAATAAGATAAATCAAAGAAAAGATCAAGTGAAAAAACAATCCAATGTTCTTCATACCGCTAGCCAAGGGGATGTGTTTTGTTTAGGATAAGTATCCAAACTGATTTTTCCAAAAGATAATGCCCATTGTAGGAAGGATGCATCCTAGGACATGTTAGTGGATGGTGGAAAGTTGTTTTGTTTAGGATAAGTATACAAAGTGTTTTTCCAATAGATAATTCCCATTGTAGGAAGGATACATCCTAGGACATGTTAGTGGATGGTGGCAAGTTTTTTTTGTTTAGGATAAGGTTGTTGATATAAGGTCGATTGGCATGTTTGTGAAAATGATCAAGAGTTTGATTTTGTGTTTAAAAGTTTGTTTTTGCTGATTATTTTGGTTGTTCCTATTTTTTTTTCCAAAGGATGAAGGCGGCGATTGATTTATTATGGATGAGATTATTGCAGGTGAAAGCGAAATAAGATGGATGGATTTATTTTTATTTTTTTCAAATATTTGGATTTTTTGGTATTTTTTGAATGTTTTGAGGTTGTTTTTTGGATTTTTTAGATGTTTTACAAATATTTTGATTTTGTGTTTTTTTTAATGTTTTTGTTTTTTCTGAGTTTTTATGAATTTTTTTCGATTTTGTGTCTCGAGGGCCAATCAAAGATTATCCTTGCCTATGTTTAAGCTTAGAGATGACATAGTTCAGATTTCATGTTTTTTGACATTTTTTGACTTTATAAGATGTTTTGGGATTTTGATATGATTTGGATGTTTTTGGATTTTCACATGATTTTGATGATTTTGATATGGATATGTGTGACGATATTAGTGCTTTGTTTTGGGATTTTTTAAAAAAACCAAGCTAGGATTGATTGATCAGATTGATGGATTGATGACGATAACATTGTTGAGGATACACAACAATGCAAGGATAGTGTTAAGCAACATGAAGATTGGGAAGGATATACCAAGATGATGATGGATTGATTATATTTGATTGATTAGGATTTTGAAGCTTGATTTGGAAAAAAAAAAAAGTGATGATTCGATGTGACGTTGAAGTGAAAGTTAGATGCGACCGATATGGATTGTTTGGATTGATGTTTGAAAAAAGATAAATCTTGATAAGGAACATCATCTCGTCAAAATATACCATGGGTTTGTGATTTGGATTCATTCTCACAAATTCTTTGACAAATTTGATTTTACGTTTTCCAATGTTTGGATCACCACATAAGTTGGAGGATATAGATCAAGATTTATTCCTGAAGCAAGATGTAAACATATGCCCCTAGTGTCTAGCAATGTATGGAATGCCATGGGTGGATGCTTGGATAGGTGTATGGATGGATGGATATGGATAAACATGCAAAGGATTCCAAGGATTATCTTGTGACAAGATAAGGTATTCAAACAAAGGATTCTCATTTGGATAGTGTTTCAAGGCTCAAAAAATGTTCAATGAGAATGACCCATGTCAAGATGTCTGCCATAAGAAAGTATAAAGTGTGCACCAAAATTTTATCAAGATCAAGATAATTTGGAAGGTGAATGTAGATAGGTGAAGATGGATCGGATAAATGGTTCATGGATGAATGGATTTAGTATGGATAAGATGGATGGAATGTTGGATTTATTATGGATGTGATAAGATTCTTTAACCCAAAGTGGCACATGTACATCCTCAATTCTACACATGACACCTTTTTTCCACATTTTCATCATGGTACTTTCCCAAAGCACCACCGATGCAGTTTTCACTACAGGATGATTTTTATCTTTACTGTTTTCAATCCTTTTTTTAATTTTTAATTTTTTAATTTATTTTTTTGTTGAAATATTTTAAGCTCATGTTGAACCACCTGGTGGTGTCGATGTAGAAGCTCCTAGGCTGATGCAAGAAGTTGGGTCCACAAAAAGCTTGAAAAGTGGAAGTGTTTTTGCTGTTTTTCATAATTTGTCACACTTGGATAGAAAATTTGAGGCACTTACACATGAATCTTAAAAAAAATCAATTATATGAAATTTATAATTTTGAATCTAGTTTTCAAATATATAATTTATTCAAATACCCAGATGATAGAAATTAAATTTTGATAGGGATGTATAAAAACCACCTTTTAAAAGTCCCTATTTTTTTACCATACCATGCATGTGTAGGGACACCACCTTTTGACCCAAATAAAAGTATTTTACTAATTCCTTTTGGGGAAAGAGAGCTAATAAATGAAGATTGATGAGGAATTTTTTTTGTAATTTTTTTTATTGGCCTTAATTTTTGTTTTAAAAAATTTAACGTTTATGGAAAACATAATTGGACTTAAATTAAACATTTTTTGAATCTTCTTTTTTCATTGTGTAGAGAATTTTCTGAAGATTGATGCCATATAATTTTTCTTACAAGAAACTTAACCAAAAAAAAGTTAGTTAAAAATTAAAAAAACTTGACATTTCAAGTTTATAGGCTAGTTTTCATAGAAATTAATTAAAAAATAATAAATATAATCCAATATTATCATAATGTGCCATTGATATCCTATTTTATTGTCAAGATACATGCAATTGAATGCAAATTTTGAGATTCTTGATCTGCTTTGTTGATATCAAGGTTAACTCTGTCTTTGTGTACACATCACGATAGAGTGCCTTTTGAATACTTATGATGAAGGGTCGTTGCCAACACATGGTCAATGTGAGAATTGGATATCATGCATGGAGGCATGGATGGTGGAGTGTTCTTAGGAATAAAATATGGATTGGTTGATAGCTTGGAACCTTTGACTCTCCAAACTTGGGAAGATAAGCAACGATGCGTGGAATTAGGACCAACTGCTCAATATACTTTGTACGTTGCTTGAGAAGCCTACTTTTTCCTTTGTAGACATCTTTGATGGATACTTTTCCCTTTTTTATTTTTCCCCATAGTTTCTTTGACTAATGGATTTTGATAGGGATAATCTTTCTTTGTACTTTTTCGTATCCACGTGTATTTGATTTGTCCTTCATGCTTCCCCACTTCTTTTTCTTTGACAATGTTATTTGTGCTTTGATTCAAATATTTATTTTTATGTTGGTCCCAATTTGTGGATATAGTATTGGCATTCGTTTCATCATATGGATTCTTCGTGCTCCCTATGTTGACGTTTTCTTGAGATGAAGTTGCCCCAAGTTTTATAGAGGTATCATTGATATGTTTAGATCCCTTAATTGTTGAATAACCAAGACCTTGATACTTAGGATTCCCAATAATATGAACTGGTTCCAGGATACCCTGTTCATGTAGGCCTAATCCTCTACCTTGATAATTCATCTGCTTAAATTTTTTATCTACAATAGGATATGATTTAGCTTGGAAGCAAGGTGCTAATCCCTCTCTGCTCTGTCATGGATCTTCAAAGGTGATAACTTATTCATTGCTAAGATAGCTTTCCCTAAAAAAGGTAAGTGATCCAAGTTTATAAGTGATCAGATCCTTCATATGTGGGATAACTTCCTGATTGATATATTTGGCTTGATCTTGTGAAGTATCAAGTTTTAATGCTTCTCCCAGAGGTGTTTATGATTCTCTTTCCACGTAAAAGTCTCCCTCATGATTCATTTTTATATGCCTTCAAAGGATGTTTCTGATTCACAACTTCTATAGAAGCCTTCTTCATGACCCATTTCTAATATGTCTAGAATTTTCTATATCTTGATCTTGTGTATAAATGTTAAGAGTAGGAGACTCTTGTTCCTTGGTAATGATGTCAAGAGTATGAGACTCTTTTTTTGAATGAATATCATCTACGTGTCCATCCAAAGAAAGCATCTCATGGGTAGATGGAGGAGAATGTTCCATATGGATATGATCATATTTTGCGACATCTTGTATAGATAGGAGAGTGTCCATTAGATCATTGTAGTATCTTGGAGATACGAATTCTCGATCTTGATTAATTTTGGAATTGCTTTCGACATACCATGGATCAAGTTCTTGACATGGGTCAATTTTAAAGGATGGATTGCTTACAAAGGGTTCTTCGACATCATCCTTAGGCATGGGAAGTGGCTCAATATCCTCTCGATCTTTGAGTGGATTTGGATCAAATGTTGATTTGAGGATCCCTTTAGTATCTATAACCATGAGGTCAAAGGATGTCAATATGTCTTGGAAAGGACCATTGCTAGACTTTGGTGAAAGATGTTGATCATGCTTTGGAATACGTTCTTGAGATATGTCCTCTAATTTGTTAGGTGATGTAGAGACATTGTCAACATGATCATTGGTGGATGGATCGTGGATTATGTCAATAGGATCAAATAATGTTAACACATCTTGAAATAGATCACTAAAAAGTTGAGGTAGTAGTAGACTAGGAAATATTTTCACCAAGTTGAGTATGCACCATAGTATTTAGATCCTTCTTAGGATGACACAAACCCTTAGCAATAGGCTAGAAGAACTAAGAAAATTCATAAATAATTTATTGCAACCATGAACCAAGATTAGAGAAAAGGTTCACACATTCAAGCGGAACAAAACTAGACTCAGCTGAAACACAAAATCTAGCAAAGAGAAAGCTAGATCTATCTTTAGTGAGCTTTTATAAGGTAACAAAATGGCCAATAATGTTAGCAATATCTTTAATAATATCATCATCCCAAAATTCTAAAGGAAGCTCAAGGAGACGAACCCAAGGAAGTTGCAAGTTAAGCTTGGTGACATCAAAGCTAGTAGACCATTATTGAAGGTGAAGAAAATATTTACCAAAAAACTAAGGGACTTCCTAACAAATACGAATGTAGTCCTCTAAGGAACCAAAACAAAAAAGAAAAAACCCATTTATCAATGCTACAATACGAAGACCAGGAGCACCCCAAGGCTTAGAAGCCCATCTATGAATAACATCAATATTTGGTCTAAAACCAATAAGTGTAGCTTGCAGAACAACTGTGGTTCTATCAACCCACCCATCAAGAATGGAGAGAGAAAAAGAAAGAGGAGCAATAGAAGCTTGAAAATTTCTAAGAGAAGTCTAAGAAGTTTCTTGAGAAACATCACTAGAGGCAACAACTCCCTAAATATCATGAAGATCAGAATCCAAAAAAGGAGGAAAAGAGCTCAAGGAGAAAGGAACACCCAAAGCAGTGCAATCCATCAACAAAATCTTAGCTAGAATAGAAGGAAGGGGGACCTTCAAAGGAGACCCCAACACAAAACCACACCTAGAACAAGACTCAAAACCCCTAGAAATCTAGACAACCATAAGGGAATGTTGAGCAGCTGAAAGCAGGGTACGAGAAAAAAGAGGTAGCAACAATAAGTCCCTCTTGAGAGATCTACGCAGGTCAGACCCATCTTGACCCAAGGAAATGGATCCCTCAACACTCAACATAGATTTTTGGGTAGAGAATTGAGCCTCCAGCCAAGAAGAAATGGGAAACTTCCTATCCTTAGCTTGTAAATGAGCCTCCAAAAGGATATCTAAAATATATTCATCCTCCTCATCACTCCAAGAATCCAAGTAGCCATCCAACTCCTCCTAAAGCTCAAACAATCAGCTCTAGAGCCATCAGAAAAAATAGCACCAATAAAGTCCTCATCTTCATCTTCATAGGCATCCTAGGAATTGGAAACCCAACCGCCCCCTCCAACATCACGCAGGTTTGAAGCCACATGGGTAAAGTGGCCCTCAAAAACCATAGAATATGCCAAAACAAAGGCAATAGGGATGGGGGCCCATCTATAGCAGTAGCGAAACCAACATCAACAAGAGTAGAGAAATCACTAGTAGAAAGTTTGTCTCCATCCCCATCATAAGAGTCTTCATTGCCTACACCATCACCATCGCCAACATTTGAATGGTTTCTACGAGAGCTCGTAGAAAATATGATTTATATACTTTTATATAATTATTGTAGTATAATAAATTATCACCTTTGATAATTTCGTAAAATGTTTTTCTCCCTCTTAAGTTCATGGACCTAATGGTAAACCTAATTTCAAAAATTGTGCATTATGTGGCCTATTTTAACATTTATTGACAAGTTGCAAGTGGAAAACCTAAGAATTTATTTGATATTTTACCCTTGGCTTTTTAGATCCTAAAAAAGTGGATCTGGACAAGGGTGGCCTTAGTTCCCTTGTCCTCTTAATCTAACCCCAAAATTACAGAGGTCATAGGTGGCATTTCTATTAATATTTTCTCCCGAGACTATGTATCTTGCAAATAGAGCTTGGAGATGGAGCCCTAGGTGCCCATGTCCCCCTATTTTGGATCCAAATTTGAATATGTCCAAGGTGAAATTTTATTATTTAAATTTCAAATGAGTCAACCATTTGGATTTAATTTTTAGAAAATAGAATAATAGAATATAAATACATAGTTATTGCATCATTTGAGATCATCAATGAAAATTATTAGAGAAATTATTATCAAGAGTATTATCAAGAAAGTCAAGAATAACCATTAGAGGATTTATTACAAAAATTCAAGATCCAAGAATCATGTCAAATGGTATGCGAGTGTGTTCATGTTTATGTTATCATATTGTTTGTGATGATATTCAACCCTTGTAGGTCTTGAAGCAATTCAAGCAAGCAAGATCCAAGCCTTCAAGAGATGTGCATGGTTTCTGTCCTTCAAGGAAACCATTGAATGGTGATGAGTTGTAGCACTTTTTGGATTCATCATTCCTTTTTATCATTTATCCATTTATCATTGACATTGCCATTCTTGAAGTGGAAACACTAAAATAGGGTGTGAATTTAGGAAATCCCCTAAATGGAACAACCTTTCCTCTCTCTTTGAATGTGCAAGTTTTAGGTTTAAAATGAATCGAAAGAAGTTTGAAGATAAATTATTCATTATTGTATTCAAAACACTACACCTTGACAACTCACACAACTCATAGAAATATCCTAAAGTGATCTGATAAATTTGTAGAAAAAAATTGGAAGCTCTGATCTGGCTCTCAAGGACTATGAAAATAAAGTTGAATTTGGTTAATAAGGACATTGGTGTCCTTGACACCAATTTCTTGGAAGATCAAGCTCAAATTTGAACCATAGGAGACTAGTTTCTTGCTCATCTCATTTTTGAAGTCTAAATTTCTCTATGATATCTCAAATCGATATCTAAATCTTAAAAAAAAATGTAAATATTCATTGCATCCATTCAAGACTCATGTATATAGCTCAAAAATTGAAAAATTGCATTATTTTGTTTCAAACATGCATTAATATCATCATTTTCCGATTTAGGCATTTTGGGATTAGTCACTTGTTGCATCATAGATCTAAATATTTAATTTACAATTGTATTTTATTGCTTGAATTTTTTGTAAATTATCGCACCCTTGCATTTTGAACTACATAATCATAAATAGGGTGTTGGTGTACACATCTTACACACATGGCTTACTTAAGCCTAGTTAGTTGTCCATGTAGTTGAGTTGACACTCCACTTCTATCCACTTCGTGTGGATCTTGATCTTGATTTCCACATCTTGTGGATCCTGATGTTCTTGTAAATTCCTATTTATGGTTGTTCTTTTGCTCAATCTAAATAGAAAGGGTTTTACATCACTTTGTACTTGTTTATTATCTCTTTAGATCTAGAGAATTCTACATGGTATCAGAGCCATAGGTGGGGATACTAGCAAGCCATAGTTGAAGAAATTTGTGTATTTAGTTTGATTCCATTAGCTGTCTTGCTATTAACGTAGGATGGGTTTGAGAGGGGCTTGGATAAATATCTTGTGCCCACTTCAAACTGGCATTTCTGAAGCACGAATAGTTATTGCTACCCCTGCAATTTGATTGCAGCTTCGGCTTTCCTTAGGAGGTATGATTCAGGGGCAATTTCTATCTTTTTTTAGAGGCGCACAGTTGAAGATTCTATGCTTGTTGCTAGTTCATAGCTGAGCTTTCCGCGTGAGATACTGAGAAAGGCGTTGCACCTTACAAGCGATCATTTGTCTTCCCAACCTACTCTCCAATGATATTCTTTGTTTTTGTAGGTTGTTTCCTATTTGTTTGGGACACATCACTTGGCTTGAACGCTGGTTTGGAGGCTACACCCAGTCTTTCTCTCTGCAATGGCCTTGGTTTTTTTTCATTGTTGTGGCATTCAATTCTCTGCCCCAATTAGTTTGGCGGTGAAGTGAAGGCCCGTGAGGACTCTTTCTGCAGGCCTGCAAGGGCGGTATTTGTGTAGCCCGTTAAGAAATTCGCCCAACTTAGATGCATTCGGGACTAGAAGCAATTTTGAAGCCCGAAATCACTGTGTAAAGGGCAAAATCACTGCGCAAAGGACGATTGGAGGTGCAAACTTTGTGCAGTGGTACACTAATCTTGTGAAGGCGTGGGAAAGAAAGCCTCAAAATTCTCCAACTGTCAATGATTATAGGTAATTTCATTGGGGTCAGGCAGTCTTATAGTCATGGCAGCCCCATTAAGGGCTCGATCTAGTTGTTCCAAGGTCTCATCTACTTGTTTCAAGGTTCAATCTATGTTTATTCATGCGAGTAATTTTTTTTTTGGATGCATCTGCCCTCTTTGGTTGTTTGAACACCCCCATATTCCCTGTTTTGGCTATTTCTTACATTAAAACTTTCCATGTCTAGTTATTATTTGCCCTAGATAATGTTTTATTTATGATTGTAATTTATTAGATTTCATATTGAAACAATTTAAGGCATATAAAGTATCTATGCTTTTATATAGGCAGTAAAGTTTTTTCAAAGGAAGATGTTAAAGGGGTTTTTTTTTTTCAAATCAACCCTTCAATCTTTTCATTGTAAAACACACTAATTTATAAAGTGTCAAAACTATGGGGTCATTTCATATGGACGGGTTCTTAATGTGTTGATTTTCTATTGTCTAAGGGAATTAATATGTTTGTAATCATGGGATATGAACCCCACTCTTTTGTAATCAACCTTAAAATGAGAAACTATAAGTCTTGGTGTGAAGGCATCTTGAAACATCTCAGGTTCCATAATCTCATGCCATATCTTTATGGACTTATCCCTAAACCAGGTAAGCAATCTTAGAAAAATAAATGGTTTAATAATCATGATCATATTTGTGGATTAATCGGTTTACATATTCCAAATGCCTCTTTGTATGGCATCATGGATATTGAAAGTCCACATATATTATGGATCAAAATTTGGGAAATACATGGAGACTCCAATGTTTCTCCCTTCCCTCATGATCCTACTATGATCACAACTCACATCCCGCATCATGATTCAGATACAGGTTGTCCAGTTGACATAGAGGAAATCATCATTCCTTCACCTCCTCCTGTTGCTTCATCAGAATTCAGAGTCACTTCTTCAAGAGCTTCCAACACTTATTTGCAACAAGATATTAGTCAATTCCTAGCATTGTTGATTGAGATGAATATCTACTTGACATTTCATGTATTTTCGTAGAGTCTCACATTGCTGACATGGGAGCACACATTGAGGACATCGGTCTTCTTTTTGATGAAAGCTTCATTGAAGTTGCATCATCATTGTCTTCTTTAGATATTGTTTCTCATACCTTACCTACTACAGCTTCTACAGTGATAGTATCAGATTCTTATGGTTCCATTTATGATCATACATCTATGATCCATGTGGTCCCTGTTCTTGAATCTTCATCACACATCAGCTTTGGCTTCGAGATCATTGAGCATTCTACGAAGACATTATGGGCACCATCTACATCTTTGGATCTTATGCACAATTCAGAGACCTTTATACTTCTTTCTGCATGTTCCTATCAGGAATGGAAAGATAATTTACACATTTTTGTCATTTGCCTTCTTCCTAAAGGGAGAAATATGGTTCAATGTTCATGGATTCTCTCTGGCATACTTTATCGAGAATCTATGCGCACTACAACATATCTTATGGGGGACTTCCAAGTCTCTCTCTTTCTCTCATATGGGGGGAATATCTCTTGTATGTTTGTGATAGAAGTAGTTCTTGGGGGGTCTTGAGTCCTTTTATCTTTCTTCTTCTTTCACTTGTACATCTTTTGCTTTCTCTCTTTTTAGAGGATTTTTTTTTCCTACTAGGTTTTCTATCTTTCTATGTTTCTGAGAGTTTTTGCATTGTGCATGGGTACCTAAAATGGCCTTATAGCTGGGACCCATCTTGATTATTGCCACCTAAGCTATGCTTAAGGGGGCATGTTGGTGTACACATCTTACACGCATGGCTTACTTAATCCTAGTTAGTTGTCCATGTAGTTGATTTGACACTCCAGGTAGTTGAGTTGACATTCCACTCCTATCCACTTCATGTGGATCTTGATCTTGATTTCCACATCTTGTGGATCTTGATCTTCTTGTAAATTCCTATTTATGCTTTCTCTTTTGCTCAATCTAAACAGAGAGGTTTTTACATCACTTTGTGCTTGTTCATTATCTATGCAAATCTAGAGAATTCTACATAGGGTAAATTTTAGAAAATAATTAACTCGCTGACATTTCTACAAACAAACCTAAGATCCTTAAACAATATTGTACACAGTCAAAATTTGAAAATTTCAAAAACCCATGTATGATGTAGGTGCCCTATGCAGACTTGTCAAGGCATTTTGAGCTATTCTTTTGGTGTGAATTCCTTTGTTTGTCCTCTATTTGGATCTGTTTTCTACTTTACATTTATGTTTCCAAACCTATCTAATTTTGCAAATTTTCTCTCTAGGCTAGTGACAACATGTTTCCATTTCAAAGGTTTGGTTTTGAAATGGTAATAGATGGCTTGTGTGATTATATCTCCCTACTTATGAGCACAATCTAATGAAATAAAATGAAATCAATGAAAAGCATGATATTAATTTTAATGATATCTCTCCTAATTGTGAGAGTATCTTGGTGCAAGAGAATGAAATTATTGACACATTTCTTCATTTCACTTTGCCTAATCTTCATTCATCTCCCAACATTTCCTATACTTGTGAGAATATTTTTCGTTAAAAAGGATGCAATCATTACCAATCAAGACAAATTTTTTTTCTCTTCTCCTGATACCTCATTTACTAGCGAAGAAGGTATCTTGGTGTTAGGTGATCCAATTATTGAGTTTCATGAGAATATTGTTTATTTCTCTATTAATACCTCTCCTTCTTGGTTAGATATTGTGGCACAAAAGGATGAACTCATTGATACATTTCTTTGAAAATACAGTAAGATGGTTGACATAGATAAAGATTCTAAGTTGAAAGTAGACCCCCCATCAATAGAAGGACATCAAAAAGTAGATAACATAGTTGAGGTTATGAACACACAACTTACAATTGGATCTCCTTTAATTAATGGACCTCCCAAATCACCTCTCATTATAGGACCTCCTAAACCCATTGGCCATATGCATGTACATGTCTATTCTAAACAAATAAAAACATAAAATGTACTAAATAAAGTTATTGCCATAGAAGTTTAATCATCTTAAAACTCAAACAATATATGTCACTTTCTAGTGATTCAAATTAAAAAATTATATTAGAGTTGATCATTTCCTTTATAATATTGTGAGAGAAATTTGAATTTTTAACCAAGTGCCTTAAAGTAATTCAAAAATTAAAATCTATTTTTCAATATTATAAAACATATTAATTATGAAAAATAGATCATTTTTCATTTCTATGATTAGTAATCAAAATTAATTGTAAATCCGAGGAACAATTATGACTAATGATTCATGTGATGCATTTTGAGCGAGAGATAGATTTGTTTAGGAAGTATGCAGAGCAATATAGGTTAGATTTTTTACCAATCAAACACTAGAACGCATAATCCTTCACCTCATCAGAGGTAAACACTTTAGCTAGTTTATAGTTTGAATCTACTTTGAGCGAAGAAAAATTAATCATGTGCAATCTCTAGATTTTTACAAATATATCAAAACCTCAAATTTGAATTCAATTATTCAAAGTATATGATAAACTTAAAAGACCATTTTTTATTTATGAATTTTTTTGAAATAATTTTTTTTAAAATAAAAAATTAAGAGGCTCCAAACTATTATCAAAATAAATAATATTTAGTAAAATAATTTTTTTATTCTAGTTTCATAAATTTTGGTACAAATTAGCTTATTTTACATACATGTATATTAATTAAAAACATTATATAAACAATCATAACAGAAAGACAACAATCCATATTAATACCTATTTTATCAGTGATATAAATCTATAACATTACTTTGTTTTACCTATATCGACATTTATACTTACATATCAGAACAGTTTGTTAATACTTATCACAATAGTTTATTTTATTCCGGCTCGCCCTCGATTATAATTGAGACTGACAGCACTTGTTTTGCCCGCCGGTTTTCAAGAATGTGGAACTGAATCCACAGCTGAAGAACAATAATGATAACACCAACAAGACAATCCGTGTGGATCGTTCCAATCGCACTCTCCGTAAATCTGATGATCTACATTTACACACACGTCGTTGCACTCATCCTCCCTCCATACCATGCATTGCCCGTTAAATCCACCGCTCAAGTTTCTACAATAAATGGGGGGCTCATCATAATAATTATTGGAGTGGTCGTCATAATTATTGAGACCAGACTCTTGTAACATGGACCGTATTACAAATCAGTAAGTAATCAAGAATATCAACATATAAAACCATGTATTAATCTACTAATATTGAAGAGTAGAGGAGAATAAATATTATTATTACCTCCTCCTTCAGAAGCAAAAGCAAAAGTGGCCGTGAGCAATGAAAACAACAGGAACACATATATGCCCTTCGCCATGTAAGCAACTGTAAATGTACTCTATCCAAAAGTAATGTATTCTGTAAGCAACTGCAGATGTATTCTGTCAGTAAAGATTACTACTTGTATACTTCACACACCAATTACTCTCCGTTTGTTCCGCGCAATTTCGTTTATTTATTGTTATGTTCAACCTTTATTGCCACCAAAAATCCGATTTAAAGATTCTTTTGGAATACTCAGATAAACGGGCGATACCACGTAATATGAAATGATTTTAAGCGTTAACATCTAAATGTGCATTGTAAATCATATGGGAGATAGCGAACTCTATTACGAGTGGTGGTAAATTTATCTTTATTCTACTATATTTAATTTATTTATTATGTTTTAAATAGAAAAATGTATCTTGTTTGTTATATGGAGGTGACAATTTAATAGTGTAGGAGGGTAGTATTATGTCGTCCACCTTCCAATTTAAGAAGCATAATATATTGTCTATCTCTTTTCAATTTAAGAAGGGTAATCCAATACTTTAAGAAATCTTGGTTTAGACTTTAGGCTTAAAAATGGTTCTTCTTTAACCAACATAATGAAATATCGATTTGAGGAGATTTCTTTTGTTGGTTTCCTTGTCATACCATATAATTTGATTGTAATAGAGTTTTCTTACTTTATTAACATGTCAAACTCAAATTTATTTCTCAACTCAATCAAACTAAAAACAATTCCTCTAATTATTTGTGCTAGTGTAGGTAAGAATTCCCTAACCATAGATGTATGGGAGTAATACTTATCTATTGACCTCTAAATAAATCCTACTCTTTCACACACTAGAGTCATTTGAAATACTTGCTCAAAAAATATCTCAATTCTTTGAAGGACTATTGTGTAAATATTAGAATGAAACAATGATCAAATACAAACCATATATGAATCTTACATCTATAAGATTCTTTGAATGGTTTAAACTAAGTGAAATATGGAATTGAAAGGATGAACAAACTATACATCTTAGAGATCTTATGTGCTTGGGATTTGCTAGACTAAACTCCATTATTGAGACTAGAGATAAATTCTACATAAATTAAGGTTCAATGGAACATCAAGTTTGTAAGATTACTTGCTAAATACATCTTATTGTTAGCAACATAAGGGAAAACAATTGAGTGGTGGGTTGAATCAGTTGTCTCAAAATAATTTCAAACTTATTTAAATTATTAACCTTAATTCTTAGATCTGATTATTAATAGTGAAAACATGAATCAAAAACATATCAAAAATACACATAATACCAAGAATTTTGTGCATGGAAACCCTATTAGGAGAAAAACCATGATGGAGGTTAATCCACAAGTTATACCCTATTTTTGATAAAAGGGTAAAACAGGTTTTACAGGAACCCGAAACCACAAATTTTACAAAATAACAAAGAGGACACCAAAGCTCCACCAAAAAAAATAGCTACCTGAGAAAAGATCAGCAGCAACCAAACAAAAAGGACCAGAAGGGTCAAGAAATAAGGGACAGCAGAGAAAGCACACATGAAGCCTGTTACAAGTATAAGAGAAATGATTAAGGAGTGCACATGCATTCAGGCACATTGCCTTGAGCTCACTACTCAAAGGAAGACTCATTGTCTTATAAAAAATATTCAAATTAAAACCATTTGAAGAATTTGAACTAAGAAAGTAGCATATGCTAATGTCTGAGTATAGTTTCGGTTAAGAACATGAAACATTCTTCACACTTTGGTCTTCCTTCAAATGATCTAAACCATTTTTGCACATAGCACTCACACACTTTGCATTACACATTTGTACACACTTCTCAAATGAAGAAACAATCACTTGTATATATTTGAAACAAGGAATTGCATTGCTTCATGTCGGCCCATAATAATGTCCTTGAACACAAAAAACCTTCAAATATTCTTCCTCAAAAATTCACAACATATTTCAACACCTTGTTAGCCATTAACATGACAAACATGAACACACAAGAGAAAATATGGGATCACGAGCACAATGATCAATGTGGACATGCAACATAGAAATAATACGATCTAGAAACATCCAAAACCATTTTAGGAACATACGCAACACTTCATATTGCCAGAAACATGCTGAAATATTCATGTGCACCTATGAAACTTATGGAGTACAAACTTCATACATCTACAAGAAAATCCTTTAATTCCCAACTTCTCATCATCAACATACTAAACTTTTCAACACACTAATCTTCACTAGTTCACAAACAACCTATAACATGTTTTATTACAATTTTCTCAATATCCTCGACATATACAATCTTAAAGATATTAATGCTAATAGTGTGGACATCAGTGACAATCACATATCATAAATACAACCACAACATCTAGCAATATCCCCCTTTGGAAGTGATGGAAATAAATGATGTGGAAAATACCATCAACACAACTAGCTCTTCTCCAACTATCTCTACCTTAGATATTACATTGTTCTTCTCTTCCTTTTCTTTTTAGATTTTCTAGATTTTCTTACATTACTCTTCTCCCCCTTTGAAATCAATAGAAAAGGTACAAGATTTGAACTACATATTAGAATCATCTGACTAATCTTAATTAGCAACCACCACAACATCAATCCAGATCAAGATATGACTATGAATGCATGAACCTATGAAAATATTATGCATCTTAGTTCTGATTAGGAGTGGTAATCACCCCTAACTTCTCTCTGAGATATTCAAAATTATCCTTAGGCAAAGGCTTAGTAAATATGTATGCAATCTATTCCTTAGTAGGCACATACTCTAGTCTAACTTCCTTATCACTCACTTTATCTCTCAAATAGTGGTACTTGATAGATATATGCTTGGTCTTTGAATGCAACACTAAATTGTTAGAAATGTTTATAGCATTTGAATTATCATAGAATATGGCAATAGGCTCACCATACAAAATTATGATATCTTTCAACATCTGCTTCATCCATAATACTTGAGTACAATTTTTAGTAGAAGAAATGTATTATGCCTCTGTAGTAGACAAAGAAACAACATTTTAATTTTTACTTAACCATGAAATCAACTTCTCCCACAAGAAAAGTGTGCCACCACTGGTACTTTTCTTTTCATTTACATCTACTACCCAATGAACATCATTAAATGAACTCAAAGTAAGATCATCATCTTTTGGATACCATAGGTCAAAGTTAATTGTTCCTTTCAAGTATCTAAAAATCCTCTTCATAGAATTCACATGAGATTCCTCTACATTGGCTTGAAATATAGCAACAATGCATACAACATTCATGATTTCTAGTCTAGTTTGAGTCAAATAAAGAAATCCACCAATCATTGATTAGTATCTAGTCTGATTTGCCTTTAGAGAATCATCAACTTGTGTCAACTTACATCCAATCACCATGGGTGTACCAATTGGCTTTGAATCTTCCATACAAAATTTCTTTAACAATTACTTCACATACTTGGACTGAGATATAAAGATTCATTTATCTAACTGATTAATTTGTAGTCCCAAAAAGAATTCTAGCTCTCCAATCATTGATATTTTAAACTCATTTTGCATCTCATTAGAAAATTTCATGCACAAAACGTCATCTCCTCTAAAAATGATATCAACAACAAAGAATTCCACAAAAAAATCTTTATCATCATCAATCTTGAAATACAAATTACTATCAACAATACCTTTGTTAAATATAAGCTTCAACAAGTATTTATCCAATCTAGCATACCAAGTTCTAGGGGCTTGTTTGAGTTCATACAATGCTTTCTTCAACCAAAAAACCATATCTCCCTAATCAGTCAATTGAAATCCATCAGGTTGCTCAGTATACACCTCTTCTACTAATTCACCATTTAGAAATGTTGACTTCACTTCCATTTGATAAAATTTGTAGTTTATGTAAGCATAATAAGCAACAAGAAATCTCATAGCTTCAATTCTAGCAACAGGATAAAAATTTTCTCCAAAGTCAATTCCTTCCATCTAAGAGTATCCTTTACATACCAATCATTCTTTCTTTCTGATAACTTCACCTTTTTCATTTAACTTGTTTCTAAAATCCCATTTAGTTCCAATTGCATTTTTGTCTTTAGTTCTAGGAACAAGAATTCATATATTATTCTTCTCAATTTGTTGTAGTTCTTTCATTTCTTCAATCCAATGTTCATCTTTGCATGATTCGTTGACATTATTTGGCTCAGTCTTTGAAATTAAAGAATATTATTTTTCAATTCTTCTCCTAGTTCGGACACCTTTTTTGCTATCTCCAATAATCTAATTTTCTAAATGATTTAATCTCACATACCCTGGATTCTTAGAGTGTTCTTAAAATTCAAGCTCTTGTGATCTTTCACTAGTCTCTCCTTCATCTTGATCTTCTTGATTCACCAGAACAATCCAAACTTGATTTAAATTTTGAATCTTGTTTGTACTATCATTTTGATCATTAGAATCATATCCACATGTTTTTTAGGGTCTAGCAATGAATTCATCAACCTTGACATTTTCACTTTCAACCAATTTCTTCAATCTCTTGTTGTAGCACCGATAGGCCTTACTCTTAGTAGAATGACCAATAAATATTCCTTCATCACTTCTAGCATCAAACTTTCCTATATCTTCATCTCTCCTAATATAGAATTTACTTCCAAAGATTTTAAAGTATTTAACATTAGTCTTATGACCAAATCATAGCTCAAAATAAGTCTTACCAATATTACCTTTGATCTATACCTGGTTAAGGATATAAATAACGATACTCACAACTTGTCTCCAATAGACATTAGGGACATTTCCTTCTAGCATCATACTTCTAGCAGCATCTTGAACTATCTTGTTCTTCCTTTCATCAACTCCATTTTGTTGAGCAGTTTGCGGTGAAGATAACTATCTCTTTATCCAATGTTATTCACAAAAAGAGTTAAACTCAAAGGAAGTGAATTCACCACCTCTATCTTATCTTAGACACTTAATCTTCAAACCTGTCTCTATCTCAACCATAGCTTTAAATATCTTGAACTTTTCTAGAGCTTCAGATCTCTCCCTTAAGAAGGTAGCCCACATCATCCTAGAGTAATCATCAATAAGAAACATGAAATACCTATAACCTTGCAGATTTCTTATTCTAGAAAAATCACACAAGTCAGTTGCACAAGCTCCAACAATTCATTTGAATAATATTGTTTGCTCCGAAATGAAATTCTAGTTTTTTTCCCAGTTAGCATTCCTTGCATATGACATTAGTAGGCTTCACCAACTTAGGAAGATCTATCACAACCTGGGAGGAATTTATTTTGATAATATTGTAAAAGTTTACATGACAAATTATTCTATGCCACAACCAACTTTCATCAACTTGGGCAATCAATTTTCTTTTTCCTACCAGCATTCAAATGAGAGATGTTCCCTTTTATTTTTGCACCAAAAGAAATCACATTTGTAAAACTTCCCAGTATGCTACACTTTCCATATTTGAATTGAAGATTATGTCCCTTATCAACCATATGCCCAACACTCTGAATATTATGCTTCAAACCTTCAACATAAGAACATCATCAGTATTATGCTTACCATCAAAATAAATGCATCCTTTGCCACAGATTATACCACCATTGTTATCACCGAATATTAAAACACCACCATCAGACTTCTCCAATCTTACAAAATTGTTTTTATCACCTGTCATGTGATGTGAACATCCATCGTTAATTACCCATTCATCTTTTTCTTCAAACTCAAGCAGTTAGAAATTTCTCCACTTTTGTACAACTAGTAGATTTAGTAGACATAGGATTATTTTCCTTGATAGAAATAAACACAAAATCATCTTCACTTGTATTCCCTTTGTCGCATTCATCATATGTCACACCTTCATCAACATAATAATAACACTTCTTTCGAAATTTTGTCTTGTAAGGCAATGGCTTAGGAACTCTTTCTGGACACCTTGAAGCAAAATGACCTATCATATTGCAAGAAAAAAAAAATTATA
The DNA here is from genome assembly GCA_007115665.2 of Sequoiadendron giganteum. Taxonomy (NCBI): domain Eukaryota; kingdom Viridiplantae; phylum Streptophyta; class Pinopsida; order Cupressales; family Cupressaceae; genus Sequoiadendron; species Sequoiadendron giganteum. The sequence continues at coordinate 307,459,214 of CM021110.1, forward strand.
GACAACTTTCATTTATACTTACCTTCTCCCCTGACTCATTAGGGGAAATTTACATAAAAAATAGGCCTCTTAAGAAACTCTAAAAAAGCAAAAAATATCTCATATAATACAAATTATTTAAATATAAAAAATATAAATTACTTAACTACATGAGTTAAGTGGGGACACACGTTTCTATTATAATTCCTTAAAAAACTGAAGTCCATGATTTTTTAAAAGTGGTAACATATATTTCTATTATAATTTATTAAAAAAGTCAAGTTCACTTTCTTTTCTTGATTATTTGTTTTTATTTAAAAAATGGCAAAGTAAAAGTAATTTTAGATATTAATTTTTTACTTAGTATTTTATTATATATATATGATTTTATAGATTTAGATTTATTAAAAAATAAAAAATATTATTTTTAAAATATGAAAATTTCTAAAATAGAACTTAAGAATATAAATTTAAAAAACAAAAAGAATATTTTATATTTAGAAAGATGAATGAGATAGAATAAAATTATATTGTTTTAAATATAAAAGTTAATTTTTTTCTTAGAGAATAATTTTATTTTATTTTAAATATAAAAAATTAGTCCTTTTTTTCAAAGAATATCATTAGTAAAAATATTATTTTGAAAATATAATTTTTTTTATAATAGAAGTTAATACAACTCAAGAATATAAATCTAAAAAACAAATAAAAAATTAATAAAGTGAATGAGATAGAATAATTTTTTATTTTTTTAAATATAAAAATTAGCTTTTTTTTTAAAGAATAATTTTATTCTTTTGAAAATATAAAAATTTCTATAATAGAACTTAATAGAACTTAAGAATATAAATCTAAAAAACAAAAAGAATGTTTTATATTTAGAAAGATGAATGAGATAAAAGAAGATATGTAGAGTTAAATTAACCATCATTAGTTAAATCATAAGATTTTAGAAAGTTTTATTTTATAAAATAAATAATTTTATTTTTATTTTGGATGATGTCACCGTACCGGTTGATGTCATCTTTTAGTTGATTTTTGATAACTTAAAAAGCTAATGATGTCATCCTTAGGAGGCCCATTTTTTATGTAAATTTCCCCTAGTGTTACTTTTGACAATAAGTGCTTCAAGATCATTCACTTCTCTTTCTTCTTCTTTAATCTATCTCATTTCTTCCTTATACCTGAATACCTCTCTAGAAGAACTTTCACTTAGATCATATATTTGCTTGTCTCTCCCATAAGTAGTAGCTTTAAATGTACATTTTTTCTTAGGAAGGGCATCACCAAATTCACTCAACTCAAAACAAGTAAGTTTTCCAACCAACATATCTTTGGTTACATTTACCATAGTACGAATCTCTTCAATGGATGCAACTCTAATTTTGTATGCATAAGTCAAGGATCTAAGCACTTTAGAAATAATCTATGATTCATCCACCTATCCACCAACACATTTAATACCACACACAAGCTCAGTCATTCTTTGCATGTAAGTAGCAATATTATCATCATTACCCATCTTCAACAGTTCATATTTTCCTTTCAGACATTATAGCTTAGCCATCTTCACATTAGCGTCACCTTCAGATAAAGTTTCCAACCTTTTACAAATCTCATAAGTTGTTTTCAGATCCATAACATTTGTCATCTCAATATCAATCAAAGAAATAACCAATGCTTCCTTAGCTCTGATATTATATTTAGCATCCCCTAATCTAACTAGTAGTAGTAGGGCCATTATGAGGAATAACATACCTATGACTTGTAATGTTCCAGTAGGATTCACCAATTCACTTCAAATTTTTGAAAATTGAGGTATTTTAGTAGCTTAATACCTTGTAAAACTTTAATATTGTTGATCTAAATATGATTTTCCTTTGTTATAGATTATTTGTGGATGGTTATCTAATTAATCCATTTTGTTGTTTGTAGAATATAGATAAAAGTTGATAGAAGAAGTAGATAGGATATTAGAAAGATTACACAAGCATGTAACGTGTAGAAAACCCTTTCGGGTGAAAAAATCCACCAATAATTAATCTCTTATTCCAATATTGAAGTAGATTACAATAGCTTAAATGCTTGCTTGATAGTGCCTCTTTTTCCTTCACCAAACTTCTTCACAACCTACAAATTAAACTTACAAACTTTCTCTATAAATTTCTTGTGATATATAGACTTTCTCCAACATTGTAAACTCCAAATGAGTTACAAAAACAATGCTCAATCCCTAACCCTTAAAGGTATGCCTATCTTATGCAAGTAGATTTGTTTCATGAAAACCAATGTCAAACCATCTCCTTCTTCCTTTTGGGCGTACCAAACTAAAGTCACAACTTAGTCTTCATCCTGTAAATATCTTAAGTCATTATCCTCAAATTTGGCACCCAAAAGAGGTCCCCACTTAACTAAGCCTTCAAAAATATCTCTGCATGCAAAGGAATTAGTTCCAAGAAGCCAACTTGGGTGCCCAAACTGGGTCCAAGATATTTCTTGTCAACTGAAACATTTCTCAACACCATTCATGCAAGAATGGTCATCTCCTATTAATTGAAGGTAGTTCTTCTTATCTATCATGCAACTCAAGTTATTAGCCATGTATTCTAGGTTAACTAAATTCAACTATCATGCAACTGAAGATAATTGAACTTGAACTGAACTAAACTAAACTGAACTGAACTGAACTGGATTGAACTTCAACTCAACTGAACTTCAACTCAATTGAACTGAACTGGACTGAACTTCAACTGAACTGAACTGAACTGAACTTCAACTAAACTTCAAGTGAACTTTAACTGAACTTCAAACCCTATTTTATAGGTACTCAACATGCATAAAACAAAATCCCTATTTTGTAGGAACCTAGGATGCATTTATGAAGTATAGTCAATTTACCACTCAATTAACTGAAATTAATGTGAGTTTCAACTCCCATGTGTGTGCCCATGTGCTCCTATTTTTTAGGATCCCATCTCAAGGCATCCCCACATGTTCCTAACATGATTATTTCATAAATTATTAATTCTTTCTTAATCATAGTGATGATAAATGCATTTCAAGAACTTAGGAGATGCATGAAATAACAAATGTTTTAGGATTGCAATTAAATGTCATCCTATTTCCAACATTCTCCCACTTGACATTATACATTTCAATTATTCTAAACTAGGAATAATAATTTTAAATCAAGTACAAGACTCAAGGCCAAAGACCTTCCTACACCAGGAGAACTTATCTATAGGAACTGGCTTCGTAAGATCATTTGCAACATTAATTAAAGTGTCAACTTTTTCAATTAATACTTTTCCACTTTCAACCATTTCTCACACAAAGTGATACTGAATGTTTACATGTTTAGTATGAGCATGATACGTAGGATTTTTGGCTAAACAAGTAGCACTCTAACTATCACATTCAAGCTTAACTTTCTTGCAATTAAAACCAATACCTTTCCCAAGTATCTATAACCAAACTACCTATTAGAGGCATGTGTGATAGCCATGCACTCTCCTTTTATGGTGGACAAATCAACCATGGGCTCCCTCTTGCTCATCCAACTAACTGTAGCTCCAAACAAAGTATTCACATAACCACTTGTCGACCTCCAACTATCCAAATCTCTTGCCCAATCTGAATCAACAAAACCTTGTATGTCCAATGATCTATTCATAATATCAATTTTATTAGAACCATGATAAACTAAATAGTAATCATAATTCCATTGTAAATATCTAAAAAACCTTTTAACATATGTCTAATGTTCTTTACCAGGGCTAGACATAAACCTACTAAGAACTCCCATTGTTTGTGCTATATCTAGTCTCGTACAAACCATTGCATACCTTAAACTACCAATTGCACTAGAATGCAAAATTTTAGACATTTCCTCATAATCAAAATCATATTTAGGACTCATGTCTAAACTTAACCTCGTGCCAACTGGTAAAGGAATATTAATTGGTTTATTGTCCTGCATGTTAAACCATTTCAAAATAGTATCAACATAATTGCTTTGACTTAAGCAAAGATTTTTGTTACCTCTATCTTTGTTGATCTCTATACCAAGGATATATTTTGTAGCCTCTAAATCTTTTATCTCAAATTTTCTCGAGAGTTGTGATTTCAATTCTTTGATCATTACCTTTCTATTACCTTTCTTACCCCTAGCAAAACCAATTTTTAATGCGAAAGCATCAAAATTTTGGTACCAGATTCGAGGATACTATTTCAATCAATATAAACATGTCTTTAACTTGCAAACTAATTCTTCTTTTCCTTTTACAAAAAAACCATCAGTCTCCTTCATATAAATCTCCTCATCAAGAGTCCCATGTAAAAATATAGTTTTCACATCCATTTGTTCAATTTCAAAATTATAAGCAACAAAAATTGACAAGAAGAATCTAATAGAAGTAAGCTTAGCAATGAGTGAGAATATTTCATTAAATTCAACCCCCTCTCTCTAGGAGTATCCCTTGGCCTCTAATCTAGCCTTGTACCTTTCAAGATTACCATCTGCAACAATCTTTTTTTTAAAGATCCATTTACAACCAATGGTGTTCATTTCTTTGGGAAAATTGTCAAGATTCCATGTGTCACAAGTTTCTAAGGATTCCATTTCCTCATACATAGCTTGTGACCAAAGCTTGTGTTCATCTAAAGAAAAAGCTTCCCTGTAAGAATTGGGTTCATCATTAGTACTCATTAAAGAAAAAATACAATGAAAATTAGGTGGGATATACCTTTCAATGAGATTATATTGTCTTGTGGATCTTCTTAGAGGGGTTTCTACTTGTTCCTCAATATTCTCATCTTGAGCCTCTATTTCAAAAGAACTCTTTGAACTCTCCTCTTCCAATCCATCCATTCGTTCTTCAACATGTGCATCTTGTTGCTTTTGATTATTAATCTAAAAATGCATTGTTAGAGAAGTATCCTTATCCTTTGGTTGTTATTCTCCCGAATAAGCTCTAAATTCCTTGAAAATTGCATCTCTAGATAAAGAAATTTTTCATGTTAGTGGATTCCAAAGCTTGTACCCTTTTACATTTTCACCATAACCTAGGAATATGCATTTTTGTGCTTTAGGATCCAATTTAGATTGGTTTTCTTGAGGCAAATGAACAAAGGCCTCACAACCAGAGATCCTTAAATGTGAAACACTAGGCTTCTTTCCTAACCACATTTCATAAGGGTTTTTATCTTCAATAGATTACCTAGGGGATCTATTGATTAAATAACAAGAAGTACATACTGCCTCAACCCATAGGGACTGATCTAGCTTAGGATTACTTAACATACTCCTAGATTTTTCCATTAAGGTTCATTTCATCCTTTATGCTACTCCATTTTGTTGAGGTGTATTTGGAGTGGTTTCCTGTCTCACTATTCCTACATGTTTACAATAATCATCAAATTCCCTACAACAATACTCACCACCATTATCTGATCTCAATACTTTAATCTTACGATCTGATTGTCTGTCAACCAAAGCTTTAAATTCCTTAAACTTATTAAACACATCATATTTTTTATGCATAAGGGTGATCCCACAATACCGATTTACAATTTGTGGGCAAACTGGACACTGAACTAATTTTTTTAAACTAAATCTTCACTTTCAGGCTACTATAGTGGCTAAACCATGAGAAATTTGAAGATGATGAAAACTAGTTATTTGGGATGTTTTGTCTATAGATTCTAAATATATTTTATTCAAAAAAATTGGAATCAGATTGCACTTCTTTTTCTATCTCCTTCAAAAGCTAAGTTTTTTTTTAAAAACAAGATTTTTAAGGAGTGACACTCACCGTATACAACATAACTTTTTTTGTATGAAGGATAAAAATCTATTTTTTAAAAAATTATATTTTTAACTATGTTGTATAGTACTTTAATTTGGTTTCATAGATTTTTATTAAATATTTTTTCCCTTAATCAAGTTTTGAAGTCAAACCAATTACAATTGAAGCATAGGCAAACTATATACAACATAACTTTTTATGTATCTATCGAAATTCAATTTTATTTTTTTCATGGATAAAGGACATAAATACCCAGCCTAAACATATTTTTTTTAAATATATTTTGGTAATCTTCTATTTTTCCACATGCATAGAGCAAAGAGCCTGATTTTTGGTCAAAAACCTATGTTTAATAAAATTAAAAAAACACATACATAGTTAAACCAAAAAATATGAAAATTATATTCGTTGGATTGATCATTCTAAGGAATACCATGATCATTTCAAATAAATTTTAAATGAATTCATTTGATCCCCTAAAATTTAAATCAAAAGTGATTTTTTATTAGCATTTTGGTAGGTGTAACGGAGGCTCCATTGTAGGTATGGTTTAAAACTAACAGGGTTCTATCTAAGGGGATTTGATCTAAGGTGGTTTGATCAAACCCTCTCCAATTGAAATGCTTAAAATGAATTTTTTTAAGGCTTAAATCATTATATTTTCTAAAAATATGTGATTTCATAAAAAATAAGAATCTCCAAGAAATTGTAAACCTCCTTTGTGGGATCACCCATAAAATATATCCAAGTATATCTTGAGACATCATCATAAATATGACATAGTATCTAGATTTTCCAATAGAGTCAATATCCACAGGGGCCATTACATCTAAGTGGATAATCTCTAATAATCCTTTAGCTCTATTTGTACCACTAGGAAATTTAGATCTAGATTGTTTTCCAAACACATAATGCTCACAAAAGTCATTTTTGCCAATATTATAATTAGGAATACCATCAACCAAATTCTTATTTATAATGGTCCTAAGACCTTTTTAACCTATATGTCCCAATCTATGGTGCCATAACATACATGTATTTTTAGCTCCGGCTACACTTGATAAAATATTTACATTGGAGGTATTCAACTTAAACAAAGTCTCGATCTGAGATCCTTTAGCAACCACCATAGTCTCTTTCACCAATCGGAAACCACCTTTGTAAAATGTCAAATTCATTCTAGAATCATTGAACTTATAGATAGAAAGTAGATTTCTAGCAAGTCTTGGAATATGTAAACAATCATTAAGGGTCTTAACCCTACCATCACTGAAACACAATTTTACCTTTCCTTTTCCAACAACCTTTGTTGTGCTTTTTTCTCCAAAGAAGACATCCCCTCCATAATATGCAGTATACTTAGTGAACCACTCTTTCCTAGGAGTCATATGATAGGAGCAACCTTAATCAATAAGCCAAGAGTTATCAACAACACTATTAAAATAAATGACTAATGCCTCATTACTATCATTAGTGGATTTCACTATAGAAGTATCAAATTCATTTTTCTTACTCTTACTATCCTTTTTAATATGTCCAGGTTTTCCACAATTCCAACATTTTACCTTACTCTTACCAGGAGTTTTTTACCATCCTTTAGAGCTACCCCTTCCTTTCTTGTTTTCCTTAGATTCCTTCTCTTTAGGCCTACCTCTAACAAACAAGGAATACTGGGAGACAATTTTATAATTCCTCCTCATCTCCTCTGATAGGATAGTAGGAATGATATTTTCCATCTTTGGATCTGCACCATTTCCACTGATTGCAAAAATTATATTTTCCCAAGAATTTGATAGTGAGCAAAGTAATAAAATGTATGTATCCTCATCTTCTAGATTTACATCTACAAATGCTAACTTACTGAGAATAAAATTAAAAGAATTTAAATTTTGTGCTACAACATCACAATATTTCATTTTTAATGAATACAACTGCCTTTTCAGATACAACTTATTTGTGAGACTTTTAGTTTGATAAATATCACCTATTCCTTTCCACAATTTATATGCAGTATTTTCATCTGAAAGATTTTAGACAACAACATAAGCAAGACATAATCTAATAGTTCCTCTTCCCTTTTTATCTAACTTAGCCAAATCCTCATTTGAAATAGTTGTAGGTGTCTTTTTCTGATTATTAATATCTAACCATTGATCTCTTTCTTCAAGAAGATCTTCCATTTTTAATTTCCACATTTCATAGTTAGATCCATTGAACCTTTCAATATCTAAATGTGAATTCATTGTAACAAAAATTATTTCCAAAATCAGAAAATAATCAAATTTATAAAAGCTCCCACTAAGACAATAAATCCTTCAATATTTAAGAGAAAGGTGTACCAATACTCTACCCAACCTCGCTCTGATACAATATGTTTAAAATTGAGGTGTTTTAGTAGCTTAATACCTTGTAAAACTTTAATATTGCTGATCTAAATAAGCTTTTCCTTTGTTACAGATTATTTGTGGGTGATTATCTAACTAATCCATTTTATTATTTGTATAATATAGATATAAGTTGATAGTAGAAGTAGACATGATATTATAAAGATTCCACAAGCATGTAATGTGAAAAAAAACCTTGTGGGTGAAAAAATCCACCAAGAATCAATCTATTATTCCAATCTTGAAATAGATTACAATAGCTTCAATTCTTGCTTGAGAATGCCTCTTCTCCCTTCACCAAAATTCTTCACAACTTGAAAATAAAACTTTCAAACTTACTCTATAACTTGCTTGAGATATATAGACTTTCTCCAACATTGTAAACTCTAAATGAGTTACAAAAACAATGCTCAAGCCCTAACCTTTAAAGGTATGCCTATCCCATGCAAGTGGAGTTGTAGCATGAAAACCAATGTCAAACAATCTCCTTCTTCCTTTTGGGCTAAAGTCACAACTTAGTCTTCATCCTATAAATATCTTAAGGCATTATCCTCAAATTTGGCACCCAAAAGAGGGCCACACTTAACTCAGCCTTCAAAAATATCTCTACATGCAAAGGAGTTAATTCCAAGAAGCCAACTTGGGCGCCCAAAGTGGGTCCAAGATATTTCTTGTTAACTGAAACATTTCTCAACACCATTCATGCGAGAATGGTCATCTCCACTTAAATGAAGGTATTTCCCATTATCTATCATGCAACTCAAGTTATTAGCCATGCAATTGAAGATAACTAAGCTTGAAATTAACTGAACTAAACTAAACTTAACTTCAACTAAGCTTCAACTGAACTTCAAACCCTATTTTATAGGTACTCAACTTGCATAAAACAAAATCCCTATTTTGTAGGAACTTGGGATGCATTTATGAAGTATACTCAATTTACCACTCAGTTAACTGAGCTTAAGGTGAGTGTCACCTACCATGTGTGTGCCCATGTGCTCCTATTTTGTAGGATCCCATCCCAAGGAATCTGCACATGTTTCTAACATTTAGAATAACATACAAATGTCAATTAACATGATTATTTCATCAATTATTAATTCCTTCTTAATCCTAGTGTTGATAAACACATTTCATGAACTTAGGAGATGCATGAAATAACTAATGTTTATGATTTCAATTAAATGGCATCCTATTTCCAACACAAATGACACTCCATTCTAGCCCTCCATAGAGTGTATCTTGTTCCATCAAATCTCAAACTATCCTTCCTATATGTTGCCATCTTGGATCACGTCAAGCTATTAAAATTCTTCCAAGGAACCTTCTTTCATACCAATTGTTGGAATCACAAGGGCAAATAACTAAGAGGGGGGTTGAATTAGTTGTCTCATAGTTTCAAAATTTTTAAACTTATTAACCTTAATTATCAAATATTATTATTAACAGTGAAATAATGAATAAAAAACACATCATAAACACACATAACACCAAGATTTTTGTGTGTGGCAACTTTGTTAGGGGAAAAACCATGGTCAAGGTTAATCCACAAGTTATACGCTATTAAATGTATAAGAGAAATGAATAAGGAATGCACATGCATTCAAGCACACTACCTAGAGATCACTGCTCAAAGGAAGACTCATTGTATTACATAAAATATTCTGATTAAAACCATTTGAAGAATTTGAACTTTGAAAGTAGAATATGCTAATGCCCAGGTACAGTTCCAATTAAGCATATGAACACTTCTTGACACTCTAGTCAACCTTCAAATGATGTAAACCTTTTTCACAGATAGAACTCACACACTTTGCATTACACACTTGTAAACAGTTCTCAAATGAAGAAACAATCACTTATATATATGCACAACAAGGAATTACATCAATTCATGTCGACTTCAAAAAAATAATAGAAAGAATGAAATCTATCAGCCCAAAAAAATAAAGATTATTAATTTGCATCCATAAAGGTCGGCCACAACATAATAGAGACCCATAACAATGTCCTTGAACACAAAAAATCTTCAAATATTATTCCTCGAGGATCCACAACATGCTTCAACACCTTGTCAGACAAGAACATGAAAAACATGAACACACAAGAGAAAATATCAGATCACGAGCACAATGATCAATGTGAATGTGTAACATCAATAGAATATGATCTAGAAACATTCACAAACACTTCTGGAGCATACACAACACTTCAAATTGCCAGAAACACATTATCTTCTTCTATGAACATTGTTTGCAGTAACAAAATAACTGTCAGAACACAAAACCTTATAACTTGCTGAAATCTTCATGTGCACCTTTGGAACTTACAGAGTAGAAACTTCGTACATCTGCAAGAAAACCCTTTAATACACAACTTCCCACCATCAGCATACTGAACTTTTCAACACACTTATCTTCACTGCTTCATAGACAACCTGTAACATGTCTTATTAAAATTTTCTCATTATCCTCGAAATATACAGTCTTAAAGATATTAATACTAATATTTTTGACATCAGTGACAACCACATATCAGCAATACAACCACAACATCCAACACTTATGAATATTAGAACTAAAAACAAAGTTAAATGGTACATGAATGAAATCTCACTTTTTATTGAACACTATAAAGGCATTTAGTATAAAATATCAAACTAAAGTCTTAGAATATTAGGTGAGGGTCTATTCATAGAGATATTTAGAATAATTCAATTGAAAAACATGTATAGAATGAAAATACAAGTAAAATATCATAGAATTCTTAGGTTGATGGAAGTATTTGTACTTTGCAAGGTAAAATAGACTTGTATAAGAAGTTTAGAGAGTGTGATTTCTTTGATTCCAAATGAATTGAAGCTATAGTATTTATATGTCATCTATAGAGATAGATTATGTATATAGAAAAGGCCAAGTAACCATGTTTAAGATATGAAATTTTCTAAATAGATTAATTCTTTGTAATTGACTTCAATTATTTAGTGTGAAGAAATATTTTGTATTAGTGACATTTTTAGTGAATATTTGATAACTTACAAAGTTTCTTGGGAGATAGTAACTTTTTCTTGATCCAAATTAAAAATTAAAGAAAATATTTGATTTTTATGTCTAAAAATGTTTCTATAATGTTGATTGGGCACTAGTGAAGGGGAAACATGAATCAACTATCATATCTCTTATTGGATAAATAATATTTTTCTAAATATATATTATTTTAGAATTTTAGCATTATGCTATAGAGTTAAACCAAATTGATGTACATTATAGGATATTTATATAAAGTAATTTGACATGAAAGGAACTCTATTAATGGACATGGTAATATTGTTAAGGTCAGGTAGCAAATGTGAGTATATAAAAAAGAAGTGGGCATTTGATAGTTTAATTGTAAGGTTATTTCATATAGAAATATAATAGTAAAAATCACAAAGGGGATCATGGATAAATGAATTAAAAGGCATAATAATTGATCATAAAGTAATTGATTTTCATTGTAGAAGAACTAAAAGATATAATTATACCATGGAAAGGATAAGGGAATATTAAATAATAAGTTGAAGAAGGCTAGAAATAAACATGTAGTCCTTGATACATCCAACATAGACCAAATAGAAATTTGGAGAATGTGAAAGTTGCATCAAAGATATAATAAATTGAGCACAACTGTGAAATAAAATTCAAATTGTAGTGTAGGAAAATGCATACCATTGCATTTTCACACTTATTTGGGTCTGCCTTGCTTTATTTATCCTTCTTTATGTCTTAATTGGTCCTATTTTGCATCCAAAAGCCTAATAAACTACATATTTTTTTGGCTAATCCTGACAATCATCATAAGGAAAATGACCATTTAATGATTATGCCTATGTGTCCCTAATTTTTGGGTTGGGAAAAAAAAACCACCTAAGGCTTCTTAGTCCCCCAAAGTTCTTGGGACCATATTTTTTAATACGCCTAAAAAGGTCCCTTTTGGATTTTGTGCCATGAGATTTGAGCTTAGAGACTAAGACACCACCTACGGCATCTTAGTTCTCCTTGGCTTATTTTTCGAGATTTAATTTAAAATTTTGGTAGGATTTAGCCTCCTTTAATTAATGTTTTCTCATGTCGACTTGGTGTGATGTATTTTTTGGATATTAAGCATAGATAAGTATAAATACAAGGTTCATTCACTCATTTTCATAAGAAGAAAGATATCCAAGAGAATAATAAGAATCCAAGCATTCAAGTATTCATTCAAGAGCACTTCTTTAAGAATTTTGGAGTCATCATCAAGATTCAACCATCATATCAAAGGCTATTCTTGCATCATTTATGTTTTTATTCTAACATTTGTGATGTAGGGTTTTGATTCAAGAAATCAATTCAAGCAAGATCTATCAAAGAATTCCTTTGATTAAAGATCTAGATTCAACCTAGCCACTTCACATAAGTTTGTAGACTTTACAACAAGGTTTTGGTGAGTTGTAACATTACATGTTGTTCATTCATCATTTCCCTCCATTATTCCATTTAATTCCAAGTTTTAATTACAAACAAGGAGTTTTACCAAGGAAAACCGCCATTTACTAATAATAAAGAGTTTTTTCCTCTCTTGTATGCTCGTGGTTACAGATTTAGGTTGAACACTTGAAGATCATTTGGAGTGCAAGATTGCAAAGTTTCAAATTTGCATTACAAAGTTGTCATCTTCACGGAAACTCACCTACATGTCAAATCTGAAAGTTTCAAAACATGAGATCATAGAGGAAGCAAGTACAAACCTTGGAGCTAAGGATTGCATTCAGCTTTTTTAGAAATCCAAAACGGGGCTAATATGCCACCTAGGGAATATTAGTCCTCCCAAGGGTATTTTTTATAGATTCTTTGAGATTCTATTCTGAGATCCATAGATTTTGCATCTATCCCAAAAAACAATAGTGGGACTAAGACAACAGTAAGGGCATATTTGTCCTCCTTGGCATATTTGGATAGCTTCTTTGCATTTCTAGAGTCCTTTTTACATCTCTATAATTTCCAGGTACACACATCCTATCTTGCTATTACATAATTTCATTATTTGCATCCCTCATTTAGATTGCATAACTAGGTTTTTTAGGTTGAATGCTTATTTGAGTTTTCCAAACAATTTCTTGGTGGTGAACCCCTAAAAGCTTAAAGAACCCCCTTCCTAAGTCCTCCTAATTGAGAATTGAATCACCTTGCGAGGTTGATATTCAATCCAATTAGGGTTCTTAGGAAATTATTGAATGACCTAGAGAAATAGGTAGGCATTCCCCCCACCTCAGTTTTTTGATGGTTCAAACAGATTACTTTTATAGAACCCAAATGTGTTTTGATCATAAGAATCAATGATTAAATGGAATAACTTACCATTTATTATCTCACTTTTGATCCTAACTATGTTACATTAAGAAAGATATTTTCTTTTAAAGCTCATAATGTTCTTTAAAATATAGAATATGACTTTACTACTAACAGCATAATCAAAAAAAGTATGAGCAATTTTTTTTATTTTTTCTTAATGTTATGTTTTTTTGTTTTGTTTTTATAGGTTAATTAAAGTTAGAGTGTAAGAATATCAAGTTCACCAAAATGTAATATTAAATTCATTCTACCAAAGGAAGAAGTCTTCCTTGAGAACCAACTTGATATATTGCAACTTAAATGGATCAAACCATTTTATTTTATGTTCGATGAGTCTTGTAATGATTATGAAATAACTGTAAACTAAAATAACTATAAATTTAATAAGAAATTTCAAATTACAATTAAATATCTCAGATACAAAATGGTTTGATAATATATTTTGACAAAAAATCATGTAAATAATTGTTAATAAAGTTACATAAAATTGATATAGCCAATAGATTTAGATATAGGAAGTTAACACCAAGAACATCTAGTGACTACATAGAAAAAAATCAAAGTAATGAGGAGACAGTATAACTTTTTGAATCCCTCACCAATAAGCCATGAACAAATCCCAATGTGAAATCAAAGCTGCAATATATTTGTCTTACTCAATCCCATAGTTAAGGATTAACATGCAAAGTGTTGGATGAATGCTATTTCTTGAAAACATAGAAAGATTAATGAAGAGTTTAGATACAAATCCATAAGCATACTCTAGTGCATTTGAACAAGCTTGTATTTTGTCAAAAATATTTTTCTTTCTTCAAACATGTCATGAATTTTTGGTTAAGATAGACTACCACACAAGAGCATTACATCTAATATATTAATAGGAATATAATTTTCTAATGTCCAAATGAATTTTGATTTTCCACAATATTTTATTGTGTCACACAAACATATACATGTAGATTTATTATCTAGGAGAAATTAAATTAAGTTTCCTAGATCATCATAATTTTTGTACACAAGATTTTAAAAACATATATATATATTATGTTTAAAATATTTTTAAATCAATATCCAAAGAGGAGGACATAACATAGTATGAAATTGTAGGGTATATAATATCATACACTTTGTGGATTAACACACTAGTAGCCTATTTCAATTGTTGAAGACCTCACTATTTGAAGTACTATCCTTGGAAGGGTAAATATTTTCTACTAAATTAAGAGAATTAGATAAAACAATTCTTGAGAAATTATCATGTTAATGTATCTTTAACTAATCATTCTAATAAAAATAATTAATGGTTGTTAGATCAATATGCTTGATTGCGACTATATGTTTGATTATTTTAATTGACCTAATTATAAATAGTAGTTTTATTACTCCTTGTGCTAAGAGATGCATGTTAACATAATTTTTCATCTTTAAATTTGGAGTTATGTAAATTACATTGATTCTTAGATAACTAATTACTAACTAAATTGGGAAATGTACTCTTAGGATGAGAAATTTAATAGCCTAAAATTTTATTATCATCTATTAATGTACATATTCTTTATTAGTTGGAGTGAATTGATTTTAATGTCATGAGTTGGTTCGATAATATTTCTCCACATTACCTCCACTCCATCAAATATGCCCACTTTTGCAAACCACTTGTATATTTTACTAGAATAAAAGGTCCAGTATTGTTTGTTTAGTTTCTGTTTTGTGATAAATCTACCTCATATATATGTGTTACCCGTCAAATTTTCACTCAAATTCAGATTAATTTCCTCTTTAACAAGCAATTTTTGGGTGATGTGGCCATGCCAAATTTCCTAACCTTGTCGCAAAGTTTGTAATTTTAAAAACTTCCCGACCACCTGAATTATCTATAGCCATTGTAGTCCTAAGTTTTGTCCAAAGATGTCTCATGTAGTTAGCTGATCAAAAGTTCTTAAAACTATAGAAATATCGACAGATGGTTACGAAGTTCTATTTCCCAGTGATGGGGAGGCCCAAGTGGGATGCACCATTTCTAAGATGTCAGTTCATTTAATTACTCGTGTTGTGCCTTTGTGGAATGTCTCCTCAATTATTTTGAAATACCAACTTGAAGATGTAACGTAATCTTTTAAATCTTTTGAAAAGATGACTCTTAAATAAGGGGGCTGATGAAATGGATTTGGTAATGGATTGGCATAGTTTTCTTAGCAAATTAATTATCATTTCATGTCATTGACATTAAGTAAGCCTGCATATGAGGAAAGGTGGTGACATTTTCTTCTCCAGAGTCTTCTCAGGATGGTACTTCATGGTGATATTAGAGAATGGGAAGATGAGCTTGTTCCTGTCATACAACCAAATTTAAATTGGCCCAATCAAGAGAAACTAGATATCATTTATGAGTTGTGTTCACTACCATGCAAGGAGAAAACTAGCTACGTTGAATAGAACAAGGTGATGTTTGTTTTAGAAAAATAAGAAGAACAAGCCAAATTTAACAATTTGGTTATGGAAATGTAGTTAGAGCTCTATAGAATCCCGACACGTCTGATGGTTTAGCTCCATGCAAGAAGTGTTTTGGTGGCACATAATTATAACAACTATTCAAAACTTGTTTATGTTTCAAAAAAATTTCTTGGTTCTAGTCATCTTTAAAATGGTTATTTTGTAATGTAATAGTTTTGATATGTCTATATATAGGGGTATGTGCAAGATCATCATGGAAAAAATAGGCCCTTAAGTGGCAATAAAATTTAGAAAATCAGAGTTAGGCAACTTGACATAAAAATTTGAATAAGCTATCTATAATATTTCAAAAATATGTAAGAATAGAATATGTAGAAAATTGAATGTAGTTTCTAAACTACTAGGTTTTTTTAATAAATAAAAATCCAATTGGTGAAAAATTGAAATTTCAATGTAGTAGTACATAAATTTTAGGGAAAAAATAAGTAGGTGTCTGTTTGACCACCCTAAGCACAATAAAATGATAATATATTTTTTTTAAATATTATATATCAGTAGAGGACTCATTTCCCGATGTGATGCATATTTTTTGGTAATTTTTTTCCAAGTAAATAATTAATTATGATTTTTTTATTAAAAAATTTAAATAATATAAAAACTTGTATGTCTTACCACGTTAACTTGGTCAAAACTTAAAGAAATTATTATTTTTATTTTTAATCCCACAGTATGTGAAGCATAGAATGTGACACATGATTTGGATTCAAAAAATATTATACCATTTGAAAGCTATAGATTTTTTTCAATCAGCCTATCAATCTAGATTTTAGTCATAATTCAAATAGAAAATGAATAATAATTATTTATTAAATTCAAAGTAAAGCATAATTTATATTGGTGGAAAGTTGAGAATCTCCTTTAAAAACCCTTTTTGGTTCATCAATTTTGGGTGAAAAAAAATTCGTCAGCCACATGGGCCATCATATCACTTAGATATTGCCACTTTTTGGCCCATCATGATCCTGCACATACCTATAGAACTACGAATTAATTGTTAGAGAGAATATTTGGGAGAGGCAGGAATAGGAGGATAATGGTTTTTTCTTTTCATGCACTATTTTTTTACTAGGAAAGGAGTTTGTGAACTCATGTTTTGATAGCGTAGAAATAAAGAGGATATTGTGAATGTTTGAATTTCTCAATGTTATCTTTAGATTGTAGTGAACCGTGTTTATTTGTGATTACTCTTCCATGTTACTCTACTTCAATGGGTTGAGCATGTATTTAATTCTAAAGCTTTGAATTTAGATTAAATCATCTTTCAAAATAATCTATTATTTTCACTTCCCCTAGATATCATTCATGGTTGTGATAAGTGAACTTTGTGTCAATTGTCTTCAATTCATTTTATTATGAAATCTCTTTTTCACATCTATTACCATGGTTATGGGTAGGTGTCAGTGCACCTTTTTTTTCTTTCTGGTAAAATTCACACCCCATGTGTTATTCATTTCAAACCATATGAAGGTACTTGCGCCTTGTAAAATAAGCATAAAGCACCTGTAACTATCATTGCGAGTGACTCAAATATTGGCCAGATTGTCATTTGTCTGGGCCAGAGGATATTAATTGAAGCGACACATCTGTCAACCAAAAATATGTGTTTCCCACTTGAAAATACCTTACTCCTTTCAAATTATACATTACTATATCACATCTCCCCCAATAAATTCATTCAATCCTTTCAACCTTTCTAAATTTTTATTTAACTTTCATGGTTCTCTTCCACTATCAACTTATGGCCTGCGATCCATAACTCAAAAAATATATTTAATATTATCAAATATTACTCCAATTAAGATAATATCTATTACCTCATGTTAACCATACCTCACATTCCCCAAAATATTTTCATTCTCTATTAGTCCAAAAGGTTTTGAAGGATCAATTTTTTGTGGAATTTTCAAAAATTTAATAAATTTCAAATGTTTAGACAAGAAATTATGTACGTGACATTATACTTTAGTGTAATCCTAAATATCCTAAAATATTGAGGATGTTGAGGCATAAATGGGCTCATTGTTTCATATAGTTTATAACATGCAAACAAGATTTCAATTTTTTTAGAATAATCAATAAATTATCTCAAGGATAAAATATAAGTTGGAGAATATTCATATATTAGCTAATTTTAGAATTAGGAAATCATAATTTTCTTATAATTTAGAATGGTAAAGACGTCTAAGAAAATTAAAAATCATTGATGTTACAAAAGGTTTCCAAACATCCTAAATGTAGAACAAGTTGGATGTAAGTCAAGAATTCTAATATTTCAGCCCATTCACTACTACTTACCTCCTTCCAAAATCTAAGATATAGTAACAACTGATATTTATTTCCTATGATTTCCAATGGTCATTTCTAATATAATAAATGATATATAGTACCTAACCTACATAAAATAAAGGAAAAAATTAATTATTAAAATGGTTGTAACAAAAAATAAAAACCTGCATGTAACTCAAGGTATTGTGGATTTCTCTCAAGTAAAATTCTACATAGGAAATGTGGTTGGTAATATTAGTGTGAAAAAAGGTATTCTTAGACTAGTTAGATTTTATCCTACTTAGTAGATTCTTATTCACACTACACTTAAGATCACCTAGAGTACTTCTAGTGTTTTGTCTCACCTCATGTGGTTGAGACAAGTGTTCTCACTTTGTGATAGACCTCTTACACCTCTTCCATGATCACTTGCCAATCACTACAACAATTTTTATGTGAGTTAAAAAGTGTTCCATCTTTGAAGGGTTAGTCAGTCATTGTGTTTCATATGACTACCTTTAATAACTTGCTTATTTAAGTGAGATCATATCGTATATTTTAATTAACTCTTTTGGAAATCCATTTGATAATATAAATTAGGCTCATTGTGTACAAGTGTTTTTGTGGAATCACAAGGTTTTTTTTGTTATAATATTTTTAGAAATCCTAACATGGTATTAGAGCCATGCATGCTAAACCCTTTGGAAAATCTTGCATCAAGTCTAATATAGAGTTCCATGTAATTTGATTTGCATGTAAAAATGATCTCTACTTGGATGTAATTTTTAGATTACTATTATGTTTTTTAATCGACAACTTCTAGATTGAGTGGAGTAGGCATCATACATAGTGAATCCTCTGATGTAGGAAAAATAGTGTAAGAGAAATTTCATGCATTCAACATAAGTCAAAGTGAGTTTTTGTGTAATATATTACAGTCTACAAGATGCCATTATTTGCAAAAAATAGAGTAATTTCATAGAAGAAACTTTGACTCTCGAGCATGGTGGAATTAAACCTATAACATCATAATGTTCTTTTTTGAGGAATTCATTCCTAGTGAAATTAGCTGAAGGAGTTCTAGAAGCCTCCATTTCCACACACATAGGCACACAATAACAACCTCTTCTTGGTTTCTTCCTCCATTAACTAGCGTATTACCATCTACCTACAATTTTTTACATATTGTACTGCTACCTAATCTCCATGAAATTTCCATGCTACACCTATTTTGATTTGATTTATCACCTAATTGGCCTTATAAATTGCATGCATCTATACATCTAAAAGGAGGTTTCAGAAATCTACTCTTGGCACCTTTCATCCAATAAAATTATACCTTTTTTGCCCACCTTACACCCCATCTACAAATCTTTTGTATCCTCCTTTTGATTTAGTCAATCTTTAAAGGTTGATTTTAGGTATCTAATCTCCCTAGAGATCTTCAATGAAACACCCAAGTAGAGCTTTATCAGAAATACAAAAGAAAATGGAGTAGAGATGGTCAAATTTGGGTGCTAGCAAGCCAGATCAACTTTCCTTCTTTTTTGACTTTGACTTCATATATGTGTAGGCAATTCCATTTTTAAAGGAAAAATTTATCCATGAGTCTCTTTATGCATTTAAATTTACCCTACTCATTTACTTTTAAAAAAAAATTATGTGAAACATAAATTGATATTATCCTCCAATAAAATTTATTTTAAATAGTTGGCTTAATTATTTTTTAATTTTCTTACTTAAAGATCCTCTATGCATTTCTTCCTTATATTTTACTTGTTATGAATCATCACTAATACATATTATTTTTTTATAGAATTCAACAAGGAAACCATTTGGTGCTAGATATTTATTATTACTAAATGTTAGAATGGTTTGTTAATTTCCTCCTTTGTGATGGATTTCCTTAACCTACCTACAATCTCTCCATAATATAATCTTGGGATTAAACATATACATACATTTGTTTCATATTTATTTTGCATGCCACTCTCCTTTGAGGAAAAGGGACTCTTGAAGAATGAGAAAATTTAATTTTTCACTTCCTCTTGCTCATTTATTAAGGAACCATCTACGCATAGAAAATAAATTTTCACTTTTATATTTTTACCTTTAGGAGGTTGAGAAATAATCTCATTCCTAAATATCTCAATTATTTACCCAATTCATGTTCACCCTTTTCTTTAAACATTAGGTTTCCCTAGTTTGAATATTCCTCAATTCAAACATACACTTAGATAGCTCTCCAATAAGAATTTATTTTTATGGACTATCCTTAAGATTATCTTCTATCCTAAGTAGTTTGTCTTAGAGCATAAATTCATTTTTCTTATAATCTAATGCTTTCTTCTTCCCTATAGTTTGGAAAAAAATAGCCCAATCCCTAATATTTTTGTTTCATTTTACAATTGGGTATAGGTCTTTTAGCATCCACTTGTTAAATTATCTCAATATAAAGGAAATATTATTGCTTAAGCGACTTATAGATTAAATTGTGTAAAATATTTTTGTATCAACAAGCCTAATTGAATGCACTTTTTTAATGACAATCCTGACAGTTAAAAAAAATGGAAAATCATAATTTAATGTTTTTTCTTATGTGTTCCAGATTTAGGAATCTAGGACTTGTATGCCCCTTTGGGCATATGGGTCCAACCTAGGTCTCGAGGATTCATTTCAAATGTTACATTGAAAAAAAAACTCCTCGAAACCTATGTCCCAATTATTAGTCCAAATTTAATGTGGACCTATTTTAATTCAAATTCTTGGTGATATTTTATTATCCTAGATCTGATGTTTTATTGTAGTTTTGTAATTTCAAAAAATTAAGCATAAACAAGTATAAATACAAGGTTATTTCCCATAATTTCTCCTAACAAGATCTAAGCTTTCAAGTGTTCAAGTTCTAATACAAAATTTATGAGATCAAGAGTTCACAAGATCGTTCATGAGAAAATCATCAAGCATTTGGAGCCACATTCAAGATTTATGTATCATGTCAAAGTCTTCATGCATTACATGTTTTATTGAGCTAACATTTGTGGGTTTCATGATTCAACAAAGAATTCAAGTCAAGAATTCAATAATTCAATAAAGTTTCAAGGTCCAAATTCATGCTATCTATTTCACGCAACCTTTTAACCTTCATTTCAAAGGTTTTGTGAGTTGCAACATAGCATTTATTCATTAATCATTCCTTCATGCTTTACTATCTCATTTCAAGGTTTAATTAACATAATAGGTTTTGACCAAGGAAAACCCCTATTCCATAGTTTTAGTGTAGAAAAATGTATCCCTCTACACTATCACGCTTGTTTGGGCCCTCCCTACTCAAATTGGGCTTCTTTATGTCTTATTTGGTCCTATTTTGCATCCAAAAGCCTTATTTAATGTATCTTTCTAAGGATAATCTTGACACTAATCAATAATCAATCATAATTCATATATTTTTGGGTTATGTGCCCCATAGTTAGTGATATGGAACTCATATGCCACCTTGGGCATATGGGTCCCACCTAAGTCTCAGGGCCTTGTGTCACCAAAAAGTGTAGCCTTGACACTTTTCACTCATTTCGTCCTTTCTTGTGGTTTTTGGCCTAGTTTTGCTTGGATTTAATGTTCTAATGTGGCCAACACATTCACATTAGGTCTTGAACCCTTGTGAATCAAGAAGAATTGTAGGGTGTCTTGCAAATGTGTTATGAAGTATTGTAACACATTTCCTCACTTTTCTAAGACCCTTTCATCATATTTCACCTAAACAACCTCTTTTTACCCCTTTCCAAGCCTTAGTCCAAAGCATTGTAAGTTGTTGTAACCAACCCTAACACTTTTTTAGCCTTTTCATAACTAAGACGACCCTTTCTTATGACATAATGGTCCCTTAATACACTTATAGGTCTTAATTTAGTTTTTTTGGAAGACAAACCCGAAAAACATCAATAATTATACTTTAATCCTTGACAACCACTTAAATTTGCCCAGGTGGATTATTTCACTTGCTTGGGTGACTTAGTCCCATGTGGAAAAAAATAAAAATTAACTTCAATTTTTGGTAGGATTTTGTCTCCTAAACCCTAACATCGGCCTTGATGTTTTATCTTCAAGAAATTAAGGCACAACGTGTACAAATAAACGGTTTTTCCCTCATTTTGCACTCTCTCTTAATGTCCTAAGTTTCATTTTCTCCTATCTTTGTCTTTTATTCATCACTATTCTCAAGCAAGCTAGGGTTTTACCATCCTAGGTCATCAAGAAATTTATCCAGAGCATTCAAGGGTTGAATCTATTTCCATTGTTGTAACAACAAAAGATCAATCATCATCGCAAGGGTCTTACTCTATTTGTTTCATTATTCATTTTGTTTATATCTTCATTTGGTTTGATTACTCAAAAGGGGTTTGACCAAGGAAAACCACCAATCCTTAACATCCAACATTTCTTTCCCTCTTTGTGTAATTTGTAGGTCTTATTTGCAGGTTTGTGAGAGAGTAGATTTAAAAGTGGTGTCATAAAAGTGTCAAAACCTTCAAGGTTGCAAAAACCCTAATTAGATCCTAGAGAACACCTATAGGCCGAAAATCAAGGTTTTTGGTTTGAATACTTGGAGGAGAAGAGGTGTAGGTTGAGGTCTAAAGATCCCCCCTTTGAGTATTCAAAAAAGTGAAACAGGACACCTCCCCCAGTTGTGGTGGCGTAGTCCCACTATACTATTTTCTTAGATATATTTGTTGATCTGGATACCCTTTTGGCTAAAACTAGCCCTCAAGTAGTTTTCTAGAATTTTCCCTAAACTAGACTAAGTCACCCAGATTGGCACAAGTGTCCCACTAGGCTAAAAAATCAGATTTTGTATAATTCTAAGGATATTTGTCTGGTATGGTAAAATCTACAAATGTTAGTAAACTGAAAAAAAAAAAATAACAATTATACACATCCATTTGAAATAATACTCCATGATTAAAAATGAAAACAAATGACAAGAATGATCAAAGCACAAAAAACATGAAATATACCTATTCCATAGTGGATTGGTGTTATCCTTTCTGTAGAAGGTAGCCCTTTCCCAGTCCTTAACAAGAAAAATGAGATGATAGACAATGAGATGCAAAGTGAACTCAAGTTTCCTATAGTGATAGTGCTCAAATTGTAGATGTAAAATGAGAGAAAATGCCTTTAATTTATAAGTGAGTTTGAAGAGAGGAGAGGCCAAATTGAAGAATTTGGGATTAATCCCCAAAAAATATGAAAGAGCCACTTGTCACAATGTGATTGGCCCATGATTGTGCAATTTTTGGCCAATGTGCCCATTTGAATTTGAAAATGGCAATAAATGAACGTAGTTGAAGGATTTGGGGGGAAATTTGTTTAGACAAAAATTCAAAAAAAGGGAGTTAATGAGGGCATATTCCTTGGGAATATGCCTTGTGAGAAAAATAGATGTTTTTAATAGATCAAGTTAAATGATTTATTGTGCGAGTGGGCAAAGCTAGAGGATGGGACTTGGGTTAGGCTTAGCATTAATCAGGGATTTGACTAATTAATCTAGTGATTAGGTGGTGTGAAATTTGATTTGTATTTTTGTATTTTTTTAAATCAAATGAGAGGAAAATGAATATTAGTCTTTTAATTAAATACATGTGATTTAATTAAATCAAGAGACTTTCAAAGATTAATTAATTAACTTGATTTAATTAATTAAGAAGAAAAATGATCAAATGTGGTGTTTAATCAATAATGTTAATTTTGTATGTCTACATTTTTCCCCTCTTTGAAGCAATGGACTTGTTGCATTGGTTCAAAGAATGATGCCGCTGACATCAAAATTTTAAAAAATTCTGATTTTTTCAAATGCTCCAGCAAAAAGAAGTATGCTAGTACATTTCCCCCTCCAGAGATCAAGCGAAAATATTTGATTTGCGGTCGATCTTGGGACAAAGAGGTTCAAAATAGATGTATGGATGGCTATGAACAACTTATCTATATGATAATGATGATGTAAATGAGATGTTTGGAAGATGCTTAGAATAAAAAATCTATATTATCCTAAACAACTTAAATGATTATGCATGTGATATGGATGATGTTGTCCTATGATGATATGCAAGATGAAAATGGGGATGCAGGATGGATGCATTGTTAGCGCAAAAGAGGATAGAATAATGAGAGGGATCAACCCTTAAATTCAAGAAGATGTAGAAGTCCAACAAGTCCACTAGTCGTCAAGAATTTATTGGATATGATGATAAATGATGATGATGTATTGCTTATCCAAGGATGGGAGAGATAAAGAGAATACCCTTCTTTATGTTTGATAACACACATAAGGGCGATGCATCAAGGTATCAAGAACCAGGATGGCCTTGCACCTAGTGTGATGGACTTTGACTCGTCAAATAGATAGGAGTACTTTTGTTCACACTTGACAAATGAAACCTTATTCAGAATGTAGTTAAGATACTCTAAACTTCTCGGTCCAGAAAATAAAAAGGCAAGCCTTCTTATGTGCTCAACAAGACACCTAAAACATCCTTCCTACAAACAAAACAAAGTACATATGACGAAATTATTTTACAAGAATATCCCACAAGCACAACAAATAAAAAGATACTGATCATTTCCCCATTCATTTCACTCTAAATATTTCTATTTAGACATCATCAAGAGGTCCTTTGAATGAGTGAAAAATAAGATAAGTCTTAAACAAGATCATGATAAAGTAAACAAACAAGCTAATGTTCTTCGTACCACTAGCCAAGACTAAAATATGGTGATACCTGACACTGATGTCCATTGCAGGAAGGTCACACTCCTAGGACATGTTGTGATTAGGTTTTTGATGAGATTCATTGGATAATAATCTATTGATACTTTGAGTTGACCAACCTACTAACTCATTGATCTAGACTTGAGACTTTGATGATTGGGTGTTCACTTTAGAACCTCCTAGACTTGTTTTTGATTGCTTCACAAAAGGATGAAGGGGATGATTGATTTATTATGAGTGGTGATTATTGTGAGTGAAAGAGAGATGAGATAGATGCACCGTTTTGATTTTTTTCAAATATTTGGATGTTTTTGATGTTTGAAAGTTTTTCAGGTTGTTTTGATTTTCGGATTTTGAGATGTTTTACAAATTTTTTTGGTATTTTTGATATTTATGATTTTTTTTGGATTTTGTGTCTCAGGGGCTGATCAAGGATTGCCTTGCCTACATTTAAGCTTAGAGACAATGTAGTTCAGCCGACTATTGACTTGACTTTTGATGAGATAGATGGGAAAACAAATTTCCATTGTGACAAGAACCTAAAAGACTGACCTAAAATGTGAAAAAGATGGGAAAACAGATTGCCAATGTGACGAACACCTAAGGACTAACCTAAAATGTGAAAAAGATGGGCAACGGTATGTGCAGGATCATGATGGACTAAAAAGTGGTGAGATGTAAGTGATATGATAGCCTATGTGGCTGACGACTTCTTTTTAAACCAAAATTGTTGAAATGAAAAGGGTTTTTAAAGGATATTCTCAGCTTTTCACCAATATAAATTATGCTTTAATTTGAGTTCAATAAATAATTATTATTCATTTTCTATTTTAATTACGACTAAAGTCCTGATTGATAGGTTGACTGAAAAATATTTATAGCTTTCAAACTGTATCACATGTTGTGAATCTAAAACATGCATCACATTCTATGCTTCACATACTATAGGATTAATAAAAGGAAAATTGAATTTCATGAAGTTTTGACCAAGTTAAGGTGGTCAAACATACAAGTTTTTAATATTTTTAAAAGTTGTAATAAAAAAATCATATTGATTATTTACTTGGAAAAAAATTACAAAAAAATATGTATCACATCGGGACATGAGTCCTCTACTTATATCTAAAATATTTATAAAAAATATTATCATTTTATTGTGGTTAGGGTGGTCAGACAAACACCTACTTCTTATCTTTTTCCTTGAAATTTAAGTACTACTGCATTGAAATTTCAAAATTTAACCAAATATATATATATATATTCAAATAAACCTAGTAGTTTAGAAAATACATTCAATTTTCTAGAGATTCTATTCTCACATATTTTTGAAATATTATAGATAACTTATTTAAATTTTTATGTCAAGTTGCCTAACTATGATTTTTTGAATTTTTATTGCCACTTAAAGGCCTGTTTTTTCCATGATGATCCTACACATGCCTGCAAACAGATTGCCAATGCGATGGATGCCTAAGGACTGACCTAAAATGTGAAATAGATGGGAAAACGGATTGCCAATGCGATGAAAAGATAAGGACTAACCTAAAATGTGAAAAAGATGGGAAAACAGATTTCCAATGTGACGAACACCTAAGGACTGGCCTAAAATTCGAAAAATATAGGCAAACAGATTGCCAATGCGATGGATTCCTAAGGACTAACCTAAAATGTGAAAAGGATGGGAAAATGGATTGCCAATGCGACGAACGGCTAAAGACTAATCTAAAATGTGTCGAGGGATGATCATAGATCAACCTTGCCTACGTTCAAGCTCAAAGATGATGTAGTTTAGAAAGGTGACTCTATTTTTTGATATTTTGAATGTTTTTGGAATTTCACATGATTTTGATGATTTGGATATGTGATGATATCAATTCTCTGTTTTGGGATTTTGTTGAAAACCAAGCTTAATGTTGATCGATCAAATTGATGGATTGATAGTTTGACTAAGTGTGTTAAGTCAAACAAAAGTGATAATGCACTTGTAAACTCTAGGAAGTTTTGTTATCCTAGAGTAAACTCATACATGAGGGGGTAGTTTGACTAAGTGTGTTAAGTCAAACAAGTTGATGATGGATTGGATAATTTGACTAAGTGTGTTAAGTCAAATAAGATGATAATGCACTTGTAAAATCTAGGAATTTGCGTTATCCTAGAGTAAACTCATACACAAGATGGTGGTCTGACTAAGTGTGTAAACTCAAACAAGGTGATAATTTATTGGTTTCGATTGATCAAGATTGATGAAGGTTGTTCTGGAAAAAAATTGTTTTGATGATTTAATGTGATGTTGAGGCACAAGTTAGGTATGACTGATATGGATTGTCATGATTGATGTTCGATGAAAGATAAAGCTTGATAAGGAATGTCTTCCTGTCAAAATATGCCATGGGCTAGTGAATTTGTTTTTTGGATCAAAAATTCTTTGACCAATCTAATTTTATGTCTCCCAATGTTTAGATCTCCAAATAAGTTGGAGGATATAGATCAAAATTTATTCTCGAAGCAAGATGCAAATATTTGCCCCCAGTGTCTAGAAATGTTTGAATGACCATGGGTGGATTCTTGAATAGGTGTATGGATAGATACGGTAAGCATGCAAAGCATTCTGAGGATTATCTTGCGACAAGATAAGGTGTTTGAATAGAGGGTTCATTTGGATAATGCTTCAAGGCTCAAATAACGTTTGGATTGGATAGATCAATTAAAATGACCCAAGTTAAGATGTTTATTATAAAAAAGTGTAAAGTGTGCTCCAAAATTTTATCAAGATAATGCAGATAGATGGTAAAGGGTTGGATAAGTGGTTCATGGATGAACGAATGATATGGCTAGAATGTTGGCTTTATTATGGATGTGATAAGATGATTTCTTTTGAATTGGTGCACTTAGATGCTTGATTCTACACATGACACCTTTTTTCCAGGTTTTCATCATGGTACCTATTCAAAGCACCACTAAAGTGGTTTTCACTAGAGGATGATTTTTATTTTCTTTACTGTTTTCAATCCCCTTTTCTAATTTTTCTTGGATTTTTATATTTTATATTTTTTTTTGTATTTTCTGAGAGATTTTAAGTTGATGTTGAATCAGCTGGTATTTCTGACATTGATGCTTTTGTCAAAATGTGCTATCGATATCTTTCTTGAAGAAGCTTCTTTGTCAAGATATGTGCACTTGAATGCAAATTTTGAGATCCCTGATTTGCTTTGTTGATACTAGAGTTAACTCTATCTTTGTGCACACATCACGATAGAGTGCCTTTTGAATCCTTATGATTAAGGGTCACTGCCAATACATGGTCAATTTGATAATTAGATATCATGTGTGGAGCTGTGGATGGTGGAGTGTTCTTAGGAATAAAATATGGATTGGTTGACAGTTTGGAACCTTTGACTCTCCAAACTTGGGAAGATGAGAAATGATGACTGGATATGAAAGTGTGCATGGAATTACGACGAACAACTTGATACACTTTGTATGTCGCTTGAGAAGCCTAATTTTTCTTGTGTGGAAATATTTGATGGATACTTGCCCCTTTTTTATTTTTCCCCATAGTTTCTTTGACTGGTGGAGTTTGATAGGGATATTCATTCTTTGTATTCTCTGGTATCCACTTGTATTTTATTTGTTTTTCGTGCTTCTCTATTTTTTCTTCAATATAATTCTTTGTGCTTTGATTCAAATCTATATTTTGATTTTGGTCCCAATTTGTGGATGGGGTGATGGGTGGATGAGGATTCGTGACATGTGGCGGGTTGTAGTATTTACATTGGTTTCATAATAACGATCCTCCGTTCTCCCTATGTTGAAGCTTGCTTGAGACAAAGTTGCCCCTAGTTTTGTGGAAGTATCACTAATATATTTATATCCCTTGATTGTCAAATAACCAAGGCCTTGATGCTTAGGATTTCCAACAATCTACCTTGGTTCTAGGATACCCTACTCATGTAGACCTAATCCTTTTCCTTGATAATTCATCTACTTAAAATTTTTATTTGCAATAGGATATGAATTACCTTGGAAACAAGGTGTTAATCATTCTATGTTCTGTGGTGGATCTTCAAAAGTGACAACTTCTTTATTGATGAGATAGCTTTCCCTAAGAAAGGTAATTGATCCAAGTTTATAAGTGATAGGATCCTTCATGTGGGATAAATTCCTGATTGATACCTTTAGCTTGATCTTGTGAAATATCAGATTTAGTTTCTTCTTCAAGTGATGTTAAAGATTCACTGTAAAATTATTCCTCCTGATTCATTCTTGATATGATTTCGTATGATGTTTTTGATTGACAACTTTTGTAGAAGCCTTCTTCACAATCCATTTTTGATATGTCTCTGTATTTTTCTATATCTTGATTAGGTGTACAAATTTTAAGAGTAGGATACTCAAGTTCCTTGGTAATGATGTCAAGAGTATGAGACTCTTGTTTTGAATGAATATCATGGGTAGATGGAGGAATAAGTGCTATATGGATATGATCATTATTTGTGACATCTTGTATAGATAGGAGAGTGCCCATTAGATCATTGTAGTATCTTGGAGATACAAATTCTTGATCAATCTTGACTAATTTTGGAATTGCTCTTGACATGCTTTGGATCAAGTTCTTGACATGGGTAAATTTCAAGGGATGGATTGTCTATAAGAGATTCTTGGACATTGTTATAAGGAATGGGAAGTGGATCAATATTTTGTTGATCTTTGAGGATTCCTTCACTATTTGCAATTATGAGGTCAAGGGATGTCAGTGTGTCTTGTGAAATACCATTGCTAGACCTTGGTGAAAAAATTTGATCATGCTTTGGAATAAATTCTTGAGATATGTCCTTTAACTCATTACGTGATGTAGATAAATTTTCAATATGATCATTGATCGATGGATCATAGATTATGCCAATAGGATCAAATAATGTTAACACATCTTGAAATAGATCACTAAAAAGTGGTTCTTGATGAATGTTGATTTGATCACTAGATGGGGTAGACATTAATTCATAATCCTGATTGATGGACTTATTTTGATCATTGTCTTCAGCAATTATGGTGGAGATATTGTCAATGTTTTCAACCATAAGATCAAGTGGTGTTAAAATTTCTTGGATTGGCTCATTTTTGGGCATTGTTGGTGAGTTTTGATCATGATTGAAAAGTGGCTCTTGGTGTGTGTTGATTTGATCATTGAATGAGGTGGAAACAACTTCAAGGTCTTCATCGATCGATTGATCTTGATCACTTTTTTCAACAAATGTGGAGGAGAGATTTTTAATGCTATCGCTAGTGGTTGAATTTTGATTACTGTCCCCAATAGCTATTAACTTTTGATCAATCAGGTCTTGGATGATATTTTTGAGTTGAATACAATCTAATGTTGTGTGTCCCTTTATTTTGTGAAAACCACAAAATTTCTTCTCATTGTACCGTTGTGGTTTCACCATGAGCTCTTGATAATTCACATAAACGGGGATTTTAATGAGATTTTCTTGTACCAACCATTGCAAGACCGATTTGATTGGTTCCCCAAGTGGTGTGTAGTTTTATTTATTACGTTGTGAGATTGGTACTTTAAATTGACCTTCTGGTGATTGATTTTGGATATGTAGTGATTGATCTTGATATCCAATTTCTTGATTTTTGAGATATCCTTCTTGATGTCATTGTGGAGACAACTCAATGCCTAAATGACATGGTTCAACCAATGGAAGAGTGCATTAATTTTGGGGCAGAGATGTCTCTTGGTGCAATGGATCAACTACTTTGGGAAGTGAAGCAATTTGACCTCACAAAATTTGATCTTGACACCTTTGATATGGTTGATTTGGTTTTTGTTCAAGAAAATTTGGAATGCATCCTTGTGGTGTTTTCTTTGGATCACGAACAAGTTGATTTGGGATAATGCTTTGATTCAGTGTGATGTTTTGATTCATCATGAGAGATTGAAATTGAACATTGTTGTGGCTGGGAATCATATTTCTTGGATCTAGGTAACTTTGATTTTGCATGGGGTTACCTTGACTTGAGTCAACATATGGATTTGTCAATATATTGCCTAGATGTTGAACAAAATTGGTTTGATGTGCAAGAATATCTATCCAGAAGTTTACCAAGTGTGGATTTGTAATGTTCATGTTTCGTAAAGTTGTATTTGGCCTGTATGGATTTGGTAGGATAATGTTGTTTGGAAAATTCATGCATTGACTGTTTGGTTGATAGGTTTGTAGATTTGTATTTGGATTTAAATCTACCATCGGGAAAGGTGTTTCAAAATTTTTATTGGGCCTACTCACATCCATTGTACTATTGAGATTTGGAGGGGATAATGATGCCATGCATAAATGTGAGACTTGGATTACTCATTATGTATGATTCGAGTTGATTTTCCATGTTTTTCTTGTGTTTTTACCTTGTTAACCTCTGAGGGGTTTAGGACCAATGATGAGATGAAATATGAAAGGGGTGAATGATATGGGTGTTGAAACTGTTAGGAACATTGGATCAATACGAGACTTTAGGACTTGATTTGATTTGATTTTGAATGAGTGTGATTGTTTAACTAAATGTGTTAAGTCAAACAAGGTGATAATGGTTTGGATAATTTGACTAAGTGTGTTAAGTCAAACAAGATGATAATGAACTTATCAACCCTAGGGAGTTGTGTTATCCTAGAGTAAAATCATACACAAGAGGATAATTTGGCTAGGTATGTTAAGCCAAACAAGGTGATGTTGATTTTTCCAAGATTTTGTTAATGAGATGGTGTTTGATTGATGTTTGATATGGCTGAAGTGTTTGACTTGATCCTAGATGAACCTAAAAGGATTTGTTTACAAGACCAAGGTTTTGATGAACATGCTTTTCCCTAGTATTAAATCATACCAAAAGACCAAAAGATCAATGTTCGCATGGAAAACCATAAGACATAATATTGTAAGCACATGTGTGGTTCAGTTGTCCTTTTAAATTACTTGGATTTGGTTCTTTTTACCACAAACACTTTCTTAATTATGTTTCAAACTGAATGTCCAATGTCCTAATTTTCTTTTATCCCACAAAGTCTATTATGTGGAAATCAAGGAAATCAAGGCAAAGGTTACCAATTTTTGACTTTGGGAGAAACAAATTGAGATGTCTAAATGTTTAGAAGACTTCTAGAGATAAGAACACCTAGGGACAAGTAGTAACATGTGGACACCTCCAAGGTATTTTTTCTTCCAAAGAGTTTGAAATTCTGATGATTCATTTGAATGTTTTTTTTTCCACTTTTTTGGATCCAAGAAAACTATTTTTGATGCCAATAACATGCACAATCCTAGGATGAAAAGATAGTATTCATTGGGTTTCCACTTGGATGAATCTAGCTGCACATATTTAGTGTGAATGATTAGATGGTTGACCACATAGGCTCCCCCTTACAGTGCACTCTTTTCTCAGATCAGACAAGCATGAGTACCCATGAATCTCCCAGGGCATATTTTTCATCTCTACAATAAAACCACATGTATATGTGGGGTGGCTTCAAAGGATATGACCTTTTGCACCAACAAATAGAAAGGATTTTTGGCTTCTAAACAAAATTTTGTAGTAAGGGCATCCAGTTTAGGGGATGCAATGATAAACTTCTTGTGAGAGATCTCCCAACCCTTAGAACAAGGGCTTTACACATCATAAAGATACTGGGGGAGAGTTATCATGCGTTGCTTCCCATTATCCATGGCTTTCACCATGAACACAAATTTATATAGCGGTTTGAAAGAGCTTGGCTTTAGCTCATTACCGCTTGAGTCATTCCCTTGGGGTGAGTAATTTTTCCCACCAAGGCAGACTCTCTAATAGCGAGTAAGTGCATTTTTAGTTTGATCATCTTTGTTTGCATGAAAAAATATAGAACAATCGCAATTCCCTTTTCTCACACTACACAAGTTTGTTCAATTTTTAGAACCCAAATGAAATATGTAGGCAATCTTTTAGACAACATAATATCACAAAAAGACTTTTGATTCTCAAGATCATCGTGAGGCGTGAGTGAAGCGCATACTTATTTTAGATGATATTACTTTGTGAAAAGATTACAAAACATCAAATACACATGTTCATTTTAATCCTCAAAGCATAAAATGAGTTCCTTTTAAGCACCAAGATGAAGTGTGAAGTTTTTTGTTCAATTTTAGTCCAAAATCAGAGAGTCTAGTGAGTTTCTAAGTTAAATTTTAATCCAACTTTGACAAAGCATGAATTGAGGATTAATTTTAAGCCCAAAAGATGAAGTTAGTTGGTTTAAAACAAAAAATGAAAGCGTAAAATGGAAGCTTTAAGAATTTAAAAATGCTATGTCAATTTTAAATTTGATTCTTAAATCTTCTTTAGCTTTGATCTATTTTTGGTTCCTCGATTCTAATGTCATTAATTCTTTGTGTAGACCTCCCCATCTCATGCAGTGTCTGTTTTAATCTACACATCAAGTTTTTAGAGGCCAACACAAGTAAAAATGAAATAAATAAATGTGCATTTTAGACGGTTAAGCTCTTGAGATGATCAAGAAAATTTGCACAAGATATTGAATTGTCAGAAGAAATATTTAATAACTTAAAAGCGATTAATACTCAAAATTTAGATTGAACAAATTTATTTTAGTGCATTAAGACTACATCACCATGGATTACATAGAGGTAACCACTAGAGTCTTCACATAATAAAATAATGCTCCCTCACAAAATTTTCTCTAAATCACTGTTAGCAATCGAACAATATCGCCAACAAATATGTTGAAACAACAACATTGATAATAGGAAGGCTTTGTTTAACACCCATTAATAATAGAAACAACAATATGCATGAGATAAATGGCAATGTCCATACTCCTTAACATATCAGATTTTGACCAACACTATATGACTATTATATATTCGTACCTGTTGTCTACTTCCCCTAAAATTGAATGACAACTTTCATAGCATCAATAAATGGATTTCATAGAAGAATTGAAAGAAATGTAGTGTGTTAGAATGATTTTAATGTGAGTACAACAATGATTAAATAAGACCAAAAATATAAAAGAGCATTAGTAGGGCATGACAATGGGCTATCAGCAAGATTTACTCCTTCGACCTGCTTGTCACATGTTAAAACCTCCTCCTAGACAAACATACATATTTTGAAAAAAGAGAGAGATGATCAACATCCCATCAAATCACTATTGGAGTGGGTGGCGCATCCAGATAGGTCAAAAAAAATATAAATATTAATATTGTTCGTTGAATCCTGTCACTCGAATTAAAGGAATTTGATGCCTATTTGTAATGAAAAGGTACATAGGAGGTGAAGAAACTCTAGATACAATGTGTCTGCCACTTTGTAAGGACTAACAGTCTGCATGTATTTTGTGAGATTTTTTGAAATCTAGCACCAAACTACTAGTGAGTAGAAGTGGCAGCAACTACATTAGTAGCCGATGGGTTTTGTTACTGATCTAGGCATGAGGAGACTGGGAGTTACAAAATCCATGTGGAGGAGATAAAGGAGATGGGATCTTTTGGGCACCATCAGATTTTAGCTCAATCAACTCTTAACAGAAATAATGCAGACTTGATTCTTTTCCTCCGAGGGTAAATTCTGAGATGCTTAAAATTTCAACTTTTATTGGACAAGGCCTTCCATGTAATTGATATCTTTTCTAGTGGAATACAAGATGAATTTGTTCCAAATGGAAAAGCTGATAGAGGAAACACAAACACATTTAGAGAGAAATTAAATGTATCTCAGCAAAGGAAAACATATGCAGGGGATGGTATTTAAGTTCAAAGAAATATACTTCAAACATACTAACCTCTAGAACTATAAGAAATAGTATGGAGAATAAAGCCATAGCAATTTTTTATATTGAACTCTTAACAAAAATAATGCAGACTTCATTCTTTGCCTCTGAGGGTAAAGTATGAGATGCTTACCCTATCAAATTTTATTTGAGAAGAGCTTCTGTGTAATTGATATCTTTTCTAGTGGAATATAAGATGATTTTTTTCCAAAATGAAAAGCTGATAGAGGAAACACAAACACATTCAGAGAGAAATAAATTGTATCTCAGCAAAGGAAAACATAGGCAAGGGATGGTCTTCTCATTATTTAAAGTGATGGTGGATGGTGAACCACCTCATACATATTTTATATCCTGTATCTACTCAACATCTTTCTAAATTGAGTGTGTGAGGGTGATAAAGTGAGTGGGTGAGAGGTTTATTGTAGTTTTTAGCTACTGATTATGATGTTTAAAGGAAATACAAAGATGAAAGGAAATGGATCATGAGATGTAGAAGATATGAGAGGAGTGAGGTGTGGAATACGTTGAGAATCTTGTCACACTCAGTTGAGTGTAATACCTAAACACCATAATTATTCATACTCTTAGAACTATAGAAAAAATAAAAATAGCATAAAGTAAATGGTCAAGGGAAACAAACACAACCATTTAATTTTATAAAGGCTACAAAATAAGACCCCTCATTGGTGTCTACTCTAGTCAAGTCGATGAGCTTAGACTATTCCAACCACATATTAAATTTTGAAGCATGTTGGCAAGGGATGAGAGCTGAGATTCATCAAACATCATTTTGTATTTTTTTGTGATTATTGTGTAGCCGTATATGAATACTTAATGAGATTCTACAAAAGATAAGAAACTAAATCAAATGATATCAAGAGTGAAAACATTCACATCTTCAGCTACACAACCCTCAATACTTGGACCAATCTGATCCCTCAGCTTCACCACGAGTTCTCAGACGCATGTGAAGATTGCAAAGATAAGAAACTTGTAAAAAAATGTTTACAGAGATCTCATGTTATGGAAAATGATATGTCCAGAGATCCCATTCATGTCCAAAAACTCCATGGCTTAGAAAAGATGTTATGCATTAATGAGGGTCCCAAATATGTAGTGTACATGGTTTGTGGGTGGCGTTAACATAAATCAATTACAAAGGAAAGTTTGATAGATCAATATTTGTAGAGAGTATTTGGTAAATACAAGGTACATGGAGGAATACAAATCCGTTCTTTTTGAAAATAATTAGGTCCCTAAAATCCACCATAATATAAGTCTAGTATTCAGATTTTAAGAATATTGCACAGGAAAAAAGACATTATTTCCAAATCAAAGGCAATCCAATCCAAATTCCCATATAAATTACATATACTTGCACCTGTCATTAAATTTTAGTCAATGGAGTCTATACCATGGAGAATAAACAATAAAAAAAAAATGAACTTGAACTTATGGTTAGTGAAGGCAACAAACAATATTCAAGAGTTGAATTAGTAATACCAACTTTGTAAAAAGTTTATCAAGGAAGAAATTGAATGACTACAAACAAATATAAATCACACAAGTTCTTTTCTTGGAATCTAGATTGGAAGTATAGATATTCAAGAGAAATATAAATTAGTTAGACACAAATCCAATTAATAAGCCCTCCTTCTAGCACCATTTCATGGTATGGTAAAATCTGCAAATGTTAGTAAACTGATAAAAACAACATAACAAAAATACACATCCTTATGAAATAATACTCCATGATTCAAAATGCAAACAAATGACAAGAATTATCACATGGATTGGTGCTATCCTTTGTATAGGAGGTAGCCCTTTCCCAATCCTTAACAAGCCAAATGAGATGATAAACAATGAGATGCAAAGTGAACTCAAGTTGCATATAATGATAGTGCTCAAATTGTAGATGTAAAATGAGAGAAAATGCCTTGAATTTATAGTTGACTTTGAAGAGAGGAGAGGTCAAATTGAAGAATGTGGGATTAATCCCCAACAAATAGGAAAGATCCACTTGTCACAATGTGATTGGCCCATGATTGTGCAAGTTTTGGCCAATGTGCCCATTTGAATTTGAAAATGACAATAAATGCATGTAGTTGAAGGATTTGGGGGGGAATTTGTTTGGACAAAAAGTCAAACAAAGGGAGTTAATGAGGGCATATTCCTTAGGACTATTCCTTGTGAGAAAAATAGATTTTTTTAATAAATCAAATTAAATGATTTATTGTGCAAGTGGGAAAAGCTAGAGGATGGGACATGGGTTAGGCTTAGCATTAATCATGGATTTGACTAATTAAGCTAGTGATTAGGTGGCGTGACATTTGATTTGTATTTTTTTATTTATTTTAAATCAAATGAGAGGAAAATGAATATTAGTATTTTAATTAAATAAATGTGATTTAATTAAAGCAAGAGAATTTAGGAGATTAATTAATTAAATTGATTTAATTAATTAAGAATAAAAATGATCAAATGTGGTGTTTAATCAATAATTTTAATTTTGTATGTCTACATTTTGTAATCCTCACTCTAGCCTCTACCATTTTCTAGGTACACTCTTTTATTTCACTCCTTTTAGCTTGTTGTTTATTGCATTTAGTCTATTCTTCTCATTATCACAACGTGTTTTCAAACATAGTTGCATTCTCTAGGTTTTATATTTATAGTAAGTTTCTATTTTCCATTTCCAGCACTTAGACACATTCCACACATATTAAAAACCCTAAACCTTGATTTTCAGCATGAAAGATATATTGGGGAATCCTCTTTCCCTATTTCATTTTTGGTGGTTTATTTTGGTGAACCCAACTTCCAAACACCCTCTTTTCTTCTCTGGAGATCTTTTTCATTTTAGGTTTGCATTATATTAGCTTTGAATTTGGATTTTTCATTAGTTAATTGGAACTCTAGGGTTTCAAAGTTTGCATTAGTAAAAGTGCAAAGACGTTGCATTTTTGTATCTTAAAACATTAAACATTTCTGAATTTTTTCATTTTTTCTTAGTTCTTCCTCCCATAACACAGAAACCACCCACATCCATAAAAAAACTATGCAAATTCTCAAAAAAATTACCATATGGACTAAGTCTCCACCTTGGGTGACATAGTCCCTTTAGGCCTCTGAAATAGCCTTTTACAGAGCTAAAAACTCTAATTTTAGTCTTCTATTTTCTTCCATTACCTATCTATATCAATTGGTTGATTTTCTATCACATGAATTCCATTACATTTAACTTCAATTAACTCATTTCATCCACTACACATTTTCACTTTTCCAATCAGAACATTTTATTTTTAGATCAGTGCATAGTGTAATTAGAAAATTACCTTGATTGAACTATGAAAATTGCATTTCATTTTAAGTCTTTACATTGCATTCTAATTTTGCATAAATTATTCAAACATGTTAGCTTCAATTCTTTCCAAAATTTCAAAGAAAAATTTAGTACATAAACATGTCAAGAATTCATTTAATGCATTCCCAAGTTGTGAGAGTCTAGAAAATAAAAACATTGCTAATTATCTTAAACTTACACTACCTTATATCTCCTACTTGTGAGGATGATGTGTTAGAAGCAAATACAAACATAGATCATCATGATGATCATAATTCTTCTTCATCTAATACCTCTCCTTTTAGTGACGAAGGTATCTCGGTACACAAAAGTATAATTGTTGATAATTATGATGATCTTGTGTGTTCTTCTCATCATCCCTTTTGGGAAGATATTTTGACAAAAGAAAATGAAATCATAGACACTTTTGTAAACATCACCTTACCTATAATCTATAACCATAACAATTTTCCTTCTCCTACTATCCATCCTCAATGTGAATATGATAATTTTGTGTTAGAAGCTATCCTTAATGACACTCATGGGAATCTTATTCCTCCCTTTCATCATGCCCCTACCATTTGGGACAACCTCTTCAAACAGAAAATTCCTTCTCTTGTTATTTCCCCTATTTGTGATGAAGCTACTTCACCAATTCTAGCCATGGAATGTGATGAATTTATTATAAGCTCTTCTACTATGATGGATATTGTAGCACAAGAGAAATTGAATTTAGAAACTCAACTAGATCCTTCTCCTCCTCTCCCCCCTATCAATAAAAAATAACACATCTTAAGTTGACTTGCATGTGACATACTATCCCCTTTTCATGATGTAGCTCAATTACAAAATATATGACTTGGCATAGGGCTTTCCAATTGAGCTCTCATGTTTTCTTTCCTCTATCCTTGGATACTTTAAGGTAATTTCTCACAGTGATGGTGTAGTAGTTTCTTTAAAGTGGGGGAATCCATAGACGATATCCTTTTGAAAATTCCATGGTATGATTTTTCTTTTTCTTGTGACATGTCCTCTTCTTGCTGGTGTCATTGTATTTGATTCCTTCCAATAGTATATGATCAAATGAAGTAGCCTGATGTGAATGAAGCATCCCATGGATAATGATTTTACACCATTACGTGTCTTCTCTTGGAGACATTAGGCACACTTCTCCCTAAGAAGAATACCTCGCATGAACTAATCAAAATCCCCTTCAACACAAATATTCACATAATATTCAAAAGCATTTACTAAAGCATTGTGGTGACTTATCAAAGTTATTAGTAGGGTAATTTTGGTATGGTTAGTATAATGGGAAGTTGACACACTAACATGAATTTATCATTATATAGTGGGAAGCCGACACATTGTTATGAGTTTCTCACTAAGCTGCTTTTTTGGACTTATCACTTGGCAGATAACCATAAGTTTTGTCACCTCATAGAGAGTATGCTTTCTAAAGAAAAAACATAGATCTAATCTACAACTAGATGGACAAATGGTTGAAGGTTGATCCAAAATTTTACTTTCCTTCTTCTCTTTCCTTTAGTCCTTGTCATCACATGATCATGTATCTCGTTTTGTTGTAAATCATTCACCCTTGAATACAACCTTTTGCACTAATGTCGAGTTGACTTAGAGACTTGAATCCTAGGGGCTTGTCCACCTCCTTCATCTTTCTCATTCTTCACCATCCACCTTGACATCACCTGGCTACTTTAGTGTGATTTTGAAGAAAGTTCATCCTCTCACTAAAGTGGCGGATAAATGTGTTGCCAAAAAGTGTATCCTTGACACTTTTAACTCATTTGAGCATTTCTTGTGGTTTTTGACCCAAATTTTCTTGGATTTAATGTTGTAATGTGGCCAACACATTCACATTAGGTATTGAACCCTTGTGAGTCAATAATAATTCTATGGTGTCTTGGAAAGGTGTTGTGAAGTGTTGTAACACATTTCCTCACTTTTCTAAGACTCTTTCATCATATTTCACCTAAACAACCTCTTTTTACCCCTTTCCAACCCTTAGTCTAAAGTGTTGTAAGGTGTTGTAACCAATCCTCACACTTTTCTAGCCTTTTCATCACTAAATCAACCCTTTCTTATGAAATAATGGTCCCTTAATGCACTTATAGGTCTTACTTTAGTGTGTTTTGGAAGGAAATCCTAAAAAAAACATTAATAATCATACTTTAATCCCTGACAACCACTTAAATTTTCCCAGGTGGACTAATTCACCACCTTGGGTGAATTAGTCCCATGTGGCATAAAAATCAAAATTAACTTAAAATTCTAGAGGGATTTTATCTCCTAAACCCTAAGGTCAGTCTTTGATCTGTTATTTTTAAGAAATTAGGCTGCAACATGTATAAATAAAGGGTTTTCCGCTTATTTTTCACTCTCTTAATCTCTTAAGTTTCATTTTCTCTTATCTCCTTCTATTCATCACTCTTCTCAAGAAAGCTAGTGTTTGAGCATCCTAGGTCATCAAGACATCTATCTAAATAATTCAAGGGTTGAATCTACGTCCATTTCTACAACACAAGATCAATCATCATGGAAAGGTACTAACTCTGCTATTTTCATGCTTCATTTCATTTATATCTTCAATTGGTTCTATTACTCAAAAGGGGTTTGACCAAGGCAAACCTCCAATCCTTAACATCCAACACTTCTTTCTCTCTTTGTGTGATTTTTTTGGTCTTATTTGCAGGTTTGTCAAAGAGTACATTTAGAAGTGTTATCATAAAAGTATCAAATCCTTCAAGGTTACAAAAACCCTAATTGGAGCTTCGAGAACACCTATAGACCAAAATTCAAGGTTTCTAGTTTGAATACTTGGAGGAGCAGAGGTGGAGGTTGAGGTCTACAGATTCCCCATTTGAATATTCATAAAAGTGAAAAAAGGACATTTCCCCCAATTGTGGCGACTTATTCCCACTATGCTAATTTTTTAGATATTTTTGTGGATCTGGATACCCTTTAGGCTAAAATAGGCCTTGGAGCAGTTTTCTAGAATTTTGCCTAAACTAGACTAAGTCACCCAGATTGGCACAAGTTTGCCACCAGGCTCAAAAATCAGATTTTGTAGAATTCCAGCGACATTTGCAATATTTAGTCCAACCTCTACCATTTTATAGGTACACTCTTCATTTCTTCCCTTTTAGCTTGTTCTTTATTGCATTTAATCTATTCTTCTACATATCACAATGTGTTTTCAAAAATAGTTGCATTCTCTAGGTTTTACATTAATAGTTAGTTTCTATTTTCTATTTGTAGGACTTAGACACATTCCACACACATTACACACCCTAAACCTCTAATATTTGAATGAACACAAAGAATACTTAGTGTGTATATAGTACCAACTAGCTTCTAGGTGAAAAAACCCTAGGAGCCCATTGGGGAATCCTCTATCCCTATTTCATTTTTGGTGGTTCGGGCCTAATCCTCAATTTGACATTAAGCAAAAAAAATATTGAAACTTATGTCCCAAGCCTAGGCTATTGGGTCTCATACTCCCCAATTGGCATATGAGTCCCACTTAGTTTGAACTGAAGTTAAATTAAAATTTTGGTGAGATTTTATTCTCCTAGATCTGATGTTGGTTTGTAGTGTTGTAATATTTTAAAATTTGGCATAAAAAAGTATACGTACAAGGCTATTTAAAAAACAATCTCCTAGATATTTTATGCAAGCATTCCTATATAAATTTTATGAGATCAAGAGCATTTTAGAGAATTGAAGAGTTGATTATCATGTGTTTTGGAGCTATATTAAATATTCAAGGATCATGTCAAAGTCATCATGCATAATGTTTATTTTTGAGCTAAAATTTGTGATGTAGGTTCTTATGATTCAAGAAAGCATTCAATTAAAGATCTAAAACATTCAATAAAGATTCAAGATCTACATTCATGATATCAATTTCATATAAGATTGTAGCCCTTTTTCAGAGGATTTTATGTGTTGCAACATATCATACTTGCTCATTTAGATTTCATATTTCATTTCACTTCAAGGTTTGATTACAAAAATAAAGTTTTACCAAGGAAAACCCCTATCTGCTAATTGTAGACAAATAAAAATGACCTAGGCCTACAAGCACTATTTTTCATCTTCTTTTGTCCTAGCATTATTATGACATTTTAATTATGTATGTTGTCCACCTTCGACTATTAATTAAATAATTCATAATAATTTAATTAAATTATGTTCTTTTATTCTTCATGATTATTAAATAAATGGATCTTATTTGTTTATTTAATACATCACTGATTATATAATGCTTTCTCATAATTAAATAAATTTCTCAAGTTATTTAATTAATCCTTGCCACTTTTTTTTTTTTATTAGACTGCAGGAATCAGGTAGCACAACCCCCTATAAACTGCAGTGCGTGTGGTAAAAATTTTAACGTGACCGATAGTGCTGGCGCGACACGCCCTCCGGTACCATCGGGGTGGGGGAGACTAGACCTCGTGACCAACCTCCTGCAACAAGAAATATTTAGCCAATCGAGCTAGGGCCCCAACCCCATTAATCCTTGCTACTTATGTCCTCTTGATTATTAAATAAATAAATTTTATTTATTTATTTAATATGCCACTAATTCTCAAAATTCTTCTTATAATTAAATAGATTTATTAATTTATTTAATAAATCTATCACCTTCTCTAAATTAAATAATTATCTTTAATTATTTAATTGCCTTATTTGGCATTTCCCTCATTTTAAATAAAATAATTTATTTAAAATGGCCTCATATGGTTAACTATAACTTATTTTAGTAAATAATATTAAAATCAACTATTTACTATCTCACTAAACCCATATTTTGAATTAATTTTAATTCAATATGGTAATATTCTTCTACAAATCAAGTAATTACAAAAATTACAGATTTTCTAAATCTCATCTTCTTGTTCATCTTTATCTTTTGATTTTTACTAATTTTCATCTCACTGGCACATTTATTCTCCATCCTTGATTTAATTTCTTAAATTAAATATTTTCCACTCATTTGGGAATCTTACCCTAACCCTAATTGAGAGTTTCCATTTTGAATCTTGACCATTGATTTTAGGGCATTTCTCAATCTTCAATCTCATCCGTCCATCAAAAATTCCATTTTCTATAAGATGTCAATTTTGTTCTCATATCTTAAGCTCTTAATTGCTTAAAATCTTAATCTCTTAATCTTGCATCTTAGAATTTGATCTTGTGTCATTTAGTTTCTTTTCTTTAGAATTTAATTTCTTTTGCATAGCTTATAGGAAATCCTTCAACACTTGGCTTAGGACTAGTCAATAGAATAGAATTTTTCTCATCACAATATCAGGGGATACTTTACATTTGAACAAAGCTAGAAGGTATAATCGAAATCAATCATGGAGGATAAGGGATTTTGTGAGCTCATTTCATGTATTTATTCTATTTATTCATATGCATTCTATTAATATTTATGGATTTGATTAATATACATGTATGTTACTAACAATCTCATCTTGCAGAATAAATCCTCAATTACATTGGTGAACCCAACTATTTTTTTTTGACACATTTTTGTAGGTTTTCCATAGGTTTTTTGTCATTTTGTAGGTACATGTATGGAATGGTGGATTTGATAGATCTCGCGACACAAACGCTCTGTTGCACTGCATTTGACACCTCACGTGACACATGTGCTTTGTCATGACGGAAGTGACACTTCACGTGACACAAATGACAAACTGAGTTGCATACAATTGACCAAGAGCCGCGATCAACATAAAATGGGCCACATTTAACATTATGTAATGCATGTGCACTCTCGAGAGATGCACTTGCTCTGTTGCGACGCAATCGATAGGTAAAATACTTTCTCCAATGTTGTATTTCAGATTTTTTATTTTTTTTTTGTTAGTTCTTTTTTAGATTAAGGTTCTTTTTTATACTAATCTATTTGTTACAATTTGTGTCAAGCTGAAGGCTAACCAAGGCT
The DNA here is from genome assembly GCA_007115665.2 of Sequoiadendron giganteum. Taxonomy (NCBI): domain Eukaryota; kingdom Viridiplantae; phylum Streptophyta; class Pinopsida; order Cupressales; family Cupressaceae; genus Sequoiadendron; species Sequoiadendron giganteum. Next base: position 307,503,441 of record CM021110.1, read on the forward strand.
ATTTGTTTTTTTTTGCAATAATCAATCATAAATTTCACTCATAGTTAAAAATAAAAATCACACAATTGCATGAGGTTAAAAAGAACATTCACATTTTTCATGAGTTTAAAATAAACTATTAGTTAGCTCACACAACAAATGGTTAAAATGAAACCTTTGTTTTCTAGCACTACAAATAGCTAAAATGAACCAGTGTTTTTTCTATCTTGTGATTTAGTTAGATATCATACTTTCACATTTCTATTTTCGCTTAAAAAGAACAACATGCGAGTGTGAGTCAAATATATCCATGTGCTCTCTCTATTTTTTTTAAACAAAGATTGATTAAACTATGAATATGTTTTCTCACTTTAGTTAGCCTTAGAATTGGGGCCTTCTTTGGTGGGAAAAATAGCTCACCCCAAACCAGTTCAAACTGGTAATGCACTAAAGCCAAGCGGCGCCCAACAGGTATACAAATTTTGATGTTAAGCAAAGCTTAGCATTACAGGAGCTCTTGTGGACCAACAATTGATTCCCGAGTACCCTTGTGGTGTGTCAAAACCTATAGAGCATAACCTTTGCAGATTGGGATAATTTTTCCTCTCATGTGGCCTTCTGAATGGGTGCCCAAATTAAAACATTTGTTCTAGTGATGAAAAACCTTGTATTCTTTGGTGCAGCAACGACCGTTGCCAAGGAACCCACACCTGCATAGTTTTTAGTAGAGATGATCAATCTACCATGGGAGTTTCATGGAGGTTGGAAGCTTGGTTGCCTTGAGAAGTGAGTGCACTGTAAGGAGGAGCCCACGCGGTAAGGCTTCTAAATTCATCTGCTAAGAATATGTGGTTGGAGTAAAATCCATGTGGGATCTATAAGAATATTGTCCTTGCAGCCATAAGATTTTGTAAATGTTCTCTATGGGGTATGTGTAGGATCATGATGGGCCAAAAAGTGGCGATATGTAAGTGATATGATAGCCCATGTGGCTGATGACTTTTTTTTACCCAAAATTGATGAAACGAAAAGGGTTTTTAAAGGAGATTTTTAGCTTTCCACCAATATAAATTATTCTTTACTTTGAATTTTATAAATAATTATTATTCATTTTCTATTTGAATTACAATTAAAGTCCTGATTGATAGGCTGATTGAAAAACATCTATAAATTTCAAATTGTATCACATTCTATACTTCACATACTATAGGATTAAAAAAAAATGAATTTCATGAAGTTTTGACCAAGTTAAGGGTGTCAGACGTACGTATTTTTATATTTTTTAAAATTTGTAATAAAAAAATCATAATTAATTATTTACTTGGAAAAAAGTTACAAAAAACTATGCATCACACCGGCATATGAGTCTAATACTTATATCTAAAATATTATAAAAAAAATAATCATTTTATTGTGGTTAGGGTGGTCAGACACACACCTCCTTCTTATTTTCTCCCTGAAATTTAAATACTACTCCATTGAAATTTCAAATTTTCACCAAATAGATTTTTTTTAAATAATAATAAAGCTAGTAGTTTAGAAACTAAATTAAATTTTCAACATATTCTATTCTTACATACTTTTGAAATAATATAGTTAACTAATTCAAATTTTTACGTTAAGTTGCCTAACTCTGATTTTTCTGAGTTTTATTGCCACTTAAGGGCCTATTTTTCCCTTGATGATCCTGCACATGCCCTATGTGGTTGTGTTTAATTTTTACAACATCGTGTGTTTGCCAAGTGTTTTCAAATAGTTTGAACAAATGAACATCAATCCCAAAATCTGAAACAAACTTGCCAAAATAGAAACAAATCTTTACAATTTGTTGAACTTTCATCCAAAATAACTTTCTGCGATGCAACTACAATTTCAAACTGCAAATGCTAAATTTTGATCCGCACTCGCCCTGTTGCAACACATGTGCAACTTAAAATGTCACAATCAACTGTCTTTCACTGCAATGGATTTATCAAATGCTGGATTCACCCTTTCAAAATGCATATGCTATTTCAGACTGCAAGTGCTAATTGTTGAGCCACAAACGCTATGTTGCAATGCAATTGACTTTCTTTCGCCACAATTTCTTTACCAAACACTGCAATCACCATTTTTCACCCTATTTTGCATTTGCAGCACCAAAATATCCTTTCCTAGAATGCATTCACTCTGTCGCAATGCATTTGTTGCGACACATTTTTTGGTCTCCAAAAAATCACTTGTCATTGTCAAAATTGAGACTCAATTTTTTCCTTACGAGGCTCCAACTCGTTTTTCTGTACTGTTTTTGTCAAAAAAAAAATTGATTTGCTTGACTTCCCACATTATTACATTAAGTTACCATAGGATCCAATTGCATTTCATTAGTTGCATTTTAAAACTTTACCATCTCCTTGGACACTCATTTTTTTGTCGATTTTAGGAGTAGATTCCTTATCACCCTTTGTCAAACCTTTGCATTGAAAATTAGTTTATCATTGGACTCAATCAACCTTTTCTATTTAGTCAATACCTTTTGTGAATTATTTCCCACTCATTAGTCTAGTGTGGAAATTTCTATTTGTCCTCATTTAGTCCATTTTACAGTCCATTGGTATTCCAAACCTAAAACATTGCTAAAACTTAGTGTGATCAAGATTGTATCTCCTTAGATTTACCATTAGTGAGTGCATCTTAGAATCATTTGCATACCATTAGTCTTTTCACTTTTGGTCTCATCCCATTTATAGTAATATCATTTGTATTTACATACCTTCAGTTTCCTTTTAGTCTCATTTTGCATTACCACTCACCATCATTGCATAACATCATTTTATTCTAAAAAAAACCAAAAAAACAAATATAGTGTCATAAAATTTGCATATTTAGATCATTCTCCACCATTTTCCAAAGTTGAGAAATTTTTTTTATGGTTGAAACTAGATTACAAAGAAAGAAAAGACTCATGAGTTCTTTTGGTCATGACACCAACTTTCTCAATTTCACCAAAAACATGAATTCATTCCCGAATGACACGAATATGTTTTCTAATGAGATGGGAAATTCTGCTATCAATCCATTTAGTGAGATTTCATTACCACCCTCTTCACACAATCCGTTTGAACAATTTGTCTAGAGAGACCAAAATGGGGAATTCATTGAAGAAGATATACAAGCTGGTACCAAAAACATAGAAGTGGTCTATTTTATGAAAGAATTCATTCTAAATGATTCAACCAAATATCTAGCCATGCTCCTTGACCAAGGGGCTAGGTTATCAAAATAATTTGACCTTAACACTATTAGAGAAAAATCTCCTGATCCCGAATCACACAATACTTCTATCGGAGCCACATCACAAAATGTCATTAACTCTGTTAATGTTGCCTCCCTTGGTCATGCTACCACCACAACCAATGCATCCACCATAATCAATAGAACATCTATTGGGGGATCATCTACCCAAACCAACACCACATCACAATCCACCCCCCAATAAAAATCCACTATTCCTTCACAAACGTTTGGATCAACAATGGGTGCAACCACCTCAAACCTCTTGGGGACTTCATCTAGTTCCATGAGTACATCAACAAACCTGTTATTTGGTTCCTCAAATGCTATGGCAACTAACTCATGAAAATTTTTTGGGAGGAATAAATGAAGAGTTGTCATTCAAGGCACCTAGCCTAATTCCTCACTCATAAATACAAACATTCCCTTGAGGCAAAATACCCACATTCCTCAAGGCCATAATTACCTATTTGGGCAAGGCAATCAAGGCACCCAATTTTCCACTCAATTTGGGCATCAACATGCTCAAAGCCAACAAGGCTCCCAAATTCAATCCTACATGGTGGGATCCCATATCCCCACTTATGCTTCTCAAGTTCATACACAACAACTCCCTCATCAAAACACCCATTTCGAACAACCGCAAAATCAAAACACTCATTTTTCTCACCAACAACAAATCCCAAATCAACAAATATCATCACAATAGGTGAGCACTCAATCCATACCTACCACCAACATGTGTGATGCTACCAACAACCCAATTGTGGAGGAACTCACACTCCAACTTGATTCTCTTCAAATGCAAGTGGAGACCTTACAACAATCAACCAAAAATTATTACATGTTAGATGACTTATGTCCATATCCATTTGACACAACCTTGTATATTCCACCATTTACTCATGGATATGTAGTTCTGCATTTCCCTAAATACAAAGGAAAGACAAACCCCATTGAACACATAAGAGAATTCACCACCAATTGCATGGAAATTTCATATGAACAAACCTATCTCATGAGACTCTTCTCTAGAAGTCTCGCAGGCCATTCACCGGAGTGGTTCTTGCTATTGCCTAAAGGAATAAAAACATGGGATGAATTGGCAAACATATTTGTTGAAAACTATGCCTATAACATTGACATAGATATTGACATTGCCTCCTTATTTAGACTTACCCAAGAGGAGGCAGTAGAGAATTTTATCCCATTTTTTCAAAGATGGAGAACCTTAGCAAGCATATGTTCGGTAGAAATACCTAAAAGGAGAAAGTCACCATGTTTGTAAAAAATATCCTAGGACCACTAAAATATGGCTTACAAGTCCATTGTTGTACCACCTTTAATGACCTTGTTGAAAAGGGTGTGCAACTTGAAAAATCCTTGATTGCCAAAGGAAAATTGAAATATGGTGGCAGAACGATCAACACCACCACAAACACTAACCTAAGTAATTCCAATGACAAAACCAAATACTAGGTTAAGAATTAAAACACATCACTAATGATGGTGTGGTTGATGAAAAATCCATTAACGCAATAGGTCATGTACTCACCATCAAAGGAGTTCAAAATCAAAATGCACCTATGACCACACCCACACCAACTTCCAATGTTATTCAAAATAATCCTGCTCAATTTAATCAAAGGCAGCTGTATCAACCACGAACATTTCAAAAACACACATACACTCCCTTAGGTGATCCTATCAAAATTGTCTTAAAGAAACTTATCTAAAATGGTTTCGTAACTTTGGCAGAACCTAAACCATATTTCCCTAGTCAGTTCAAGCTATCATGGTGGGATAATAATGCATTTTGTGATTACCAACCTATCAAACGGCACAAAACTTCCTCTTACTGCCAGTTGTGAAATCCTGTGCAAGACCTTATTGAAAACCATACCATTGAGTTAGGAGGTCAACCATTTTCATCTAATGCAGAACATACAATCCATAAGAATTCACTATAGGATCATGGTTCTGGTAACCCCTCCTCATCTATCATGAAGAATAACAATAATCAAGCCAATTACATCTGTCTTGCCTACAATTATTCTGGTGGTACCATCATTAACAACCTCTAGGCTGCTGATGAAGACAAGTGTGTAAATACTATTACCATTAAAAAGACCTCGAAATGCAATGTCACAACACGTAAAGGCAAGGTCACCATCCCAGGTCCCTCTACATGTTAGCCTAAAATTACCATACCTGGTCCTTCTACCAAGCCACAAAAACATAAGCTAGAGTTCAACCTTATCAAGCAACTGAGAAAAACCCCTGCTCAAATCTCCATCCTTGAATTTCTCTGCATCTCACTCGTACATAAGGCCATCTTGGATAAGGTTCTACAAGAGTATTTTGTCCCAAACAAAATTAATGTCAATCATTTCGAAACCATGGTTAGATATCTAACTTTGCCTCACCATATTACCTTTTTGGGCAGTGACTATTCCTCACCCAAACCATCTCATAATGATGCCCTTCATATCGAGGTTTTTTTCCACAAACATAAGGTTAGATGAGTCTTAGTAGATGGTTGAGTAGGATTGAACATTTTTTCTTTATAATTTGTTAAAGCTCTTGGCTTCTCTGATGCATGTGTGCATTCTACCAAGATAATTGTCATCAAGGCGTATGATGATGAAGAACGTTCTTCTAAAGGCGTCATCACAATTCTAATTCATGTGGGACTAGTTATTATAGATAAAACATGCCAAGTCCTAGATAATGACATACATTACAATATCTTACTTGGTAGCCCATAGATTCATGCACTAAAGGGCATTCCCTTCCACATACCACCAATGCCTGAAGTTCCCTTTTGATGGTACTAAAATTACTATCCCAAGAGATCTTGATCCATTTCAATACTGTACCAATGTGAGAGCCATTGCTGAACACCAAGTATCCATTGATTGGGAAGCCTCAACTTCCACCTCTTCCAAATATATTGACCCGTCTGCACTCACCAAATCATCCATTCCATTGACTTCCACCGTACCATCCTCCTTGGCCTCCATACCAAGTAAGGACCTTCAGATCCAAGACCTTGGTTGTGGATAATTCGAACTGAATATGGCCTACTTTATCACCACAATACCTAAGCTGCCTAAATTCTATAAATTCTATGGTAGACTGTGTTTTGCAGATGAGCCCAAAACAACTTTCAAGGTTTCACCAAAAAAAAAATTCACACTATGGGGTGATATGGGTAATGAATTTATTATCAACATAGCTAACTGGATCTATAAAGACCTAGAAGAATTACCTCCACTACCAGTGCATCTGTATGGAAAAGGCTATGAAATATCCAAGGCATAGGGTTTTGATGGCACAAGTGGTCTTGGAAAGGCCAACAATGGAAGAAGATAACTTGTCATTATCTTTGCAAGACCAAGGTACACTGGGCTAGGGTTTTACCAGCTCAGAACTGGTGATTGATGTACTTATTAAATTTCAAGTTAGGATGTAACAGCTAGAAAAATTGTTGAGACACGCGAAGAATCCCTTACCGAAACTGACTCTAATGAATGGGAATGGGGATCTGAGAAAACCCTTAGTAAATATGATATTGATGAACTATTCCTAGAACCTGGCCAACTCCATTTTGAGGAACAATTCTGAGAAGAATACAACATTGATCCTATTGATCGTCATTCTAAAAATAAGGAATGGGTAAGCATTCCTTGGGATCTAGAAGAACATAAGTTGCCTAAATTATCCCTCCCCATTCTCGAGCCCACCCATGAGTATAATATTCCTGAACCTACTATCCATACCTCTGAAATTCCATCTAGTAGTCATGATGTTGATACTTTTGTGCCCTATTACGAATATGAATTTAACTCATCTGAATCTGAATATGGTCCATCCATTGCATCTGACACAAAATTTGAAATTGACAATTTTTTCTTAACACTTGAGGCATCAATTTCCATGCTTTCCACATCTTCCACATCTTTTACGAACACTGACGATGGTATTGTCCTTGTTTACCCATAACTAATTGACTAAGACCAACAAGAGCCACTTGTTATGGATATCTTTCATAATGATGAGGCAATAGTATAATTCATGGGACTCTGGGAAGGAATACTATGGGGTGTTGACAAAGAAGGATTTTCCATTGAACTATATTGTGTAGCTTACTTCAAGGAGACTACGAAATCCTCTAGTCGCAAAAATACAAAGAATAAGATAAAAAAAGATGTCTTTAGGTGAAAACTGCAAGGCACCTTCTGACAATAAAATAGTAAAAATAAAGGACATATCTAAAGGTGAAAACCTCTTTGAGGTACCTAAGGATGGAGGATTGGAATTTCTTCTTGGAACATAATAAAAATTAGCTATGCTTATCGAAGAAAACATAGAAGTTAACATAGCTACACCAAAGAATTCCAAAATGGTTCTCTTGGCTGCTTTATTGTTAGAAGAAGAAAAACTTGAGTTTCAATAATTCTTCACAGAAAGGAAAGTTAACTTGCATGGTCATATGATGACATGCTAGGCCTTGATCTAGAACTTGTATTGCATCATATTCCTCTAATCCCGTGTATAAAACTAGTCAAACAAAATTATGAAAAATGCATCCACAAATTGTACTTCTTCTAAATGTTGAACTAAAGAAGTTACTGGATGTTGGATTCATAAGATCAATAGACTATGCTTTCTAGATATCCAGCATTATCCTAGTCACAAAGCCAAATAGAAAAATCTGCATTTGTATGGATTTCAGAGATTTAAATAAGGCTTGTCCAAAATATTATTTCCCATTACCAAATATAGACATGATTCTTAATCTCATAGCAGGGTACGAGATGTTGAACTCATGGGTGGTTTCTTGAGCTATAACCAAATCCGCATTGCAGTTGATGATCATAACAAAATGACATTTACATGCCCATGGGGAACATACTCTTGGAATGTCATGCCTTTTGGCTAAAGAATGTAGGCACCACATACCAAAGAGCTATGACAACAATATTTCATGACATGATGCATATCCTAATGGGAGATTATGTGGATGACCTTTAAGCCAAATCATTGATAAGGTTTGTTTGAACCCAAAAAAAATGTGTCTTTGGGGTTACTCCGAGAAAACTATTGGGCTACATAGTTTTACGATGAGGAAAAGAAGTTGATCCCACAAAGGAAAAAGCAATACTAGACATACTTCCACCAAAATTAATTAATGAGTTGAGAATACTTTAGGGTAGACTGCAGTCCATCCAACATTTCATTGCACAGTTGGTAGAAAAGTGTCAACCACTTCAATACCTGTTATGAAAAAGTATCCCCTTTGTATGGATAGACAAATTCCACAAAACCTTCAAACAAATCAAAGAATATCTATTAACACCACCTATCCTCAAGCCACCCATTGAAGGCAAGTTGTTTATCCTGTATTTCTCTGCAACTACAAATGTATTGGGGGCATTATTGGCACAAAATGACTATGAGGAAAAAGAAAGATCAATATACTATATCTATTGTAGACTGATAGGATATGAGCTGAACTATACAACCATTGAACATGCATGCCTTGCAATTGTCTTTGCATTATAGAAACTAATAAATTTCATGTCAAGTCACCAAACACACCTAGTAGCTAATATTGATCCACTAAAGTATCTTTTAAGTCGAGTAGCATTCATAGGTCGGTTAGAAAACCGGGTCATGATTTTAAGTTAATATGAAATACAATATGCTGAGTGTAAGGAAATAAAAGGGCAGGTAAGAGTAGATCAGCTTTTCGATGCACCCATCCAAGGCATTCATCCAATGATAATTGATTTTCCTAATGAGTCTATCTTTCATGCAAAGCCTACATCACCATGGAAACTGTATTTTGACGGGTCTCATATTGGTCACAACTCAAGGGTTGGTATCTTGTTTATCACACCACAATGGGATTCCATTCCTAAGGAATTCTATATTTCCTTCTCTTGTACTAATAACATTTCAGAATATGAAGAATTGGTCATAGGAATAAAGATCACAATTAAATGGAAAATTCAGACATTGCTAGTATTCAGGGATTCTCAGTTAGTTATCAACCAAGTGAATGATGATTATGAAACAAAAGATGAAAATTTTCTCCCCTACAAGTGAATGGTGGATAGCTTCCTAAAATATTTCAAATTGATTTCCTTTGAACAAATCCCTAGGGAACAAAATAAGGCAGTCAATGCAATGGCTACTATTGGATCTCTCTTAGACATCCCCAAAAATGTGTCATAATTTGAGTTCTTAGAACTAAACAACTATTGATGTTGGCATATGACATCCGAGAGTCAGAAATGGTTTTTGAGATTGTTGGTCCTAGGCCACCTTGGTACCAATACATATATGACTATCTTAAGTCCCAAACCCTACCACCCAACCTTTCCAATACCCAAAGAAAGTCCTTTATATGAAAATTTTCCCGAAACACCATCATCAGTGACACCCTATACCATTGTGGCTTTGATAACACCCTTCTTCATTGTCTCGACACTGATGAAGCCCAAAAAAATTTATGAGAAGTACATGAGGGTATATGTATATCTCATTTGAGTGGTCTAACTTTAGCTAGGAAAGTCATCAAACTTGGATACTACTGGTCGACACTAGAAAAATATGCTCTTCAGTTTCTTAGAACATGTCAGAAATACCAGGTGCATAGTGACCTAATCCACACAACTGTGTAGGAGATGAGACCAATCACTTATCTGTGGCCTTTTGTAAAATGGGGACTTGACCTCATGAGAAAGATCCATCCATCCTCCTCTAACGGCCATAAATTCATAATCACTACCACTTAGTACTTTACTAAATGGATTGAAGTCGTCTCCCTCACTTACATCACCAATAAGAAGATATACAGGTTTATCCTAAATTACATCATCTTTCGGTATGGTGTTCCATAGTCCATCATCACAGATAATGGGATTCCATTCAAAAATCAGGATGTTCATCAACTCTATGAGAGATTCCACATCCAACATCATTTCTCCACCCCATATTATCCACAAGGTAATGCTCAATTTGAGGCGTCAAATAAAACAATTGTTCACATTCTTAAGAAGACCGTCAATGATGTTGGCTGAGATTGGCACCTACAAATTAATCCTGACTTGTATGCCTACCATACCACCATTCGTTCACCCACTAGAGCCACTCCATTTTCCCTTGTCTATGGATCTGAGGCCATATTGCCCATAGAGGTCCAAAATTATTCTCCCTTAGTCTCCTTGAAGGGAATGATCGACGATGAAGAGTACAAACAATCTTGCATACATGAGTTAGAAATATTACAAGAAAGATGACATAATTCCCTAAATCACTTGCAGGCATATCAAAATCGTCTCTATCAGAGCTATAACAAAATATTGATGGTGAGAAAATTTGAAATCAGTGACTTGAAAAAGACCTAAAAATTGAAAAAATGTCTTGAGAAAACACAAAAACATTCAAATCAATGTCAAAATCTCAAAACAGAGTTAAAGTCAGTCATAATCTTATCAAGTCAATCAATTCAGTCAATCTTTGGTGTGAACTACGTTGTCTCTGCACATTTTCTATGTAGGCAAGGTTCATCTTTGAATCCCTGAGACATTAGGTCAGTCCTTCTAGGTTTGTCAAAATAAAATCATGGTTCAATCATGTTTTCTTTGGACAAAGTCATTGGTTTTGTCAAACTAAGAGGTCTCTGAGTGCACGAAATAAGAAAGGCCATCAATCGATGAGCCCTCGAGGCTGCACTAGGTTAGTCCATTAGGGTTCGTTGCACTACACTTTCACATGCACCAAAGTATCATCAAAGTTGAACAATTATTTTATCAATCTTGAGATGGAAATTATCAAAAATTAGTTTCATCAACAGGTTCAATCAAATTAGCATGTCAGCAATGACCTATACTCAAGTTCTATCAAGCCAAGTCAACCTCACAAAATTTTGGGTTCTTCTTTAGATGTGTCCTCCTAAAAATCAACTCTCATCATTTATTTATGCTTTTGGATGTGTCCTTCCTAAGCATCGTCATCATCATCTGGAATTTTGATAGATTTATCCTAACTTCAATAATTGATCCTTTTGATATCAATGTCATTCAGGATGTGTTCTTCGTGAATCTAGTATCACTCGACATTTGAAAACTTTGACCTCATCAACCTTGTCATTTTCAACATTAAAAAAATTGTAATTTTCAACACTTGACATTCTGTTCACTTGGCGAACACTTGGAAAACACTATTTTTTCTTTTTGATGGTTATGAAGATATTAGTTCTTTACATCAAAAGAACCACGATGTATCATGATGATCATCCTTGTCCTTTTGATCATCTTGCTACTAGTTCCTCAAGGTTGTCTTGACTTCAAGATTTAGAGGAGCAATGATGTAGTACGATGATTTTATTGTCTGTTGTTGACTGTCTTGTGACTAGTTTCTCAAGGATTTCCTGACAATATGATTTAGAGAAGAAATTACATTCCATGACTATTCTTGTTTATTTGTGGTTGGTTATGACGTAATGACTAGGGGAAAATTGTGTTCCTCATATGAGTCATGATCATCCTTGTCTATGACTGTTGATCTACATGATGGTTTGACCTTGCACACTATTGATCTATGTCTTATCATAGTGTTTGTTGGACACCATGACATTTTTTCCCAATGATGATTAAAGAGAAACAACTAGGATAGTGTTATGGCAAGTGTTCAAGGGTTTTTTGTTTTTGCACTAACATGCATATATTTCTCTACACTAACATCCAAATTCATCTTCTCTTCTCTCATCCTTTGATGATATCTGGTGACATACAAAAAAACAAGCTACATACATGATCATACAAACATTTCATATTTGCATAAATAAAATACCATAATTCACATTGCATAACATTATCATCCATCCATTAGGCATACATACAACTATCATTTTCATCAACATATAGGCATCATAAACATCATTTGCATTAACATATAGGAATCACATCATCATACACTGCACAATGCATACATACATAACCATATCCATAATTTCATTCATAAACATAAACCATGATATCCATACATCTCATAACATCATTAATGAATCACATCACAAAGCATCTGATAAGTCATAAAGCACCATAACAAATACACTCATATAGGTTGCATAAAAATTGCATTGCATGTATATGTAATCTCAAAAAAATACCATGTAATAGGATAGAGTCATAGGATATCTCAAAAATGGTGCTCGCAAGCTCGGATGTCAATATATATCTCATACAAATATAAAAAATGCAAGTCCTATGATGTGCCTCCTCTGTCCCATGGAGGTGAATTGTGAGGTGGTTGTGACTGACCCATGACATGAAAAGTGACGTTGACAGGAGTGGTTTCTGGAGTCTGAGTCTGGGATCCTGAGGGCTCAGTAATAGGAGGTTGGCTCTGCTCTACCTAGTGTCCTGATGACACTAATCTGTGACCATGCTCTGACCTGTGGTTGTGGCCTGATGAATGATTGTGTGAACTATGTGACCTATGGCCTGATGACTGCACTGATGAAGTCAACCTCCTAATACTAGAATGACTATTTCTATGTGATCTTTTGTTGTTTTAGGTCCGGTTGCCACTAATTTTCTAGCTATATGATTAGGACAATCTTGGTGCTCATCTCTCTAGTGGAACAACTTTCTCATAAAGAAACCTATATCGACCCTTGATCTTTGCCATCCTAGCCATCTCCCTAGCCATATCCCCTGAGGGCGCACACAACTCTAGAAACTCAGTCACCCATCGGTCTCACTCGTGTCATCAAATAATGACTTAGTCTCTCTCAACTATGATAACTTCCAAATCATCTGCCTAGGCCTTGTTTTGAGACAAGAGTGCATCTAATATGATCTAAATATCAACAATCCTCTTATCAATAGTGGCATCCACTAGAAAAATGGGGAGCTTGTCCCCTCCTCATCCCCATCAATCATTTTCTCCCACAACCTCCTCTCGGCCTGGTCCTCCCCCTCCTCATCCTCATCGTCCTTCTCCTCCTCCCTCACCTCCTCTCCATTGATCTCCTCCATGTCAATGTCAAGAGAATGGTGCTCTGAAATGGATCCTCGTTTTTTGGCATCTCTGCCTTTTCTCTCACCTCCACCTCCTCTCCTTTGCTCCCATATTTGCCTCCTACCGAACTGGTTGCTCTCTCCTCGCCCTCCTCCTGAATGGGTGACATTGGTGCACCACCCACTCTCTTCCTAACTCTCTCAGGTTTCCTCCACCCTCCGTCGCCCCTCCTCCTCCTCACACCCCTTCTTTCTCTGCCATCAACTCCTCCCCAACCACCCCCATCATCTCCCCACCTTTTCCTCCATCTCCCTGACCATCATCTCTCCCTTCGCCCCCCCTACCATCTCTGCCTCCATCTCTCCCTCCATCTCTACCACCCTGAACCCCCCTCTGTACCCACAGGATAACTAATCTACAATCTATGGGAACTGGACCATCTGGATTTTTCAAAGGAATGGGCCTGTGAATCTTCCATCAGGTGCCAAACTTAGAAGATGTTCCTGCATGTACTAGACCTCCTCTCCATAACCATTTTTTCATGACCAAGCCATCTATTTTATGCTCTTCTAATGCCACTTCTATCGACAACCCCCATAGAGTCTCCCTGGATGACCATGCATACTATGTTGTACCTACTGGCACAACCTTCTACTCACCAAACTATCGTAGTACCTACTAGGGCAGGTACATCTCAATAATATGCTAACTCTACACTGTGTGGCCAATCAAGTATCTAAACTATCTATAGAATGACAAATGGCCATCCTCATTCGGCCATTGGGTGCAATCTCTGTAAGGCCTCTAGAAAAATTTGGTCAATGTGTCGATCTGATGTCATGAGTACCGAGTATCTCCTACATGGGTCTGGCTAATTAAACCAGCATATAGATAAACATAGGGCATCCCATCACCCAACTATTTAATCCGTACTGGTGGTAAAAAATGGGAATGTGCTTCCATGCCCAAATCATAAGTAATGTGGTAACACAACTAATACTTTGTCCCTCAAGGTAAATAACCTCATGAAACTAATGATATAGCATGGCTAAGAAGCAAGGCCCCCAAGCAAATACTGTCATCTACACTCGCATGCAGACTAGTACATCCCCCCATCCAATCAGAAACCCATGTCTATGGTGATCTGGAATCAACACTCCTGCAATCAATATCATGAGCATGGCATCCCATCCGATCTCATACCCATGGATTCCTAGACCAGCACCACCTGCATCATCATACATCTCTCCCAGGGCTTGTCACCCCTAGTGAGGATCATATACCACTCGCTCCCCACTAATAAGGATGTGGAGAATATGATAGATATCCTCCAACATAATGGTAGCCTCTCCTATAGATAACTGAAAGGAACATCTCTCAGTGCCACCTCTCGTAGAGTGTTGTTAGTAACCCCCTATTTTCCCGAATGATGGGAATATAAGTGATGTAGTACAACCCTACTCTCATCAACCACTGTCTCTCCTTCTCATTTAGTCGGTCTCTAAAAGCATAGGTAGTTGGCCTAAAATCTCGTGTATAAATGGGAATTAATCACCTCTGCAAATGCAAAAACAAGGGTTAGCACACATGGGTTAGAAAATTAGCACATTTTTACTATTTAAGGAACCAAAAATGCATCTGAAATAAGGGTCTACAAAAGGTTAACTTTGGTCAACCCTAGTCAAATGCAATCATGTTGCGTTGACTTCAATTTCATTGCACTATATCACATGCAGCTCTGCATCTCGCAGTTGCATCATAATTTCGTAAATCTATCATTTAATCTATCAATTCTGAAACTTTACAACGATTATGGATTTCCATAGGGTGATTGCATCATTTGGCCTAGAAACTGTGTCACAACATGTCACTTGCATCGTAGAAATCCATGCATGTGTTGCATTATGACACATGCATCATTTTTCCTAGCAATTGTGCGCTTTAAAAAAAAAATCATGCCTACTCATTGTGCTTGCATCGTGATGCAATCAAATTCATCTAAAGCGAAGGCGATTGCAATTTACACGAAGACATTTGTGTCACAACACATTTTTTTTCCCCCCAAAACTCTAATAAATGCATGAAAATCAAAAAAATTAAAGGTCGGATAGGGTACTTACCGATGCCTCTATGCCCTCAGGTCATTGAGATGTCCACATGTGGTAGCCATAGTGATCTGTCATGGGAATCACCATCTTCTCCTTGAGCTCTAATCTCCAAAAATTTTGAATAGAAAATATGAAAATGACACTTGATTTGGATTTTTCAACTTATTTATCGGTTGAAAATTAGGTTTTTACCTGATACGTTTGTACTGAAGGCTCTTTTGACCGCCTTTGTCTGGATTTTTTTCCAGGTTAGCATCCTCCATTTTCAAAACTTATCACACCAATTTTTTTATGGTCATCCAATTGATTAATCAAGACACTTCCCAAATTTTTCTAACCTCGGGCCAATATTCTAAATATTTCTCGAGGGGGCATAAGCACTTTGTACCTTTGTTGGGGGATATTATTAACTTTTTTTCTTTGCCATAACATGATAAAATGCATTATGAGAAAGAGGGGAAGATGTAGACACATAAAAACTACCTAGGCCTACAAGCACTATTTTTCATCTTCGTTTGTCCTAGCATAATTATGACATTTTAATTATGTCTATTGTCCATCTTCGACTATTAATTAAATAATTCATGTTATTTTAATCTTCATGATTATTAAATAAATGGATATTATTTGTTTATTTAATTTGTCACTAATTATCTAATGCTTTCTCATAATTAAATAAATTTCTTAGTTTATTTAATTAATCTTTGCCACTTATTTTCTCCTAATTATTAAATAAATATATTTTATTTATTTATTATATATGTCACTAATTCTCAAAAGTCTTCTTATAATTAAATAGATTTATTAATTTATTTAATAAATCTATCACCTTCTCTAAATTAAATAATTATCTTTAATTATTTAATTTCCTTATTTGACATTTCCCTCATTTTAAATAAAATAATTTATTTAAAATGGCCTCACATGGTTAATTGTCACTTCTTTTAGTAAATAATCTTAAAATCAACTATTTACTATCTCACTAAATCCATATTTTGAATTAATTTTAATTCAATATGGTAATATTCTTCTACAAATCAAGTAATTACTAGAATTACTGATTTTCTAAATCTCATCTTCTTGTTCATCTTTATCTTTTGATTTTTACTAATTTTCATCTCACTGGCATGTTTATTCTCCATCCTTGATTTAATTTCTTAAATTAAATATTGTCCACTCATTTGGGAATCTTACCCTAACCCTAATTGAGAGTTTCCATTTTGAATCTTGACCATTGATTTTAGGGCATTTCTCAATCTTCAATCTCATTTGTCCATCCAAAATTGCATTTTCTATAAAATGTCAAAAAAATTCTCATCTCTTAAACTCTTAATCACTTAATCTCTTAATCTCTTAATCTTGCATCTTAGAAATTGATCTTGTGTCATTTAGTTTCTTTCCTTTAGAATTTAATTTCTTTTGCATAGCTTATAGGAAATCCTTCAACACTTGGCTTAGGACTAGTCCATAGCATAGAAGTTTGCTCATCACAATCTGAGGGCATACTTTTCATTTCAACAAAGATAGATCATACAATAGAAATCATTCATGGAGAATAATGGATTTTTTGAGCTTGTTTCATCTATTTCTTTTATTTATTCTTATGCATTCTATTGATATTTGTGGATTTGATTAATATACATGTATGTTACTAACAATCTCATCTTGCAGAATAAATCCTCAATTACACTAACAAAACATTTTTCCCTCTATTTTATGTGCGGTTTGCACATTTAGGTTGAAGATTCATTAAAGAGAAATATTGGAAAAAGTTGCAAAGTTTTCAAACTTGTAATATATCTTACAAGATCACAAAAATTCACCTACATGTAAGAATTTTGTCTTTCAAATTTGAATATTAGAAGGGAAGGATGCTATAGCAGAACACTTGAGGATATCAAAGTTTTAGATCAACTCTAATACTAGGCCTAAATCACCACTTGTGACATATGAGTCCCAATATATTGTATTTCAAGTATATTTTGTAGATCCTGATTTACTAGTTGTAGATTATTGATATAGCTTGAAGCCCTAAACTGGGACTAAATCACCTCGAAAGGTATATTAGTCCTAATGTGCATCGAAAGTCATAATTTTAGGAGTGCAGGCCTTGTTTCAAGAATCTTTAGTCTTCCAGGTGCCCCTTTTGTCCCTTCTCAATTTATTATTCTCATTTTGAGTTTCATATCTTAGGCTACATAGTTAGGTTTGCATATTATTTACATTTTTAATGATGAAAATGTATCCCTCTAAATTTTCACACTTTTTTGGGCCCTCTCTATTAAACTAAACATAATATTGTCTTGAATTAGTTTTGTAATGTGTTTAACACATTTGCATTAGGTCTTGAGCCCTTGTAAACTAAGTGAACCTACTTGTGCCCTATTTAGGGTGTTGTAAAGTGTTCCTTTACACTTTCACACTAATCTAGGGTTTATTAATTAATTCGGCTTCCTTATGCTTTAAATTGACCTTATTTTGTATCTAAAAGTATTAATTAATGCATCTTTTCAAGATTAATCATGAAATTAACCAACATCATAATTCACATGTTTTTAGATTATATGGCCTAGATATAGTGATTTGGGACTCATACACCACTTTGGGCATATGGGTCCCACCTATTTTTGTTTGCCCCAATCTGGATTTCACATTAGTCTAAGCCTTTCTTGAAAAAAGGGTCCCAAGCTTAGCCCAATGGGACTCATATTCCACTTCTAGCATATGCTTCCCTCTTAGCTTAGACCTAAATTAAATTCAAATTCTTGGTAGGATTTTATTGTTGTAGATGTGACATCAACTTGTACTATTGTAATTTTATGAAATTTGGCATAAACAAGTATAAATAAAAAGGTTCTTTCATTCATTTTTCTCCTAGCAAGTTGAATAATCATCCTCATAAAAAAAATTGAGTTCAGAAGAGCATTCTAGAGAAAATTAGCAAGTGTTTTAGAGCATCATTTCAATGTCATCATGCATCATTTTTTGTTTTTAGCTAACATTTATGATGTAGGGTTTCATGATTCAAGAAAGAATTGAAATCAAGATCTATATCATTCAAGAAATATTCAAAGATGCACATTCATGTTATCCACTTCAAACATGTTTGTAGCCTTTTGTTCCTAAGGTTTGGTGAATCATAACATATCATTTTTTTCATTCATAATTCCTCCATTTCATTTGATTTTATTACTGGTTTGATTACCAAAATGAGGTTTGATTAAGGAAAACCCTTATCCACTAACAAAACAACATTTTGCACTATTTTTAGTGTGTGATTTGTAGATCTAGGTTGAAGATATATTGAAGATAAATATTGGGAGAAGTTGTTAAGTTTTCCAAAGTTATGAGACTTGTCAAGATCACTAAAAGACACCTACAAAGTATAATTTAGTAGTTCATATTCAAAAATCAGGCTAAGAAGGAAGAGCAGAAATAAAAGAGTAGATCCATATCTTGACCCTTCAAAAAGTCTAAGAATGACCCATATGCCACTTCTAGTGTATGAGTCTTAGAATAACGACTTTTCTAGATTTCAAGAGCTCTAAACTAGTCATTGCAAGACTTTTGTTCCTACCCAGAAACCCTAACCCGAGACTAAATCACCTAGCTTGGCATATGAGTCCTAGTGTGCATTAAATTCAAAATTTTCATTATTTCAAACCTTATTCCAAGTTGGTATAGGATTTTAGGTGCACCTCTCTAATTTCTCAGTTTCCTATTCTAATTTGCATTCATTTCTAGGTTGTTCCTTTAAGTCTTACACACCATTAGGCTTTTTCATTAGATCTTCAATGTTACTAGTCTTTCCAAGCCCTAGATTTGTGGTGAAGCACCTTTTAGTCCTTAATCATACCCTAGGACACCTTATTGTAGTTCTCCTTCACTCATTTAATTGTTGGATTGAAATCTTTAAGGTATCCTTAAGTGAAACTTGAGTGAAATAGGACCCCTTGTGTATGTGTTCCATCTCCTAAAAGGTGGAAAACCCTATTTTTATCATATAATTTTGGTTAACTTACATTTAGAATACCTTTTTTTTGTTTTGGGGTGCATCATAATCCTCGATCTAGTTTGCATTAACTTTGCATTAGGTCTTACATTAGTTAATTTTTCATCTAGGGTTTCTAAATTTTGCATTAGTGAAAGTGCATATAGGTTACATTTTTTTGTTTTGCATCATTGAAATTCATTTTCACTTAGTACATACATCACCCAAAATTAAAAAAAACATAAAATTTACACAAAAATTTCTGAACATGGTACAAAAACCCTAATATGGGATTCATATGAACCGGTTGGTGATTTAGTCCCCGTACAAGTGTTTTTTCGTAGTTTTTTCGTATTCCGTAGTAATTGTTATTCAACATTTAAATCCTTGAAAAACCTTGATTGGGACTCATATGCCCCTCTGATTTAGTCCTGTTTCATATTTTAAACTACATTTTTCATCATTAAATTCTCTCTTTCTGTGGTTTAGTTTATTGTTGTTAGTTATGTGTTTCAATTTGCAAAATTTCCTTTTCATTAATTTCAATACATCTAGCTTCATTTTGTTCATTACGTAAATTTCATTTACACATTCTATTATAAGTTCTTGCATTGAATTTCCTCATGGATATGTGCTTTGGTAAACTATGGATGTCCTTGAAATCCTTAGTGGATGTGTCATGTTGTGCTTTCAAAAATGACCCTAATGAAATTGAACTCACTCATGGTCACTCAACTCCTAGTGTATGTCCTCCTTGTGATGTTGACCATCATTGGAGAATATGATGGCATCATGAAAAAATTCCTACGTGATTTCCTTAATAACCTTGAGACTAATGCATCCTTTTACCCTTCTATGAAAAAAGTGACACCTCTACAATCCCATCACTTGATATGTTTGTCCTTTTAAACCCTAAAACTGAGATACATGTTGAGCCTAAGTTCCCTAAAATAGGTGAACCTAGTTCTTCTAATCAAGTAAACATTCAAACATCATATGTTAACAAAGTGATAAACAAATCAATCAACCTAGAAGAGACATATGGAAAAGGACTCATGGTCTTAAGAAAACAAGGATGTGATACAACAAGTGAACATCAAATTCTTTAACTCTTAGAGAAAATACCAAGTGAAGACAACAAAGGGTTAGGATATCAAAATCGTCCTCCTGAAATAAGTGTTCACCTTCCTAAAACACCACCAATGTCTTGTAATGATAATAACAATGATACGACTATCTTACGTCCCCCTCATCGGAAATCAACTCAAATAATTGGTGAATATATAAAGAAAAATAGGCCTTAGAAACTATAATTCCCTTATCCATGAACTACAATTAAAAGGAATTTATAGATGCAATACCACTTTACTTCTTGTATTTACACCTTCACTTTTATCTCCAATTATTTGTTCTTCCAGATGATTCTTCTATACATACTTAGGAGTCTTAGGAGCAAGTTCTGGAGTCTCTTCTTCTTCACTCTATTATTTCTCTTCCTTATCCTCTTCTAGTACTTGTCTGTAGATAGGATCATCTAGTTCAAATTCACTTAAATTTCATCTGGTTTGTGCATATCGTCATGAAATTTTACATTTGCACTCTCAACTATCTTCCTCAGTCTTTTATTGAAGCATCTATACACTTTTTTGTTAGTTGAATATCCAGGGAAAATACCTTCATCACATCTTGCATCAAACTTCCCAATATTCTCATAATCTCTTTTAATGTAACATCTACTTCCAAAAACCTTAAAGTACTTAATAGTAGGATTATTACTAGTCCTTGCATCATAGTCCTTGCAGCCTCTTGAATAATTTGGTTCTTCCTTTCCACAACTCCATTCTATTGAGGAGTTCTAGAAGAAAAAAAAATTCTCTTTATACCATGCTCTTCACAAAATTCATTAAACTCACCAGAACTGAATTCTCCATGTCTATCAAATCTTAAACATTTGATTCCCAAGATCACTTCATTCTCTACCCTTGCCTTGAACACTATGAATCTATCTAGAGCTTGAGATTTCTCCCTAAGAAATGTAACCCATGTCATTCTAGAGTATCATCAATCAAAAGCATAAAATACCTATTATGATTAATACTTCTTATTCTTGTAGGGCCATAGAGGTCTGTATGAATCAATTCCAACATTTTGGTAGATGAATTTTCTTTTCCATTAAAATTGCATCTTGTTTTTTTTCCCAATTGACACCTTCTGCAAATAGTATTAGTAGGATTTTTTATTCTAGGGAGATCCCTAACAAATCTTGAACTGATCGTGATCAGATTATCAAATTTTACATGTCCCATCCTCTAGTGCCACAACTAACTTTCATTGATTTGAGAAATAAAGCACTAACCATCACCACTCTTAAGTTGATATGTGTTTCCATGTGTTCTTCTTCTTGCATCCACCATAGTTCTAGACCCTTTTTTGATTTCACAGGTTTTATCCTAAAACACAAGCTTGAATCCTTTGCTACACATTTTTCCAACACTCAAAATATTATTCCTTAAGCCCTTAACATAATAAATATCATTAGTATTGTGTTTTCCATCAAGACTAATCATTTCTTTTCCAACAATATTAGCACCAAAATCATCTCCAATCATGACTAATCCTCCATCATACTTTTCAATTTTAGTGAACTTATTTTTGTCTTTGGTCATATGATTTGAACATCCACTATCAATTACCCAATATTATTCATCCTTTCTAGAATGAAATATAAAAACCAAAGTACCTTCCATCTCATACTTCTTGTTCTTCGGACCATATTTCCTTGCACATATTCCATGGTTAGTAGACATAGATTTATGAACTCCAAGGCTAGGAACAAGCATTCATCTTTCTCATCCTCAAAATTAGACTCATCATCAGAAATTCTAGAATATTCTATAGCATAATACAATTTCTTGAACTTTTTATCCTTTGTGTCTTCATTATTATCTTTGTTCTTCTTGCGTACAAATCTATTCAAACATCTTGAAGCATAGTGACCAATATTTACACAACTAAAA